>CM022709.1:11322774-11327774 GCA_012295165.1 Asparagus setaceus
TTCACCCTCAATTTGAAACAGAATAAATTTATTGTAGGGGTATATATATATATATATATATATATATATATATATATATATATATATATATATATATATATATATATATATATATATATATATATACATATCAGTGGGTTTCTCACGATCAGTCGTCTGAGTGGAAGTGGAAGTGGCCACTTCATGGGCTTTATTGCAAAATCCCAAATCCCTTCTCCCTTATTCATCCCAAATCCTCCAGCTCTCCCATTTTCCCCAAAAATCCCAAATCTCTCTCTCCCGATCTCCCCAACCCGGCGGCGTCCCCAACCCGCCTCCAGCGACCCCCCTCCTCCTCCTCCACCACCCCTCAAAAACTCAGCAAATCTCTCTGCCGATCTCTCTCTCCCGATCTCCCCAACCCGGCGGCGTCCCCAACCCGCCTCCAGCGACCCCCCTCCTCCTCCTCCACCACCCCTCAAAAACTCAGCAAATCTCTCTGCCGATCTCTCTCCCGAACTCCCCAACCCGTGACTCCCCAACCCGTGACTCCCAAGGCGGACTCTCTCGTATCTCCCTTCTTTCTATCAGTCGAGACCCAACATCCCTAAAATTTCAAACCCTAACCCTCACCCAACTCCCATTTGCACCGGCCAGCCCAAGTTTGCGCCGAGGGCCTCGAGGCCGACCCACGCTTCTGAGCCCCGACCAGACCCACACCCACCATCGTCTATCAATCAACTTCTCACCAATGTCAAGTAAGTTTTAAAATTTCTTTTGAATTGTGTGTTTAAAGAGTTAATATGGGTTTGTTTAATTGCTAGTTCACACATTCACTTGCTTTCATCTATGATTGAGGGATACAATTCAAAAATTTTAGTCTGCTAAGACTATGCAATAAATTAGGTTTTTTTTGTCAAATATTTTCTTCAATTATAGTAAAATTTGAAAGTGAAATTGTGAGAATTGGTAATTAAATATTTAAGCTTTTAAAAGTTATTTAGTGAATACAAAGTGTTTGTTTTATGTATTTGATTTTGATATGTATTTGTTAATGTCACAGACTCAAATGTTTTATGTACTCAAAAGTTTTATAATCTATTCGCAATGTTGGATTTTGTAGAGAACTTTTACTAGCAAGTATATATCTTTTGATAATTTCCTTTTAAAGCATAAATTTTCAGGTTAGTCATGGCACGAAAGAGTTTTTATGTTGTGAAGAGAGGTCGACGATGTGGGATTTTTACTAATTGGGAGGAATGCAAATCTCAAGTGGATAAATTCCCAAATGCCTCCTACAAAGGGTATGCAACGTACGAAGAGGCGTTGATTGAATGGGAGAAGCACACCATCGCTCGTGATTCAGCATCCAGCTCAAGGCTTGTCCAGACACCTGTTTATGTTCAAGAACAAAAATTTCCAGAGGGGCATAATCTGGATGAGAATAAGGAAAAACTTGGGGAAACTGCTATTTCCTCCATCTATGCTTTTGTATTAGGTTCGGTTTTTACAATATTAGTGTTTCTTGTATGTATCGTTGCAGTATTTGTTGGTTTCTCCATTGCAAAAAGAATTTGATGCTTGGAATTTGTAGAATTTGATGAAGTGATTTGAAGCTGTGTATGTGAATTGGATATGTGAATTTGTTGGTTTCTAGTATGTATCGTTGCAATATTAGTGAAGTGATTATTTACTTGAGAAGTGACTTGAACCTGTGTATGTGAACTGGATATGTGAATTTTTGAGAATTTAGAGCCGCTAGCTTCACTGCAATTGCGCACGTATTGCAACAAAATTAAATTGGGTACCGTTTGTTTGGTCGTGAGCGACTGAATTCACGAGATGAGAATGTCACAAATGGAGACTTGATGGAGTTTTGGTGGCTGCAGGTTTTGCGGATAGCCCCCCTGTACTATATCATCTCTCCTGCTCCCTGTACTTCCTAAATGAGCATGTGCACTAGCATAACGCACATTTAGTGACCAAGGGTATGCCACAAAGATCGAACAAATCACATTTAGTGAATTAAAGATTATGGGATTCCTCCTTCTTTCCACACAGCAAATTGCTAAATCATTCTGAGCAAATTGCTCAAAAATATCTCATCGACCTCGATAGGAATATGTTCAACTAGACATTTACGCAAAGTTCTCCAACACAGATAACACGATACACAAGTAAACCAACCTGAAAACTGCAGAAAATTCAACTCAAAATTGGCACAGATGAAACTGCAGAACAACTGGAAAGCAGTTGCTACTTTATTATCAACTAGAGTATCCGAAAGACTACAATTATCCAACTTCAAATCTAGCTAGAAAATATTTCAAATGCAGAAAACAGAAAGAGCAACACCTAACATACTTATTCTCAAAAGAAATGTATAACATGCTAAGTAAATAACCAAATCTATTAAAAATTAAAAAAATTTGTTTTTGTTGCTTCATCAATTACTTCATCCTCTAAGCCTTTTTGCCATTGGGAGCCTTTTTGCCATTAAGCTCATCCCAAGCATCGATCCAAGTGACCATGGCATCAGCGAGCTTATCAAAGTAAGGATCAACCTTGGAGAGCTTGTCCTTGACTTGCTTTGCGAGCTCAACGTAGCATTGCTGAACAGTGGTGCTCGACTTTGAAAGAGTAATAGATTGGAAGAAGGGGATGATCTCCTCTTGCCAGAAAATGCCCTTGTACTCCTTTTTCAGGTTGACAAATGGGTTGCTGGCTTTGCTGTGCCAGATGTATGGCAAGCCAGTCTTCACTCCTAGGCCCAAGTGGTCACAGATTACCTACAAAATTTAACTAAGAAGACATCAGAGGCTCAAACATAAATCTCGTATAATCTGAACATAATCAGAGACGGTTTAGAAGCACATGTCATAGCATTATTTAGTATTGTTAAAGCATATGTCATAGCATTATTTAGTATTGTTAAAGCATATTTAGTATTATATAAAGCTCTTATTTCTTAACCTGAAAGCAATCGAGCTGGTAAACTTTGGAAATGATCCCCTGATCAATATATATTACAAATTACTCAATTAATTTAATCAGAGACGGTTTAGAAGCACAGATGAAAAACTCACCAAGTAAATAAGCTCATATAGCTAGGTCACCCCCAAGCACATCAAAAACTCTTCAAGTACCTAAGACCATCAATCTAGAAGGTCAATAATGCAAGAATTGGAACAATTATGTTGGGAAAAAAAAAGCTACAAAATGGTCCATTGTCAAAACAAAGATGAATTCTTACGCGTATACCCAATCTCAATGTTGAATCACCATTGCATCTTTTTCTACTCAAATATTAGCTTTCTTCCTATCTAATCTCAGAGAAGGAACAATTATGTTGGAAAAAAAAAAGCTACAAAATGGTCCATTGTCAAAACAAAGATGAATTCTTACTTGAGATTTTTGATTCTTTTACCACAAAGTTAACCACATAATACATCAATTTCATCACTTACTTCAAAAGATTCACACAATTCTTGATCACTTAATCTTCAACTACGGATCAAGAAAGGCTTATATCATCCCCATCTTCCTTTGGATGACCCATTACCCTCTTGCAAATTTGTATCACCGCATGTAGAAGACACGCATTATATATACATCAAGAGGGACACTAGAATGTGAAAAATAAGACAACATAAATAATATATAAAAGAATTATTACTTACGGATTTGTGAGTCCTGGACAATTTAACTTATCATGTGATTGTCCTACTTTACCACACCCGTAGCAGCGTCTATCTTTTTATTTTGGCTCTAGCCATTGCTTTCTTTTCCTCCTTTCAACCTTTTGCGCCTTTTGCTTCGACTTGGGGTTCATTGTAACTATTTTGAAAAGTACAAGAACCGTGCGCTAGTACTATCACCAATTATATTACTACATATTGGATTACTTTTCTCGGTGAAGCTCATTCTGACCATGCGGCTACTAAGAAATTGATCAATATGCTCATTAATGCTACACAATCCATCGGTAAACATCTTCCTTGTTTCTTCACATCACGAGGGACTTGTCAACTAAATCTAAAGATGATTGGATAAATTGACTCCTCGTTAAAAGATAAAAATTGTCAGGAGATATCTGCATGCCTTTATCATCTTCCACTGTACCCGATTTTGCAGACTTAGTCCACCTCTTTAAGATGTATTTATCGGGCAATATTTCAGCATCAATTTTCATCAAATATGAGATAATGTGCTACATGGGATTCAGTAGCTTTCAAACTTTTACAACTACAAGAAACCAAATCCAAGTCCTTATCATAAATGATTTCGCGGACTTTACTTGTTGCAAGCTTCTTTCTTTGAATTTGATACACACGGTGATTGTCGGTTTCCCTAACAAACTGCAACTTGTAGTTAAAGCTGTCACACACTTCTGCCTCAAACTTATAATACATCTCATTCGTGTAAATATCAACCATTTGCTCTAAAAAATCATGATTTATTCGAAGTTTAGGTTTCTCAATTACATCTTTGTGATCGGCCATCAACTCCTCATGACGTTGGCGCACTAGTCCCCTGCCAAACTGTATCATAAAATCCACCAATGAATTATTCTTCGAAACAAATTTCTTGAAAAATGCATGTCCACTTTTTGCTCGTTGACTACTTGACATGTCAGCTGAGAAAACATGATTAACATATGCAGGAATCCATCTTGACCGAAGTTCATATTGGTCTTGCAACCACTTATTTTCTTCTAACCCACTTTTCTGAATCAGACTTTCCCATTGTAAATCAAATTCTTCAGGAGTCTCCGATTTCCAAATGCATGTCGAGAACTCACTCTTATAAATACTATACTTCACTGCATCAATTTTCTCAGAAAACTTCATTAATATATGCCAACTACAATACCTGTCAAAAGAATTAAATAAAGTGTTACAAAGAAAGGCTACGTATATAAATATTTTCAATAATATGTACAAACTATAATACCTGTGAAAAGTATTTGGAAGAACAAGAGGGAATGCCTTAGTCATAGCTGGATCTTGATCGGTAATAAT
>CM022709.1:11332774-11747774 GCA_012295165.1 Asparagus setaceus
TTGAATGTTTTTCAGTTGTTCACTTTAACCCCACAAAGTATTACAATCAAGTCTAACTTGTAACGAGTCCAACACATGATCATAGAAGGTGAAAATAATCCTCATCCCTCAAATAATCACTCTTTATCTTCCATTGATTTTTTATAGCCGAGACAAGGTACTTTCGTCTTTTTAGTCATGTGCGTAGCAGATGACATGTTGGAGTTTTCAGTGTTAGACCTTGGGGGGTTAAACTGAAAACACGTTAAAGGGATTTACTGGAATAAGAAAAGTTCAGGAGTTTATATACGAAACCCCTCTACGTTTGAGGGATTGCGAAACTAAAATAGTTAAAGGGTTATCAACACAACCTCCCAAATATGTGGAGGTTTTCTGAAATTAACCCTTGTTTATATATATTTTAATATTCATTCTGCTCCCTGATCTTTTAGTTCTGTTTTATTTAACAAGCTTCCTTTATCATTGTACACTATCGGCATATGCATATTTAGGATGAACGACATTTTTTACAAAATTAAACTGTTCGAACTCTTATAGTTCATTTTGATGTAGAAGGAGTTGCAGCTGAAGCAATTTCAATTGTTTTTTATTTTAAAGATTTTCATAGATATTTTTCTCAGTATAGGAGTTCGTTTTGCCAATTTCCTTTCCATAATTCTATAAATCATGTAATTTTTGTTTCTGAAAGCCTTTTCAGTTTTAACTGGACAATGCAATCTTAGATTTAGAAGCGTCTTTTTTCTGTTTAAAATAATCATCTTGTCTTAGATAAGCACTTTTTTCCTTGTCAATGTAGCTATTATAACTTTTTTCCCCTCCTTATTTTGTGCCATATTTTAACTTATTATTTATGTACTTAGTCTGGCACTGAGTATTTCTTCTTTTTTTAATTATTTCCTTTTATTTTATCTTTTTCAGGAATATTATAAATGGGCTCATTGGATGACCTCCCTATCGATATTTTGCAACTAATCGCTAAAAAATTAGCTGATCACGCAGACCTTCTCCGGTTTGGTGATGTTAGTAGGAAATTTCGCTCCATTGTTGTGGATAACCTACATCTTCTTCCACCAAAATTACCATTGTGCCTCTGTGTCCTCCCTAGTAAACCAACTCCCCTTCCTTTGCTAATGCAATGTCGCGACAACGAGTGGGAAATGACCAACTTCTTTTCTATTTCTAGTGGAAGAAATCACGGGGAGTTTTTCGTGCCAGAAATAAAAAACAAGTGGCCTGCAGGATCCTCTCATGGTTGGTTGTGCATGGTGAATATCCACGGCCGAGACATTCAGCTCTTGAATCCATTAACTAGGGTCCAAATCCCTGTCCCATCTCTGGATGCATTCGAACATCCTAAAGGCGGTTTCACAGACGCAGAAGACGATGATTTTGGATTTGTAGGGAAGGCTGTTATATCGTCAGATCCTTCATATAAGAGGGGAAATTTGGATGATGATGATGATGATGATCACATATTAGTCATGGCAATCATCTCTCTTTTTCGTGTGCTATCATTTTGTAGGATAGGAGACGACAAGTGGACTAACGCGGAGGATTCCCCGGTGCACCTCACTGATGTTGTCTATTACAAAGGTCGGATTTATGCTGTTAATTATGAGGGTATACTCGTTGTTTATGATTTTTCAGGCGATAAGAAGATGAAACAAATTGCAAATTCACCGGATTACTTGTGTTCAGTTGAGAGATATTTGGTTGAATCAACATGCGGTGACCTGCTGCAAGTTGTAAGAGTGTACGATTTTACATGTATGTATAAAACATCTGAGTTTTTCGTGTACAAGCTTGAAGCTGTTGATGAACCCATTGAGCCTGAAGACCCTGTGTACTACACCATCGGCTTCAGAATACCAGAGAGGGGTAAATTCAAGTTTAAGTGGGTTAAGATGGAAAGCTTGGGCGATCAAGCGTTGTTTCTAGGTCAGAACTATTCGCTTTGTGTACAAGCATTAAACTATCAAGGATGCAAGCCGAATTGCGTATATTTTACAGAGCATGGTTTAGGGCAGAAAAACATTCCACGAGGGCTTGTTAAAGAGGAGGAGATGGATGAATTCTGTTTTTGTGATATGGGAATATATGACTTCGGAGATAAAAACTTTCAAAGGTTTAACAAACTAAATGTCACGTACCAAGTTCCGCCCATTTGGATCTCTCCAAACCCATGGTAGATTCATGTATGATTCGTTATTTCTATTTAATTGTATGTCAGATTAGATTTCCATTTTGATAGACTCATTTATGATTCATCATTTCTATTTAATTGTATGTCATATTAGATTTCCATTTATATAGTGTGGTTGATTAAATTATCTCGAGATTCAGTTGTATGTTTATTGAAGTATTACTTTTGTTTGTGCGACAGTAATGTGGAAAATTGTATTGTTGGCATGTGACTGGTGAAAATTTTCATTTTATATGTACAGATGTATATATGCACTCATTTAATACTAAGTAATTACTTTAGTACTAAGTAATTACTTATTAATTACCTAGCTTAATGTCCTGCAACCTTCCGCATCTTCAATGGAGAGCAGCCTTCCAATGAGGGTAGGATATTGCTAAGCCACGTAGTTTTAGATATGGCTAGACATTGCAATTAGTTATCTTTTTTAGTACCAAGAGACTTTCAAGATGTACAAGACCATTGCCAACGACGTCTTCATAAGATGTACAAGACCATTGCCAACGACGTCTTCATTGATGTAATCATTTTCTTATTCTGTACTTTTTAAAAACCAATTAGAGAATAATGGTCAACAAACCACTCTTGTCACTTGTATGCGTTGAACATGTTTATTATAAATTATATTCAATATATAAATATTATCAATCTAAATTTGAGTTTTGATGATTTAGAGGTTGGCTAAAACTAATCCAAAAGAAGGATAAAAAATTGAATTATAATCTCAAAATACTTTGAAATAAGTATTACTTGTGTCATGTATAAAACTTTCAAATCTAGTTGTATCATGACTATCGTCTAATAAACCATAAACCACAATAAAGGAAAAAAAGATAATAATTTGACATAATATAATCATATCACTAGTCATATATCCATACTTCCTAATCTGAGCCGTCACGAACATGCCTTTCTAATGGGAAAAAACTCTATTTTCATTAGATGAAATGTGATGATCAATAAAGAGTCATAAATGTCTTTGAGTCTTGCTCGACCTCGTAGGCGTCCCTTTTATTGAGTACTTTGACGGGTCTACCTCTTGGCGCTCTTCAGAGCTTGTAGTTTACAAAAATTAACTATGCCAATATAACAACCGCTTAATTGGCCAAGCTTTCCATCTTAGCCCGCTTAAATTTACACCTCACTAGTACTTTGTAGTCAATCATGTGAGTGGGAGGACCTTCAAGCTCGATCGGTTCATTAACATTTTCTAGCTTGTAAACTAAAAATTCAATTGTTATATTCACAAACAGTATGGATATATGACTGCATGCTGAATGTTGATTCAACTAGATATATGTGGACTGAAATAAATGAGTACTGGTGAATTTTACATTCTGCTTCGTTTTCTTATGAGCCGCATAACCTCACACAACAGTTATCCCGTCATAACTAACAGGATAAATCCAAGCCTCGTACCAGATGACATCTGCGAGTTGAAGTTGAGAATTATTTGCATTAGTCCACTTATCGTCGCCGATCCTAGGAAAACAAAATACAACATGAAAATTAGAGATTATTGTCATGGCTGATATGCAATCATCATCCAACTTTCCCTCTTATTTGAAGGATGACGATATAACAACCTTCTGTACAAATCCGAAGTCATTGAATTCTACATCTGTGAAACCACCCTTAGAATGTTTGAAAACCATCCTTGGAATGTTTGAATGCATCAAGAGATGCAAGAGGGCTTTTGTGTGTAGCCGTACATTTCACATTCACTGCTTTGGGTTTAAAAAGTAAGTAAACGTTTTGCATTTGGATTTCAAGGAAGGGATATAGAGTAGCTTTCCTATTACGTGTAGAACACGGGCTTTTGGAGACTATATATAAATAGGGGTTTTTGTTTCTAGGCCCACTTGTTTATCATGATTTATCTATAAACCCAATAAGTTATATTTGTATCCTTGAACCCAAATAACTTTGTGTATTTATCTCTAAACCCAACTTCTAAAATACAATACATATATATGTGGGCCCCCCATAAATTTTTAAAAATCCAATTTTACCCCTCTCTCATATCTCCTGGGTTCTTATTTATGTGGGGCCCTTAAAAAAAATTAAAAAATTATATTAATTGATTTATTTATGGGAGAGAGAAGGGAAAACCGGCTCCTGCTTTCTCCCTGCGCCTTCACGTCGCAACCTCCTCCTACGTCATCAATCAATCTTTCTTGTTCAGACGACAAGTTCTAGCAAAGGCTTGTTTCCAATACCGACATAGATGGGCGCCAATAAAAATATCAACTCGCTGCAAGCAATTGAACAACGTTCGATAAAGGGATGAATTTGTTTATCCCCCCCCCCATATTTTATGATTCATACTTCGTTTATACATTGTTGAAAACAAAACAAAATCTGACAGACATCAAATATTTGGGATGCAATCGAATATTGTCTTGAATTTTGTCACGTTTAATTTTAAGTTAACTGCATCTGAAATTTCAACTCATTTGCTTGAATTGGGATGGGCAAATAAGTTTATATTTAGTTAATCTAGTTTAGCCAGATTGGTTAATCTGGTTCAAGCCATTTAAATTTCTAACAATAAAGTTATTTGGGCCCAAATATTAAAAACCCAAACTATAACAATAGAAACCTAGAAGTCCAAACCCAAAACCCAAAAATAATACTAAAACCTAAACCCAAGCGTCAAGTGAATTGAATTTTTACTTTGGATAGAGAATTAATATTGTTTTGTTTGGTTAATAGTTCACACATTCACATGTTTTCATTTATGGTTTTAGACCTAATTCAAAATTTTAGTATAACAATAATGCAAATTGTGCAGTGCAATAAATTAGTTTTGTTTGTCAAATAATTTCTTCAATTTCATTAAAAAATTTAAGTAAAGCCACATGTAAAAGGAATATATGATTGATGGATTGTTCTTTATTTACGGGTGCATTTCCATAAGGTACTACTGTTTTATAATATATATTTTTTTAATTTTTGGTTGTGGCGTGCAGTTAGGAGTTATACAGAAAAGCCTCTCTTTTGTCTTGTGTACATCCGAATGACGTGTTTCGGGTTATGTTTTATGATGGTGAGCTTTTGAATTGTAAGTACTAGTTATGTATATAGTTTGCTCTGAACTTCTATCATCAGGTTTTATCATTTTGTGAAAAGCTATGCGATATAAAGTGTCAGTCTTGACACGTTCGTGAGACTTGTATTGTGCACGGGTCGTTGCTGTAGCATACCCGATATCTATTTTTCGCTGCTATTTCCAAGCATGACATGCATAATTCAGATGACCACAAGTTATCAATAGAATCATGGTTTCATACTATTGTTTTGTATTAGATTTGGAGGACTCTTCAAGTAAATGGAGGAGCTTATATGGAACTGTTTGGAGGAGCTAAGGGGAAGAAAGTTGAAAAAGGGGGGAAATTTTATGAAGGTGCCTAGTCAATAATTTATGCATCTTTTTATCTTATGTATTCAGAAATTTTGAAAGTAAAGCATTTATTTGTATAAAAAAAAGTTGAATGCATATTAGCTTTCTAGTTCCTTGTTTTCTTATACACTTTGAAAATGGTAAGCACAACCCAAAAAATTTACAATCTACTACATATTAAACTTGTATACTAAACCCAACCCCCTTTAATTCAAAGTGGCTAGCGAATTTCATACCCGAATTCGTACCATGGTTCACCTAGTTTTTAAATATCCGATGTTGAGAAAATATCAGACGACCAAAATTCATATCAGATTGTGGGTATCTAGGAAATATCAGGTATATTTAGTAAATAACCGGACTGTAGTATCAGATGATACATATATAATATAATATTCTAAATTATAATTTGAAGGTTTTAAACATCCTTAATGAAATTTAAACATACAAAATTTAAATAATGTATGTTTAATAACATCAAACTTTATCAACAATACTAACAACATCAAATTTTATTTCTATCTTAATTGTTGAAGCAAGATGAATCACTTCTCGCCTTACCTTTTTGTGTTATGCATGGATTATCTTACAAGGAACTTAAGGGCTTGGAGGATGATAGGAGAACCTCTTTTCACCCTAAATGTGCAAAAAAATAAGATTTCTCATTTAGTTTTTGCAGATGGTCTCCTCTTATTTTCGAGAGCTGATTAGTACTCCCTTCTTGCTTTGAAAAAAAAAGATTGATGAATCCTCTATTGCATCTGGGCTTGTTGTCAGTCCTTCAAAGAGTAACTTGCTCTTAGCTGGTGTTACGGCTGAAGTTAGAGTCCCTAGTTACTTTGCTTGGTTATGCCGAAGGTGTATTGCCAGTTTAGTACTTAGCTATACCCTTGTCCGCAGCTAGAGTTTCTCATTTACATTGTCAAGAACTAGTGGGGAAGATTTAGTCCAAGATTAAAGCATGGGAGTCTTATAAACTCTTATGCTGGACGATTGGAGCTCATTAAGTCAGTTTTATTTAGTCTTCATGTGTATTGGACATGATTACTTGCTTCCTAAAAGAACAGTTCATTCAATTGATAATATTTGTTGTAATTTTATCTGGGGCTTTAGGGGGGGACTCATAAGATACACTTAGTCTTTTGGAATCATGTTTGTATGCCTAAGAAGGGTGGTGGTCTTGGGTTAATTCAAGTAGAAGACTGGAATAAAATTGCTATGGTAAAGCTCCTGTGGTCAATTCATATGAAACAAGATGTACTATGGATAAAATGGTTGCATGAATTCTATTTGAAGAATCTTTTAGTATGGGAGGTTCAAGTAAGAGTTGTGGATTCATGGTTCTGGAAAAAGATCCTGAGCATTAGAGATTGGTTGATAGTGAAGTATGAATCCATTGAGACTGTGATTATTAAATTTCGTGGATGAGTGATTGCAAGTAAGTTCTCTATGGCTAAGGCTCTCTAGTCTCCACCACCTGCTATATAGAGATATCCCCAATGTGTCATGGTCTAATATTATCTGGAGAGCGTTAGTTGTGCCTAAGCACACTTTTATTATGTGGATTGCTTTTTGGAGTAGGCTTCTAACTCAGAGAAAACTTATGCATCTCAACATAATTCATGAGAGCAAGTGCATTTTGTGTAATCAGAGTCATGAGGATTTGGCTCATCTCTTTTTTCAATGGCCCTTCTCTTTTTTCAATGGCCCTTCTCTGCAATAGTTTGGAAGATAATTCTACATTGGCTTTGCATTGAGAGAGATCCTTTGCCATTGCTTGGTTTATTTCTCCTGCAAATGGTAGAGCTATTAAAAAGAAGATCTTGTGTGCTACCTTTGCTGCTGCTTTGTATCATATTTGGAGAGAACGAAATGCCAGGAGATTTCAGTCTTGTTTTTGCAGGGTTAATGTCATTGTGAAGAAGATTAAAGTTTATATTATAGCTAGAGTGTTACATTGTAATGCTCCTTCACAGGTCTGGTTTTGGATTGTCAACTTGTAGCTGTTTTTCGGTTTTGTGAGTTGAGTGGCTTGCTTGATTCTTTAGTAGAGTATGTTGTATAACTGGGTATGCCCAGTTTTTGATTATACATAACGTTCACAGGCTAATTGAAGTTTCATTTATCTTAAAAAAGAAAAATAAGACGGATCACTTCTTTACAAAAGTAAATACTCCCATAACTATTCTTTTATTATATTGTAGGTGGGTTAATAGCATTCTGAAGCTCAACTTCTTTTTGGTACAGGATTAGGGATCTTGTCAGGATTGCCGACTTCCTAACTTCGCAACTAAACACAATTTGTATGCTGGAGAACCTTTTTCTCGGCACAACATTGATAAGAACACAAACAAAGATCTGGATGCAACTTTTCCTGCATTTTGCTCGTTTTCTTGGTGTTTGTTTACAGAATTAACGGGTAAGTGTAGACTACAGATAAGTGCCTCATGATTAAAAAACTTTTTGGTATGCTGATAGTAGTTCTACTTTGTGGTTAATCTGGCATAGAAGGAATGCTAGGGTCTTTACTGATAAATGTAGGCAATTTTTTGGAGATTCTACAGAAAATTTCTAATTTTTTTGGGGGTATTGGTTTGTTTTATATTTTGAATGGCTCAAGATAGTTGATGGGGATGTAATTAGTTGGTTAACAATGTAAATGCCTATGTACCATATATTATGATACCTTTTGAGTTGGGAGTACGGTCTGTATGCTTTGTTGAGGCCCGTTTGGTTGCTTTGCATTTCACGTGAAAGTACTGTAGCATCTGACAGCTACAGTAACTTTCACCCACAAAACGCTTCTTCTGTTTTGGGAGTGAAAGTTACCTTAGTCGCCGATCCTACAAGAACTTTCACGTAATAAACCAAACCTAATGGATATGGTTGGGGCTTTCATCTTTATAGCCCCATCTTTCTTCTAAAAACTTAAAAATTTAAAAAAAAATTTAGAGGAAAGAAGGAGAATTTTACTGTATCTTGAATACATGCACTTGTCTTTGAGTTTGTGTAATGCTGTAATGCATGACTTTTCTTTTAATTGGTTCTTCTACTCTGCCGTCTGATTACACCTTTTATATGACGAATTTCTAATTGCATCTTTTACATATTTTTTTACTTAGTTGCTCTACCCTAAATTATTATTTTGATATAGGACGAATTACTTGACTATCTAGCAAGATTATCATTCATGCCCGCAAACATTGTTCTTCATCCTAATATATTTATGCTTATATCAGAAACATAGGGATAGAGGATAGTAATTTACAACAGAAAGGGTTCAAGGTGACAAATCCTAACCGAAATATTTTACGCCATAAGCTCTGTTTCCAAAGTTCAATACAAGAAAAGCACCAAGTCGCAGAGTATTGTTGCCAGTACTCAAGAAATGGACATTCTTAGGAATGTCAGTATATTCATATCGACTAAACAAGTACTAGGAAAAGTTGTGACACCCCAGAATTTTCTAAATTGAGAGCTAAAAATCATTCATTGATGAACAATGCTAAGAGCATGGCACGACTTTATAACAATGCTAAGAGCATAGAATGGAAAAAAGTTTCATTGTTTATGCAGCGTTGTCACACACACACAGAGATAATAAATTACCAATTCCACTGAGATGCACATAAATACCAATTCATGCTCTAATATGATAGGTTTGCATATGTTAACTATAAGGTGCCATTTGACATGGTGACAGCAATAGAAAGTCTGAACATAGTAAAGAGTAAATGTACTTTGATACTTCTATCAAAACAAAAAAAAATTGTACTTTGATACCATAAATTTATCACAGTACATGAATAGAAATATCACAAATCAGGGAAAACAAAAGATGATGAGTTCTATAATGGATTTGGTGAAATCCAAATGGGAGGAACAAGGTACTTGACATTTAGTTGGCTAAAACTTTGATAGCTGTCAGCTACGACGTCATATATGCCCATGTCGCAAACAGATTTCCTATTGACATTGTCCAAATATCCCCGTGCCATGGCTCTATGCCCGTTCAACCCATGGTCTGTATAGTATATACAATTTGGCTTGCATCCTACATATTCGACTGCTCGTACACAAATTGAATCATTCTTACCCAAGAACAAAGCTTGATCACCCAAGCTATCCATCTCAACCCATTTAAAGTTGAAGTCATGTTTGCTTGGGACTGTTTTAAAGATGATCCTATAAGGAGCACCTTCAGGCTTGACCGGCTTTTCAACAGCTTGAAGCTTGTAGACCACAAAATAAGCTGTTTGATAATCTTTTTCCTCCTCTTCATCTTCATCAGCATAATCAATCACTCTTACGACTTGCAACAGGTCTCCATATGTCGACTCAACAAGATATCTGTGGACGCTAATCATCTCGTCCGGTGAATTTGCAATTTGTTTCATCTTCCTATCACCTGCAAAATCATAAAGTACAGCTATCCCCTTGTAATTAACACCATAAATTTGACCCTTATGATAGATGACATCTTGGATATGAGTAAGACAATCTTCTATGTTAGTCCACTTGTCATCTCCCACCCTACAAAATGATAGCACGCCGAACATGGAGATGATTGCCATGGCTAACATGCAGTCATCATCGTCATTCAAATTTCTCCTCTTATTTGAAGGATTTGACGATATGACAACCTTCTCTACAAACCGGAAATCATTGAAGTCATGTCTTTCGGAACCACCATTAGGATATTGGAATGCATCGAGAGATGGGAGAGGGATTTGGGCCCTTGTTAATGGATTTACTAGCTGAATATCTCGGCCTTGGATATCCACTGTGCACAACCAACCATGAGAGGATCCGACAAACCACTTGTTTCTTATTTCTGGCACGAGAAACTCCCCATGATTTATTCGGTTGGAAATAGAAAAAAAGTTTGTTTTTGCCACCTCATTATCACTACACTGCATTAGCAATGGGAGGGGAGGGGGTTTGCTAGGTAGGATGCAATGGCATAATGGTAGTCTTAGCGGAAGTCGGTGGAGATTATCCGTAACAATAGAATTGAATTGCCTGCAAACAGCACCAAACTGGAGAACATCTGCATGATCAGCTAGCTTTTCAGCAATTAATTGCAGAATATCCACGGGGAGTCCACCAAATGTACCCATTCATAAAATTCCTGAAAAAAGTAAAATACAAAATATAATTAAAAAAGAAATAATAAGCAGAAGACTAAGAAATTAGTAAGACAAGATGCAAAATAGTACCATATAATAACGCACATTCTAATGATTTTTAAAATAGTTATATTGTGGAAGAAAAAGTTGCCTGTCTAGGATTTTTTGAAGCAAAGCTGCTTGTATAGGATTAGATAATTGCTTTAAATAAAAGGCATTCATATATCTAAGATTGCATATCTTGTTGAAATTGAAATTTTTTCTAAGTCTAAGATTACATGATTCCTAAAATCGAGGAAAGAGAATTGGCAAACACTAACTCCTAAATTAAGAAAGAAAATTATCAAAATATAAAAAAAAGTTGAAATTGGTTTATCTGTAAGTTGTTCTACATGAAACGAGCTAATATACAACAATGTTCCAAAAGAAAATTTTGGTAGAAAATGTTATTCATACTACAGAATTTATATGCATATGACAGACAGTCGTGTAGAATGATAAAGGAATGGCTAAGCTTGTCAAGTAAAGCAAAACATATAAGATCAGGGATAAAAATGAATATACTTTAGATAAAACAATATTACTACGACATTTTTTCCACATACTATGCTGGTTTGTACATTTTTTCTGGGATTTGCATCCTTCCCACAACCACCTTCTCAATCTTAACTTTTCACTTTCATTTATACTATTGTTATTATTTCTAATATAAGTAAGAAAGAAAAATCTTTTCAAACAATCCAAAATTCAAATTTAATTCTAAAACAACCAAAATTCAAAATCCAAAAGTTCTCTTTAATTTTTGTAAAATTCATTATCATTTTCGAAAATAATTATGTTCAAACGTGATCAAACAAATTCAAGTAAATTATCATAAGATTTAGAAACAAGAAAAAGAAAACAAATCTATACAAACACCCATTATAGAATTACGTTATGGAGTTTGGGGATCTTTAATTTAAACCCTTAGGAACCAAGAGCCAGATCTAATAAGAAAAAGGTTGATCTAATTAAGAAAAAAAAAGGATAAAAGTTTTTCATATCTGACAATTAATACAGAGGGTCACAACTAAAGCAATATAGAAGCACATGGAAAATAGTTCAGAGGGGGAAAAAAGAAAAATTAACAAACAAAAAAATTAAAATCACTCACCTAGGCTCTGTCGAGAATATCTGATGGATTTCACAAATAGCAAGAGAAATTGGTTTTCAATGCAAGTTCCAAACCCTATTTCAGAAATTTTTATTTTAAGTCGTATAAACGTTAAGATTCGGACACGTGTCCGTAGCAAGTGTCAAACAAAGAACTCTCGAACTAGGTAGGCTTTTATATGGGCTTCGTTGTAGGCTTCAAGTCCAAAGGCCTGTTTACTGTCAAGTATTATCAAATGGCAGAGATGTGCTTTGCTTTCGCTCTGCCTAATTGTCTTGTTTGTGAAAAATTTTCCTGTCATCGTAAATCAGTTTATGTTGCTTTATTTGAAAGTAATTACCTTATTAAATAATAGACCAACCAAGCAAGCTAAATAATAGAGGCGGCCTAGTACGTCACATGGTAAAGCAGTGTAGGGACTGGGTTCGATTCTTGTGTATGCTAAAGGCTCGGAAAAAAAAAAGAAAACAGGTTAAATAATAAGTAAACAAAAACTTATTTGCCACTCCCAAATCAAGCAATTTGTTGAACAATAGATACAGTCAAATTAAACTCAGTGACCAAATTCAAGTTAGTATTCGATTCCATCCAATTATTTGATGCCTTCGGCCTTTCATTGTTTTCAACTATTATTGGTGTTGTTATTCAAGATATAAACAAGTATATGAATCACAAAATACGAACGCGATAAACAATTCATACCTTTATCTAAACTCAGCAACAAAAAATTCGCGATGAAGGAGGAGAGCAATTAAATTGAGAAATAAATTTATGTTTCTAATGCATAAATTGGGTGGCAACGGGACTTGTTTATAGCCTCTAAGAAACCCTTCTCCTACATGAAATAGGGCTCTATTTCATGCATGATTGAAATATTGAAATCTAATGGTCCATAAAAGAGTCATCAATTTTGACCAAAAATTCCTAATTCTTGAAGGTTTAGAATTTTAATGAATTGGGAAGAGCTGGTTGTCACCAAGCCCAAATGAGATTTGGGGTGGACTGGGCTGCCGTGAAGTTTATGTAGCTGTTTCTTCTTTTAATTTCTTTCAATGAGCTAAGTCAGTGCGTCAAACTCTCGGTTTTCTTATATTAAACCCTAAAGTTTCTCCTGTTTTCTATAAACTAAACTTCATTAACCCTCAATGAGGTCAGGCATTTGGTGCGCGTAACCCTCAAAATTTTTAAAACTCTCACTAACCCCCCAGTAAGTTTGGGAATTTTAGAGACTACCATAATGTTTTGATTATTTGCCCTTAATCCCTACCCCATACTTGTAAACGACCCTCAAGGCTAATAACACTCAGAAAAAGAATTTTTTGCATATATACCCCTTAAATCATCCCAATTTGCATATTACCCCTCCCAAATCTAGAAATTTTCTAACTTCCCCCAAAATTTGAAAACCATGAATCTTTTGCTCAAACAGAAGCATTTTAGAATTGCAAAATGACCTAAAAGTAAAAAGTTATAAAGAGCCCCTGAAAAAATTTAAAGATTACATATTGGCCCCCTAAAATTACAAACAACGCCCGTAAAATTTAAAAATCGTAAACAACCCCTTATGATCCGAAAATTACGACCAATCCCCTAGAAAAATTTGAAATTAAGATAACCACCTGAAAAATATAAAGAACCTCCTAAAAAATCTGAAATGTTGTAAACAACCACCAGAAAAAAATCTTAAAATTGTGAACAACTCCTTCAAATTTGAAACTACAAACTGCCCCTTTAAAACATCTCACTTCGATCAAATCAATGTTCGATTATAAAATACTATGAATTAGAAGGTAAGACAGGCACGCTAAATCATGCAACATTTTTGAAGACTTGACATTAGAAGGTGGTTGGGGGAGCTATATTATCAAGCTTTTATGCTATATTAGCTTTCGATTTCGCTCTCATGATAAATTTTTTACAAAGACTATATGAGTAGAGTAGTAATTTACTTGGTCAATCTATCTTATTTAGGTGAGCTTATAAGCTTGTTTTTCAAAAAGTTGAGCATATCATTTTTCTAAATGAGACTGAAAAGCTAACTTATTGAAGATTTACGATACCATAGGGGTCTATCCGCAATTAACCCAATTAATTATAAGGTATGCTTCCGAGTATCATATTGTTCGTACAAAAGTACTGCATTATGCACTGCAAGCTGCAATGTGTACCAATTAAAATGGTTAGCCATACCTTTAAAACTCCCACACTTCCTTAACTCTTTAAAGTCATCAAGATGGGTGATGTGGATCGCACTAGCAAAGCACCCAAAACCCTCCATTGCTTCATGCAATAAAAAATGTTAGCAAACAAGAAGACAAACAAAAACTCATTCACGTTTCCCATATCTTAGGGCTTCAGAACATAACAATTGACAAAGGTCTGTCAAAGAGGCGAACCTTAGCCCACATTTTACATCAAATGCGTCATTGCCAAAACACCAGCCATCATTCTCGTTTTCACCTTTTTCTTTTTTATTTTCTTGGGTTAATTTCACTTCGACCCCCTCTAGTATAGATGTTCGGCACTTGCACCCTGTACTTTATTGTTGTAGATAGACGCATGAGTTAAATTCTTTTTGATTCTTTTACCCTTGCTGAAATTTTGGTAGATATTGCCCCTCGAAGAAATTAATGAGTCTATCCAAGTGAAAAAGAGCTAAAAAGAATTTAACACAAGGAGTCAATCTTATTAGAATATAAAACAATAATCCTCAAGTCTTATCATAACTTTAGAGTTTTTGATATAATGATTAGAGGGATTTTCACATGGTATCAGAGCCGACCATGCTTCGAATCTTGTTCTAACAAATCTACAACAATAAAACTACATGGATAGTGAGTTTTACACAAGCCTTATAGATTTTTTTTTTGGGCGGGGTCCATGTGCAATTAACCATAATTTCTTTTGAGGATATATAGCATCCATCTCTTTTTCTACCTTTGAACACAAACCAGAAGTTTTCTTCTTCAACCTCACCCCTTTTTCACAAGGTGAAGGCTTCCACAGAAAAGGGCGATAAAAGGAGGAGGAGGAAAAAAAGGATAAGATGCACAATATATATTATTAGTGGTGTCATAGTCACCACGTAATCCACTCCTTATCCAACTCAGTTTTAAACCCCTTTGTCACTTTTTCCTTCTCATGTATTTTCTAGGGTTTGTCTAGTCCTTTCTCTTTAATGCAATGTGGAATCTAAATGGTGATATGATGAAGAGAAAAAGTTTAGATCAAGTAAAAGGTTTGAATGAATTGTGCTTGAACATTCCTTAAAGTGATGAGTAGATTTTGTTTAGCGGTTGGTACTAGGCTTTTTTTTTCGGTGAAATCATGGAAAGTTTGGTGTATGATTCTCTGACTAGGGCATGATGATCACAAAAACATGGAGGTATAGCGACATTTGGTCGACCAAGGGGCAATCGGTACTTTGTTAATTAGTATGTTTCATGTGATTTTCTCTCTCTTTTATTATTATTATTAATATTATTTTGAGTCCTTATGTGAAGCTCCTCTCATATAATTCATCTTTTTTAATGAGCAATAACGAAACAAGTTAACCAAGAAAACCAATGCACAACATTTACAATACCACTGGTATATATGACTATGTGCCATTTATTTATGATATATAAAGTCACTAGTATTAGACTTTATTTTTCTCACCATATTATGCCATTTTTCTTTATATATACATAACATGTCTAAATATTTGGTATTTTTTGCAATTTGCAATATTATTAATTTTTCTTCTCAATCTTTAAAATCCGTTAGATTGATCTTCTCCAATACTATTATAGAACCATATAGAAATATTCTTCCATTTTTAACAATAGGATGTAGACATAACCAAGTATATATATCCTTGGTTGCATATATTAGACAATCATATAATGGGTCTATTTCCTCATTGCGCTAGTGATCAAAAGGACCAAAATTGGTTGATAATTAGCTAGTATAATCTGTGCTAACTCTACATTATACATATCAACCCATCATGTCACCAAGGACCTGTAAAAATTTCTAGAAAGCCATAACTTATCTATATGCAAGGCATCATTATCATGCTTCCGTTTATAATTCTTTTGATCATAAAGGGGTGCCTACAAACTTTATGCTAATCAAAATAAAATCATAGTCAATATCTGACTCAAATATTGGCCCTGGGCTGAGTCAGAATCGACAAAGCATTAGTTTTCTGACTCTAACAGCTCTTGGGCTTTTGTCCCAACTTTCAATTTGAAGTATGACCAAATGATAATGGCTAATGCTTAGAAAAATTAAGATAATGTTTAGCATGCGCATGTGTTTGATTTAAATGACTTAGAAGTTAATAACAGTGTAATGGGTGGTCTACAAACAGCAAAAGAGATTTAGATGGGATCGGAGGGAATCAAATAAGATTTGCATCTGTTCATTAATGATCTTATATTCTCTCTCAGAACAAGGGTCATTGATCCACTTCTAGATTAATAATAGAAGAAATAAATGAAAATAATGAATATATCTAATATCTTGCAAACAGAGACAAAGTTTAATAGATAAATGAAAAGAATTCAGAGTTTATGTCGAATTTTAAGCAGAAAATTCTATTCATCTAATCGTTTTTCTCCCCTAATGTGGAACAAAATTCTTTGTCTTTACTAATCTAAACACACAAATAGATCGAATTGATATCAGACACTTCTAACAAATCTTCATCCTAGTTTGGATCTATTTGTGATGTAGTGGAAGCGTAATAGAGAAAAGATAACTACTCGTTCTCGTATGAGCAAAACATCACAAACCCTAGAAAACCTAGCAATAGAAAACTTTCTGAAATAATAATAATCAATCTAAAGAGTCTCAAAAATTAGTTCCCCTTATATAGAGAATAAAATAATGAAAAAGTACTAAAATAACATTTCCTAAAACAAATAGACTTCCTATAAATAAAAGACGTTTTATAAGAACTAGAAACTAGATTAGACCAAAACTCTTCAACATGTAGTTTGAGCCTGAAGACGATTTCCTTTGATCTGAAACTCAGTTAGAACGGTAAAGCTATTCGACTTGTAGAGCACTTCTCAAGCTTTTCGAAAATCTATAGTAATAGCAACTCTATGGAGGGAATCAAAAGTTATGGTCCGTTAAAGTTGCACATCAAAATCTAGCCAAAAATCACCCTCTTTTCTTTGATCGCCTGAGGTTCGCTCGATCCGATTTGTACCCAAAGGCATCAACAATTGCCTCCGCATCAAATTGAGTCTAACTCTAGTCTAGAATAGTAGAATAGATGGCTAATAGATATAGCTTCTCAAACACGTACATAGAAGAGAAATAGTGTCACGCAGAGGCACGTGTGATAGCATATGCTAGACCAAGTTACACCATGCCTCAAAACAAATTGTTAGCATCCAAGTGCTCATCAATGAAAGAGCTTTGATACTAATTTGTTGGATTTGAAAGGCCCATTAACTGATATAGATTTGGCTAATTTATTTGGACTTAATTGACTCAAAAAGAAATAATCCTATTTGAGTTAGTCCAAACATACTTAACCTTGTATCTATCTAACAATTTTTTTTTATGTGGGACTGAATCTCATTTTATATCTCTCAATAATTAAAAAGCGTACTTAATCGTAATGGATGCGAGATATTCCAAACATTATTGATGATCTTTTTCCTTAGAAAGGAAAGCAGACTCAAAGGTATGATATATGAGAAGATTGAAAGAGGATTTTAAACTAGTAGGCCACTTTTTGCTAAAAACTAAAAGTGATTGGTATGCACAATTTAGGAGTTACCATCTAATTATTTCCCCTTATTAAAAAAGAGTTAGTAGAGGCTATGACCCCCATGTGGAAGTCTTGAGCTTTACTCGACCATCATGTCCATAGAGATCATAGGGCACGTAGGACTTGCATAAAGGTTACATGTGAATCTTTGGCCCCTAACACTACATTGTCTCTTCATATTAATGCTAAAATTATACAAACAAACCTTTCGCCCCTAACACTACATTATCTCTTGATAATGCTAAAATTATACAAACAATACATTTGATTCATTGCATAACTTTAGACTTAGGGATGAATTATTCTTGAGAGGCCGAATGAAGACACAAGATAGCGTCGTTGTAAAGATAACCAACGCTAACTAGAAAGTTGTCCTCGGCACGGGTCAAGCACTACCAATTGATGATACCATTAAAGCAACCGCATATACATAAATTAAACTCAATTCTAGTTCATTAAAGAAGCATGGGCAAGGCAAAGGCTTCTTCTCCCTCCCTCTCTCTCACCAAACTCTCATACAAGTAAAGAAAAGAATTGGGTGGCCTACTTCCTCCTTTTCTTTCCATACACATTCTCTTTCCTTTAAAAGCTCACTGATCTCTTGTTATCTCTCTCCCCCCTTCTTGTGATGGATGCCTTCATCTTTTTGAAATCAAGGATTCTTCCCATTCTTCTTGTGCTCAATCTTCTCTCCTCAGGTACACGCTCTTAATATATGTGGCATTGGGTGTCCATTTAGCCAAATTTTATGGGCTAGAATCTAACTTGTTTATTCTACATTACCTTTTTCTATAAACTCTTTAAATGTGTATCTCGTAGAATTTGAAACCGGATTGCTCTGATATCATTTTAAAATCTCTTATTATGCATTGAGACAAAAAAAAATTAAGAACTCAACCATTCTGTTCCCAGATGACAAAAGAGTCCTAATATGGTTAATTACGAATAAACTATACGACTATTGCCCAATTGCTGATATACCCCTTATAGTTCTATAGTTGTAGATAGACGCTGTGGGTGAACTTTTTTGACTCTTTTATCCTTAGAGAGGAGAATATTATTTTTTTTAGCAAATAGATCTCTTGAGCATAAAAGTCAAAAATATTTCACTCAAGAGTTCTATCTGCAAGAATACAACTACAAAGGGTCTATCTGCGATTGGGCGTTATTACAAAAACGCTATCCTCAATTAACCCAATTAAAATATAATTGCAAGTAAGAAACGAAACTCAAGAACATGTCCGCGATCCATTAATGTCGTCAAATATATATATTCGTGATAGAATTACAATTACAAAATTACAGATGTGTCTTAATATTAACACGACAATACTTTGATGTTTGCAGAATTGGGGCTCATTCAACAAGGCTCAACTCTAGGCATCAACTACGGCCAAGTAGCCAACAACCTCCCCTCACCCGAACGAGTCTATCTCCTCCTCTCCTCTCTCAAGATCACCAAGACTCGGATCTACGACACGAACCCGCAAGTCCTAGCCGCATTCGCAAACTCAAGCATCGAGCTCATCGTCACCGTCCCTAACGAAGCTGTCACCCAACTCGCATCCGACCCGAACCAAGCCCTTCAATGGGTCAACACCAACATCAAACCCTACGTCCCCTCCACAAAAATCACTGGAATCGCGGTCGGAAACGAAATCTACACCGACGACGACAGCCAAAGTCTCATGTCGGATCTTGTACCCGCTATGCAAGCTATCCACCAAGCGCTAGTCCGGCTCGGACTAGACTCAACCATCCACGTTTCAAGTGCAAATTCACTAGCCGTGTTGCAAAATTCATACCCACCCTCTCTCGGGTCATTCAAACCCGAACTAGTTAACCTAATGGCGCCATTTCTGAAGTTCCTCGCCCAAACGAATTCCCCGTTTTGGATCAACGCGTACCCGTATTTCGCGTACAAAGACAACCCAACCCACATCCAATTAGACTATGTGCTAGGCAATCCTAACGTTGGAATGGTAGACCCCTATACAAAATTGCACTATGACAACATGCTGTATGCACAAGTGGATGCGGTTATGTTCGCGGTGGCCCGATTGGGATTTGGTGAGATTGAGATCAGGGTATCGGAGACCGGGTGGCCGTCGAAGGGCGACACCAATGAGTATGGGGCGAGCATGGAGAATGCTAGGGCATACAATAGGAATTTGTTGTTAAGGCAATTGCAAGGGCAAGGGACTCCTTTGAGGCCTAAGCAAAGGCTAGAAGTTTACTTGTTTGCTTTGTTCAATGAGGATTTGAAGCCCGGCCCGACTTCAGAGAGGAATTATGGGCTTTATAAGCCCGACGGTACGATGGCGTATAATGCCGGGTTGGCGACGGTGACAACGTCTACGGCTTCGGTTTCATCACTCACTTCCTCTGCAGCTAAGGTATAAGATTGAGCATCATGTACTGTGAGGTGTAGTTTATATCCCCTACACTTTTTTATTAGCATTTCCTTCTGAAACTCAGGTTATATTTCTTTTTTGTCCTCAATTTAGAAGATAATTTATTTTTTTTCCGATTAAACTGAAAGCAAAAGGTAGTTCGTATTCCCATGTGCCATCTTAACATACATTGAAAAAAATAATATCTTCTGGAATTCAAGGGTCATACACTGTACAAATGTCTATCTACACCTAGTCCCAAAAAGTTACCTGTATGCAAGCAAGCAAAATAAAAAAAAATAAAATAAAATAAAATAAAATAAAAAAATAAAAAAAGAGAATAATCTCCTAGTTCAAAAAGTTATCTATTGTTTTTAATAAAAGAGTATATTTAGGAATTAAGAAGGAGTTTTCATCTTTTTTTTTTTTTTTCCATTTGCTTAATTTGAAAATAAAATGAGAAATTTTCATATAAGATTTAGTGAAATAAAAAGTTCAGATAGCCTACAACTTATCCTATATATAAAGATTGATGGATACTCCTACATTATCTTCTTCAACTAGTCCTATATAAAGATTGATACTCATTCGTTATCTTCTCTCTAATGAAACATGGTGAATTATATATGTCTTGCTAAAGGATAGAATAAGTACGCACCAATCAATTGAAAAGCATGTGAATCTGTCTAGTTGGACTTTTTTTGATCCCCTTGTTCATACTATTTTTAGGATAATACAAGCTAATGGTTTTAACATTTCATGAATCAGGGACATAAAGAGAAGATGGGCAGCTTGTGGTACTTGATTTTACTATTTTCATTGGCTTTCCAAGCTTTGATGACAAGGGCAAACCTAATCTAAGCTAACAAAAGGATGGGTTATCATGTGAATACATTAATATCTTCACCGTAAATGTTTTCTGTTGGCGAGGAAAATTGGCAAACTATGAACCATTCTTTTTAGGGTTCTTTGCCCTTGGAAAGGACTTGGGAAAGTTTTCAATCTCAAAGTCACTGGATTGGTTTCAGGTATGACACCTTAATTTCCTACAACAAAAAATGCAAGGGAGTACTTTTGTTAAATTTTTTTTTTTAAAGTTGTGACAAATAGTTTGCTTTATAGTGTTGCAGGATCAAAGCTATATAATCAAAAGTGAGCAGCACTTTGGGACGTGGAGCGCACTATTGAAAATAGGAAACTCCCTTTTCACTTTTTAGAGTTAGGAAATTTGTAATGGAAGTTGTATCTACTTGTATCCAAACTACATTAAACTATTAAATAGATTATGCTTACTGAATAGTTAGTAATTGAATGATTATGAATTCTCGGATCAAGGTATATAAAATAAGAAATTTGAGAATGAGTTTGCTGATCAAATTATAAAGAAGTGCCCAACTTTGTACACATAAAGTGACAAAAGATTCTCTTATATTGTACAAGTAAATTAATTATTCACAGAGACTTATCATCAAATTGCATTGAAGTTTGAGTAGTAGCTTGAAAACCTCATAAACAGAGAAACTAACCACCCAAAGTTTCTATGTCATGAATTGAAGATACATCGACCAACTCTGCCTTTGCTTGGGTCAAACTTACGATGTTCTCATAATCAAACAAGTCCACGAGCAAAGGAGAATCGGCACTCTTTGCCCAGCAAAAGGTTTTACTAGTTTTCCGATGCATATGATGCGTGCTTGACACAATACCCTTGTGCCCTAGGGGTGAGCAAACAATTAGTTTAGTCGGTTTTTAAAAGTTTTGATAAACTTGAACCAAATTATTCTATATTTGAAATCAAATTGAACCAACTGAAATTAGTGTGGTTTTTATAAATTAGTTTGGTCGGTTCGATTCTGACTATTTAGTTTGGGCTCATAGTAGTTTAATTAAGAAAAATGTCTATTTGGACCCAAAAGAAAGATGCATATGACAAAGCTCAGAGAAAGAAAAATATGGGTTAAAAGATCAATAAAAGAACAATGTAAATTAATTGAAACAATATATAATTAGAGGTGCAAACAGTTCGGATATGGCTCAGGATATGATATTTACCATATTTATATCCACTTACTAATACTTGAGATATAGATCACGAATACTAATGTTCCACGGTATCCGCTAAAATCGATACGATATAAATATACATGTAGATATATAAGCGGATATACATGAGAATACAAAATGAATATGAAAAATCTAGATAAAAGTTAGAAAAATGTAGTCCATATCATACAAAAGAGTTCATTAATATGTTCATTATATTTAAAAATCTAAGATTAGATCTCTTGAACATCAAAATTAGCCTCAAATACATTAATTTAAGGAGTAAAACTATTGCAATTGTATGACCAACATATATTCAGATATTTCGAATATAGATCGGATATTTCAATACATACATTTATGAATCCTATTTTATTAGATATAGATTTTAATAATCATATATGTATCCTAGCAGATACTCATACTAGTGTTGCCTCAAATATGGATAAATGTTTTGCACCCTTAAATATATAATATAGAAATGCGTCAGGCTTCAGGCGTTCATGCAATCATCTGTTTCTGGGTTGGTATTTTCATAAATGAAGCCTTGGTGTTCATTTGGTCTATTATAATTGTAACTAAAATGTAGTTACAGTTAATAGATTCAGTTTGAAAATAATTATAATTTATAGTTGTAATTGTAGGTTTTAAAAAAAAACTTCAACTTTAGTTATTTGCCATTTACAAGCATCATACTTCTCTCTTCCCAATCGAGAGTATTTTTCTCTTTCATGAATATATTAGTTATTTTCCAATTACTGGTAGAAAGACCGGTTAAAAAAGTTAAAAATTCAAGAGGGGTTTTGTTAGACACCCCTGCTCGGTTGGGACGCAGGGAGGAGGGCCGTATGATAAAATAAGTTCAGGGGTTATGTGAAAAACCCCCAAAATTCAGGGAGCTTTTGTGAGATTAACCCTTAAAAAGAAAGAGACCGAAACACGCTTCCCCATGCCGAATCCGATCAAGCCGCGAGTTAAGCGTTGGCGCAGCCCAGTCCATCCAAATCTGATTTGGGTTAGCCCGAATTCCCAATTCGTTGGAAACTCTAAACCTTCAAGAACTAGGAATTTCAGGTCAAAATTGATGACACTTTTATGGACCATTAGATTTCAATATTTCATATGCATGAAATAGCCCCATTGCATGTAGGAAAAGGATTTCTTAGAGACTATAAATAAGTCCCTTCTCCACCCAATTTATGCATTAGGCACAAAAAATTATTTCTCAATTTAATTGCTCTCCTCCTCATGACCAACCAATAAGATGTAAGGATTGGCCCTGAAAAGACATCAGCCAGCTACAAGATAAAGGTATGCGTTTTTATTGCTTCCATATTTTGTGATTAATACTTGTTTATTTGTGATTTATACTTGTTTATCTCTAGAATTGCAATCAAAGCTAAAAACATTCATTGTTTGGGATATGAGTGTTAGGACGTAGTTCGTCCAATAGCTCTTGTTTGAGTAATAATAAACTCTCATTTAATATTTGTTTGAGATGATATGGTACAGGTGAAAACTGATATACAAAGGTTACAAGGTGAAATGATGCGAAAATCATTACTTACACTGATTTCAGTCTTGGAATCATTGATGGTCTATAATAAACCATTGATGGTCAAGGTTCATCGATAGTGTACAGTGAACAATCGCAGAAATCTAGAGAGTTGATTTCGAAGCATCGATGGTCTACAGGGAACCATTATTGGTCACCATATCTCATCAATGGTGTACAGTGACCAATTGCAGATTTTCAGAAACTCAATATCAAATCATCAATGATCTACATGCACTCATCGATGGTGCTCAATGAACCATCGATTGAGCACCATCGATGGTCATGAAGAACCATCGATGGTGACGATGGTATTTGGCAGATTTGAAGAGTTAATCACAACCGTTCGTTGATCCCTTTCATCTCCAACTTTCACTAGGATTTGAATATCTCTTTCCTGGTTTATGAGAGGCTATATAAGATTGAAAGAGATGATATTTGGAGAGAGTTCTAGGATTTGAAAAGAGAGAGCTTGAAGAGAAAATTCTAGTGTTTGTAAGAAGAAAATTGATTTGTGATTTGAAATCCCGAAGCACCAACAAACTCTTTCTCATCGCGTTCAACAACATCGGATTGTCTTAGCGAGAGGAGTTGCATTTGGAATCATCATCTAATTCGTCTTTAATGAGCTTTGCTTCAATCTTTTGAAGAACGGTTTGCTAATCGAAAGGGCTGTAAGATCTTTCTAATTTTGTGCTTAAACTATTTTTTGATAGTTTGTTTCAAACTTGCACTACAAGAAGTCGAGTCTTTAACGAAGAGACATTCCTTCGTCAAAGACTCAAAAATCGTCGTTATTACATGCCAACAATGGGGGAAAATCCCTTCGTGGCCTATCGTAAAAGCCTACGTTGCTAAAGTATCATGAAGATTTTAGTTCTCGTCATGATAGAGTCTACAACGACGGAACACATTACCATCATTCTCATCTGCGATAGTAGTTATCACTGTCATTACCATTTGTGACGGGGTCAATTCCCGTTGTTGTTGTGTAACGACGGTTGACATTCTCGTTGTTGTTGTGTAACGATGGTTGGAAACCCCATCATTGAAGACCAACTAATGACGGTTAGATACCATCATAAAAGCCTCCATGGCAGGCAATTAATAACCCATCAATGACGGTTTTGCCTGTCATTGATAACACACACACATATTAATGCTTCACAGTATATCTACATACGCATTCATAGTCACGTTAAATAACAGACACAAATACCAAATACATAAAGTTGGAAAGCACACCAAACTTGCACAAAAATACATATTGAGCATATTATCCACCGAAATGCTTTATATTCTGGTAATCTCAATAATAGTTATCGCACGTACATGATATTGTATGGATTAATACAGGATCAATAATAGAATACATTAAAAGCTACCTCAAAAATTACTAATAATTCTCAACAATACCTGGGGGCAATTTAGAGCTTTGCACTTGCCCAACGGTGATGGTTCCACCCTAGATATGTTCCAGACATTAGTTAGAAATAAATATAGTGATAACTTTCCTCAGATTCTTTTGGCAACAAAGACTCACCTCTAGCCAGTTTATTGCTTTGTTTCGAAACTCAAGACGGTCAACTTAGTTGCACGACAAAAGAGCTCAGGGTTTGATCTATCAGATCCATCTTTCAATTCCTACAACAAAGCGAATGACATACTTACTACAAAATAATTTGAAAAGGCAATACTAGTAATGACTTGATTACCTGACTAAAAATTGGCCATCTCATAGAAAAGGATTTAAAATGCAGCATAACAATTGACATAGGAACAGACTGAAAAAACAAACCATTTGAGCTTACTGAAGGTGTAATCAAATGTTCAGAAGTTAACCGAAGTAATCTTCAGCCTTGATGCACGGATTAGATCGATGTTTGCTTTTCCAGCCCAATGTATATAAACAACTTCCCTGCCACTGGAATTAAATAGTAGAACTGCAGTTATACAAAATAAACAACAGAAACCCTAAAACTAGGCTTATTTAGTGTGAAGCCATTGTAAGACTATGAAAGCATTCAACCTATTTTCTTTCTTTTCTTATTAAAAAAAAAGCCAAACACCACTTCCCACAATCAAGACCATAAATGCACCAAATTCATATGCTACTTGTTTTGGTTTTCCAAAGAACTGGGACAATGCTTAACTAACCAAAAGCTACAAATTAGCATGTAAATAACCAAGATTTGCAGATAACGAAGGTATTTAAGTAATAGAAGGTATTGTTTAAGTTAAGTAATCTTTCTTTTATGTTTTAAGATTCAAAATTAACAAGCAATAAAATTATTTTAAAAATTCCAGTAGAAAAACTCCAATACAAGGCAAAAGATAACTGAACTAATAGCAACATATGCACAATACCAATAATTTTCAAGACCACAAAGATAGCTCGTATGATAAAAATAAATGGCCAGCTGCTCGAAATCTTCACTATGATCTTCACTGAATTCTTCTCCAAACTATAATTGGAAAAGGAAGGGGAAAAAACAAATTATTGTGCGTATGAGTGCAAGTGGCGTACCTGATGATTTGAGCATCTATTCCTAGAGGGTAAAAAATCAAACTTGGTGTCAATACCAAAGAATCTGAAAAGACGCTCAACACCATAGTTATACTTAGCTGCTACATCTTCTACTGCTAGCTTTGGAAACTCGTTATACATTGATTGATTAAACCTGCCCCCTACAGAAATATGACCAAAACCGATACAGTGTGTTCATTTCCTGCAAATAAGAAATTTCATTTAATATGATAAAGCAGAAAAACATAACATGATATTAGAGTTATTGCACAAATAAAGGTTGAAAACTAACTTAAACCATGCATGAAGATGTGAAACTAAAGAGGGGACATTCAACCTTTATGTTGTGGAAACATTCCCCAGCTCTAATTAAAATGTTGCTAGGAGTCTAGCTCTTTCAATCTTGAAATCCTCACAGAAGAGCCAATGAGAATACTATACGTAGGAAGTAATGCATCGTAACATTTTAAGATTTCTAAAACGCATCCACATCCACGAAGTAATTATATTGAACAAAAAATAACCAATAAGAGCTTACAATATTATTAGTCCATTCGTGGAACACATCCACAATCTTAATGAGACCCTAATATATCCACTCATTTCTTTATGCTCAAAATGAAACATGTATATTTTAAAGAAAGTGGCCAAACAATGAGACTGGACTACCACACAGATACCCTTGTGACCTGTAAATCTTTACTTTGCCAGCAGTAGCAACTCACAAAGGAAAAAATGCTGAGTGTGTTCATAGTATATTTTATTTCACACAGGTCGGACTGCAGATAGTAGAGGAATCTTTACTGCGTAGTAACTTTAAAAATTTTATGATCATAAAGACTTTAGATTTCTGTCTGATTAAAGGGTGATCTAAGCCCTAAATAACAGTCTGCTTGAGTTAACGTAGTATAGCGGAAGCAAACCTTTGAGCAATCATGGTTGTAGATTGAAGCAATCTGCAAGATGCACGCGCTCTCTCCAGCGCGCGAAACTGTCTGCAGCAGTAGATCGACGGTGTGCTGAGATCTCAGCCTGAGGTATCGACCATCGAAGGCCTGCTGTGGAGAGAGAAAGGGTTAGAGAGAGAGAGAGAGAGAGAGAGAGAGAGAGAGAGAGAGGAGATGATTTTTGGAAGAGATTTGTGGAAACAGCCCATGCTGAACTCAAGCTTTGCGGAATATGAATCCATAAAGAAATGCCATTTGGAGAGATTTTTTACTACATTATACCTAAAGATAGTAACATATTCGTGATTAATTTCTATAATGCAACTCCAAAAGAAAATTGAAGCTGTAGGACAATGAACCATAGTGCACCCTCATGTATAAGTTAAAACAGAAAGGGTTAATTGCACATACAGCCCTCGTATTATTCCCTTGAATTTTAAAACAACCTTGCACATAATCCCACTGATTTTTTTTCTTTTCATGAAGCATTTAGTATTGGAAAACCAAATGGAACCTTCGAGGCAATTTTTTGTGCATTAATATACAAACAAATGCAGCCAAGTAAGCGACTGAGTGAACTATTCTTGCTATAAGTCCTATTCCATATCCAAACTAAAAAACTCATTTTATTTCTTTTCATGCTAATAAAAACAATTACTAACGACGAGAGATATTTCCAAATCATATAATCCTCCACATTTTCATTGCATTCAAATTGGCTTCTTTAAACAAACTGAGGGCGTCCATGGCCTAATAAAGAAAACGGTAAATCCTAATAATCAATCGCCATACGATATTCAAGCATTTCATCAAACACGTTATAGGCGTGAATAAAAAAGGCAAGTACATAGTACAGCCGAAAATGGGGTTTTAGCACCAATCTGTTGATTTACATTAATTAGTATCATTTGGAGAGAGGAGACTTTGAGCGCGCGCGGTTGGTGGGAGGAGGAAGTGGCGAGCTCGAGGAGGAAGGAGGGGCAGCGCGAACTTGTGGAGGGAGAAGGAGGAGGCAGTGAGTTCGAGGAGCGGGGAGGCGGCATGAAATCGCGAAGGGAGGAGAAGTGCTGGGGTTTTGCTTGATGGAGAAATTGGGGAACGGGGATCATGATTTATTTTGAACGAAATTCTAAATATTTCAAGATACTATTCTAAGACTTCAACAACGGTTATGGTCTCCTTCGTTCTTTTGAGAGCCTCGTTAACAACGGTATTGGGACAGAACAACGAAGGATTTTAGGAGACCATCATTTGATATCGTGTCACTTGTGTAATATTTATGAAAAATTCATGGAAGTATGTAAACCCGTCATTCGTGTATATACATTGATGGCCGTTAAATGGTCCCGTCATGAAATTTGGTTGTTAATGACCCAATTTCTTAGTGTTGTTTTTACGGCGTACTCTAGTCAGTGATAATTGAGGGGTTGGGACTAGTTAGAACTAGATGTCACTCGCTATGGAGAGTTAAGTTAGACACTAGTTTCGGGTAGATTCCAGAGTCTGCGATCTTTGTAAGCCTACTGAATCGGGTTGTGATTTAAGAGAAATCTTGGCATAATGAGGAAGCTCATTCGTGAGAAGGAAGTGTAGACGTAGGATTATTATCCGAATTACTATAAAAATCTCGCGTGTTCCTTGGTTGGTTTTTGGTTTGGTTGTTCGCTTTTATTTTTCTATATATCTGCACTATATTCTATATTTTATTGAAAAACTATAGCAAACATACTCAATCCCAGGCTTGCATCATGGATCCAACAAGTAGTATGAGAGCCTTGTTATCCATCGTTAGGATTCACAACTTAGGATAGAGATATCAAGTTTGACCGCCGTAATAGCTTTTCCTAAGAGTCACACTGTGAACCGACCCCCACTTTTCGATGGGAAAAACTACACCTATTGAAAATCACGTATGAATTTTTTTTTATTGTCCATTGACTACGACATTTAGAGTAGTGTAGAGAATAACTATAGTGAACGAACTGCCGTTGTAGAAGAGGTCACAGCTGTTACTTCTAGAGACAAGTGGACTCTTCCCGACAAAAAGCTTTATTCTTTGAATGCTAAATCTATGAATATTTTTTATTGTTCCTTAATTGGTGAAGAATTTAACAGTGTTTCAAATTGTACTACTGTACAGGAAATCTGGAAAACTCTAGAAGTTACACATGAGTGAACTTTATAGGTAAAAGAGGTGAAACTTATAATGCTTGCCAGTAAGTATGAAAATTTCAAGATGAAGGCCTCGGAAAATTTCAAGATGAAGGCCTCGGAGAATATTCAGGATATGGTCATCCTATTCACGAACATTGTGAATAAATCAAAAGCTTTGAGAGGAGAGTATGACAACAAAGAGCTTTATAGAAAAATTATTCGTTCTCTTTCTAGGATTGGGAGCCAAAGGTAACGGCTATTGAAGAATTGTAAAATTTTCTAATTTAACTTTTGAAGATCTTGTAGGTAATCTTCTAATATATAAAGTTTGATTAAAAGAGAGAGAAGATGATTTTGAAGATGATTTAAAGAAGAAGTCGTTAGTCCTGAATGCCAAAAAGGAAAAATCACAATCCAATAAGAAGAAAGAATCAAGCTCGGACTCTTATGATGATGACTAGAGTGTGATTGGATTGATAGTTAAAGGATTCAAATCATTCTTAATGACAAAAGATGGGCAAAAGTTCATACATAATAAACGGAATTAGAATTTCACTAAGGTAAGGAAAACTAAATATGAAAATTCAGATTCTAAAATTATTTATCATCGTTAAAGGAAACCCGGACACTACATAAACGAATTCCCTCTCAATAAGAGCGACAACAAAGGGAAGAGTAAGAGCTTCAAGATGACGTCGTGAGATTTCTCAAGTGAAGATGAAGAATCAGAAAGCGAGTTGAGCTCCAATGATAAGAGTCGCTGTCTCATGACCAATGCTCATATCTCAAAAGATTTCTAGGAAAACAATTGGACAAGGAAATTCATTCAAGAGCTAAGGAGCATGGAAGCACATGGTATTTAGACTCGGGATGTTCTCGACACATGACAGGTAAGAAAGATTTATTTCTTAGTCTCGACAAGAAGCAAGGTGGAGATGTGACTTTTGGAAATAATGATAAAGATAAGATTATAGGAGTTGGTGATATAGATAATGATTCTTTTAAACTTCTTAAAGTTTTACTTATTGATGGTTTAAAGCACAATCTTATTTTCATTAGTCAGCTGTGTGATAAAGGTATGTCTATTCTTTTCGAATCTACTGTATGTAAAATTATTGATTCTAAAACAGGTTTGATTGTCTTTATTGAAAATAGGCATGCTAATGTATACACATTAAACTTCAATGATATTAAATCTGACACAGTAAAATATTTGGTTGTAGGAGGAGAGGATTGTGAACTTTGGCACAGACCACTTGGACATGCGATCATGGATTTATTGCAGAAACTCTCAAAGAAAGAATTAGTTAGAGGTTTGCCTATCACTACTTTTAAAAGTGAGAGTTTATGTGAGGCTTGCGCGAAAGGTAATTTATAAGATTCTCTCATAGTTTAAAGAATTTTGTGAGCTCTTTTAAACCTCTACAATTACTTCACTTAGATCTTTCTGGACCGGTGTCCACACAAAACTTAGGAGGAAAGAGTTACAGTTTAGTTATGGTTGATGATTACTCTAAATTTACATGGATTATGTTTCTAGCCAAAAAGAGTGAATATTTTAAAAATTTTAAAAATTTTTAAGTAAGAGTTGAAAAAGAAAAAGGCCTCCCTATTCGTACCATTCGTTCTGATCACGGAGGTGAATTTGAATATAAATTTTTAAAGAATTTTGTATTAATAAAGGTATCACTCATGAGTATCCTTCTCCTTGATTACCACAACAAAATGGGGTTGTTGAGAGGAAGAATCGGACTATATAAAAATGGCTAGAACTAGAATCGGACTATATAAAAATGGCTAGAACTAGAATCGGACTATATAAGAAATGGCTAGAACTATGTTAAGTGAGTATAAATTATCAAAGTACTGATGGGCTGAGGCAGTGAATAGAACATGCTATGTAAGTAATAGAGCTTATCTTCGACCTATACTAAACAAGACTTCTTGTTTCATATCTTCGTAGTTTTGGATTTAAATGTAATCTTTTGAACACGAAAGACACGAAAGACCAATTAGGGACATTTTATTCTAAAGTTAATGAGTGTGTTTTGGGATATTCTTCTTATAGTAAAGTTTACAAAGTATACACTAAAAGAACTAAAATTCTTGAGAATCTATTCATATTAAACTCAATGAAACTCACACATCTTGTTTTGGTTGATAATGGAGATGACCCTCTTGTGATGAATCCAAATATCATGTTGAACAAGAAAAGACTTTAGTGGACAATAAGAATAAAGCTTAGGAGGAAACAAAGGACAAGAATGAGGAAGCAAAGGACAATCTGAAAACACAATTTCTAAAGTTTGAGAGGATCCTCAAGATCCAACCTTTTGAAAATCAATAAATTATTTCAACAAGAGATCATCTAATAAGAAATCGTCAATCACATTCTCGTTTGAATGATTACTATTGTTCAATGTCAACCACAAAGGTAGGTAAAGGTAAAAATTCTCATTTCTTTTTTCGTGAATTTTGTGCATATGTGAATTTTATATTTGAAATTGAACCAAAAATATGAATGAAGCTATAGATGATGTAAACTGGATAATTGCCATGCAAAAGAGCTTAATCAATTCACATGGATTAAAGTTTGGAATTTAGTTCCTAAACGTAACGATCATCTGTCGTAGGAACTAAATGAGTCTTTAAAATAAATTGGATAAAAATGGGTAATGTCGTGAAAAATAAGGCTAGACTTATTGCTAAGGATTACAATCAAATAGAAAGGATCAATTTTAGTAAAACTTTTACTTGATTGGTAGACTTGAAGCCATCGAATTTTAATTATTTTTCTTGTTATGAAGTCTTTAAGCTCTATCAAATGGATAAAAAAGTACCTTTCTAAGTAGGTACCTAAAAGAAAAAGTCTATGTAGAATAACCCCAAATTTTATTGATTATGCTTTTTCGCACCATATATATAAGTTAGATAAAGCTTTGTATGGTCTTAAACAAGCACCTCGAGTTGGTATGATTGTCTAAATTCTTATTTGCTTAAACATAATTTTAAAAAGGGGTTTCTTGACAATACGATTCGTTCAATTTGTTGCTAAAGATACTCTTATTGTGCAAGTGTGTGTTGATGATATCATTTTGAAGCTACTAATAAGGATCTTTGCCATAATTTAAAAAGTTGATGTAGGACGAGTTCGAGATGAACATGATGGGAGAGTTGAAATACTTTTAGAGTGTTAGGTGAAGCAAAAAAAGATGGAGTGTTTATATCACATAAAAGTATGTGAAAGAACTTTTAAAATACTTCAGAATAGATAGTTTGAAAGGTGCTTCAACCCCGATGAGCCCTTCAGCAAAGCTTACAAAAGACTCCTCCTGAACAATAAAACCAGGTGGTTGCATCATGTAAACCTCCTCCTCAAGAATACCATGTAAAAAAACATTCTTGATATCAAGCTGATGTAGTGGCCAATGAAATGTAGCAGCTAGAGAAACTAATAAACGAACAGAGGTCATCTTGGTGACCGGGGAGAAAGTGTCATATAGTCTTGTCCATAAGTATGAGAATATCCTTTTGACAACAATCGAGACTTTAGATGAGCAAAAAATCATGTAGATTGAGCGTAACAGAGAACACCTATTTACAACCAGCAACATGTTCCCCAGGGGGAAGTGGAACCAGATCCCAGGTTTCATTCTGCTGAATAGTACACATCTCCTCAATCATAGGATGCTTCTAGCCAGGATGTGCCATGGCCTCAGATACATTCGTGGGAATAGTATAATTGTCCCTTGAAGAAATGAAAGTATTGTGTGTAAAAAACAAGTTAGCGGATGAGACAGAACAATAAAGTGGATTTGTATTAGAGCTTGCCCTTTGCATAGTGTGATAGGGACATCAAGGTCCGAGGGCTCAACTGATGTAGGATCAGGAATAGGATCAAGCGTAGGCGCATTATGTACTGAAGCAGTGATATTATCCAGAGTTGAGTCAAATGCTTAGTGAGCACATTTGAATCTTGATGAATATTTGGGTATTCAAGAAATATCATGTCCTGAGTGTCAGTGGCTGATGGACTATTTGAAAAGAAAGATTGTGATTCCAGAAAAGTGACATATACTGATATAAAGCAACGACGAAGGGTAGGACTATAACAACGATATCCTTTCTGAGAGCAAGAGTAGCCTAAGAAGACACACTGAATAGATTGAGGATCCAACTTTGCACAACTAGGACTACGTTCATGGACAAAACAGACACAACCAAAAATCCTAGGAGGAACAAGAAATGGTTGTTTATCAGGGAATAAGACAGAAAATGGTGTTTGACCATCTAACATAGAGGACATACGACTAATAAGATAAGTAGCAGTAAGAATCGCATCTATCCAGAAACGATGAGGAACCTGGCGATGAATGAGTAAAGTTCTAGCAACCTCTAACAAGTGATTATTTTTGCGTTCAGCAATGCCATTTTGTTGGGGGTATAAGGACAAGAAGATACATGAAGAATACCAGAAACTGACATAAAATTTTGAAATTCAGAAGAAAAATATTCATTGGCATTATCACTATGAAGAATCTTAACAGTGACAGCAAATTGTGTTTTGATTTCAGCACAAAATTTCCTAAACACAGAAAAAAAAACTTCGTATCGAGACTTTATTAAATATATCCAAGTTACATGAAAAAAATCATCCACAAGCATACAAAATACCTATCACTAAATATTGACTCAACAGGACAAGATCCCCAAACATCAGAATGAAATAAGCTAAAAGGGCAACTAACTCGCTTATCGACTTGAAGAGGGTAAGACACATGATGGTGCTTACCCAACTGATAGGACTCACATACCAACTCAGTGACATTAGATAACTCTGGTCGTATCTTCTTCAAATTCTGCAATGATGGATGTCCCAACTAACAATGCAGATCTAAAGTCAGAATCACTCAAGCATCACGTGACTTCGACAAGCTATCTAACCGATACAATCCCTCAGACATCTATCATGTACCAATTGTCCTCCTCGTTCCAAGTTCCTAAAACACACAATGATCAGGGAAAAAGATAGCACAATAGTTTGGAGATTTTATGAGTTGATTAATGGAAAGCCAATTGAATGGAAACCGAGGCATATATAAAACAGAGTGCAAAGACATAGATGAACTTAAGGTAATAGAGCCTATACCACTAACGGGAGATGTAGAACCATCAGCTAGTTTGACAGGTGGGTGAAATATAGATGAGAAAGTGGACAATAAAACTGAATTCTCAGTCATGTGATCTGATGCTCCTGAGTCAATCGCCCATTACATAGGAGCTACTGAGGACAAACAAGTTGTAGAATTACCTCTTAGCAAAGTAGCCTTGGAAGACGGCTGAGAGAGCTGAAATTATTGAAATAATTTGAAGCTCTCCAACGTAACTTCATCCATTTGTGGACTAGCAAAATCGATGAGAGGCTACATGAGGCATGCGACCCTTCCTCTCTTCATTCTTCTTCTTTACGGGACAATTATATTTCATGTAATCAAACCCATGACAACAATAACACTGGGCCCCCTCAAGATGATTACCACGGGACCCTCTTCCTGATTAGCCACCTCCTCTTCTATAATAGCTACCATGACCAAGACGACCTCCTCCACAACTCAATCCACCTCCTTGTGGGAAGCGACCAAGGCAGATTTTTTGCAACAGGTTCCCTACTTTAGTGAGTCAAAAACATCTCTATGATCCGGTGAAAAGCCTCCTGGTGATTCTTTGAAGCATTACTACCAATCATAAGCGGTCTCGCTGCCTCATATGAATAGTCCATGCTGCCAATGAATGTCAATGCATTAAGCATATCTTGTCATGACTTCATCTTCTCCAAATTAGCATCCAACAAAAAGATAGCGCGTAGCTCATCACACGTCTTCTTGAAGGCAGCAAAGCGCTCCTCCAAGGTTTGACTCACTTGATCTGATCTGGAATACGCCTGAGAAATAGAGTAGGCACAAGACATGCTACCCTTCCTTGAATCGTGGGTGTAATAACATCCACATCTCCTGCGGTGGTGCGACTAAGAACTAGATCCATCACCTCCTTCTCTATGACCTCCCACAAAAGACCTTTCACCAAACTATCATCTTTTATCCAAGCAGCGGTTTTCGGATTGGGTGGATCATCAGTGAGGTGATGATCTTGCCTCTCCTAGTCAGATTCGTCATCACAATAATCTGCCATTATCGCCAGTTTGAATTGTTAAGTTTCCGATCTAGAAGTCAAGTTTGGCCCTATAACGAATTTCTCGGCAATCTCTTTCTCAATACTCTCCTTCTCAGTCATCACGACAATGGTAACTACAATAAAAGCAGATAGAAAACTAACCATAGCACCACCCTGCCACCCAATCAGAATAGATAATCCACGACTAGATCTAAACAAAATAGATGATCCATGACTGGATCTCACCGGTCTTTCCACAGAAGACCATCAGAATTGGCCTCAGCAAGAGGAATAAAATCCCTAGGAGATTGCTCTTCTCAGAAGCATGAGGTGAGATGATATTCAGCCACAGATTGTTCAGCCAGAAGGAGGGATGTCGGAGTTGAGATCAAGGTGGCTGGCTGCAGGGTCAGAGGTGAGATCGGAGTTAGAGATGAAGATCGAGCTGACTGTTGGGTCGAAGATGTGGTCGAGTATGAAGAGGTTAGGGTCGCTGGTGGTCGCTTATGATGGGTTGAGGCAGCGAGTGGAGGCTACGGTGACTCTGGTGGGCAGTGGCGGCTTTGATGGATGGTGGCAGCGGCTAAAGGATTGGTGGGATTAGGGTTTGGGTTTCTGATGGAGAAGAGGGTGACGGTTGAGGGTGAGAGAGAGAGTTAAGGTGGTTTTGTAGATGAAGGGTTCAAATTTATTGTTGCTCTGTTACCATGAAAATGAAGGGATTATTTCATCGAATTCTAATTAAGATACATCTTACCTCTATATAGAGAGAATACATGGTTACCTCTTCTTACCAACTATAGATGTGAGACTAACCATAATTCTCTAAATTCTAACAACTACTAACATTATCTCTCTACAGATCCATAAAATGTGTGGTTTTACTTATTTTTAGTTCTAATTACTATGATAAGATTTTGAATTCACATGATCTTTTCCAGGTTGTATACTTTCACTCAACCTTTAATAACTATAGAAAAATGTGTGAATGACTGTCAATAACTATGCAAAATTGTGTGAATACAGATCATATCAGAACATCTCATACGAGAGAGCAGTGTTTGAAATAGAGACAGTTGAATTTTTCATTTTGCTCAGAAAATACCCCATGATAATTATCGGGTGATTTTTCTCAGATTAATGGACTCACTTTTAGTATTCAACTATATGCACATTCTTGTTCCTTGTTGACACTTCCGTTAATCCTGTGGTCCCCACTATTAATTAATAGGTTCAGAGACTTCAGACGTTTCGTTGCTTGACCAGAAGAACAGACAAATAGTCAGAAAGAAGCAAAGCCGAACGAAGAAAAAAAACGAACACGCGTACCTAAATATTCCCACTAAAACTGCATTTATCTCTTTCCTTAAACTGCGGTACTCTCAATGACGACTCCCTCGCTCATTAATAACTTGGTAAAAGTCGCAAAATCCTACTAAATTTTTTAGATTTTGGGCAAATTTACCCGCAACTTTGTAAAATTTCATAAACCCCCCCTAAGCTTCGAACAATTGCCATTAATGGAGTCAACGCAAAATGTCTACGCCATCCAGTTTATAAAAAAACAATCTTTTGTGAGTAAGGAGGCAAAGATGTCGTAGAGAATTATTGACTAGAAAAAATAGATATAAAGTAAACATAAGGTAAAACGATGAGAATAAAAAGAATTGCAAAAAAGGAAATAAGAGGCAAGATTAAAGCAGAAATATACTCATGTTGCTTTCTAAATTAATAGGTCACGCTTCTCTAGAACACAATAAAATACAAGATTTCGATCTCTCTCGATAAAACAGCAGAAAGCTAGTTCTCCAAAGATTTTTCCTCTTTTACTCAAAAAATTCTGGGTATAGAATTTTGTGAACTCCGCAAAGTTTTTGGAGCTTATATATAATTTATGAAGTTAGGAGCTTTTTGTGAAATTTACCTTCAATAATTTCCAAAGCACTTGCATAAGTAACAACCTCTACACTCTTATCCTTCAACACAAGTAAACTTTTTGCAGGCCTAAATTCATGGAGGGGGGACTCAACATCTTCTTCCTCCCCTTCTTGGCCCCCGGCCACATGATCCCCATGGTCGACCTCGCCAAGCTCTTCGCCGCCCGCCCCGGCGTCCGATCCACCGTCGTCACGACCGACGCCAACGCTCCCCTCATCGCCCCCGCCATCTCCCACTCCCTCCCTCCCATCCACCTCCGCACCCTTCCCTTCCCCTCCTCCGCCCCCACCAACGTCTCCCTCCTCCCCACCCCCGACCTCACCCCTGACTTCCTCTCCGCCATCGACTCCCTCAGACCCCACCTCGACCGCCTCCTCCGTCTCCACCGCCCCGACTGCATCGTCTCGGACGTCTTCTACCCATGGACCGCCGACCTCGCCGTCGAACACGGCATCCCTCGCCTCGCCTTCCACGGCATCTCTGCGTTCTCCGTCGTCGTCCTCAGCATGGTCGGGGCCCACCCGCCGTTCGAGGCGTCCGACACCTTCATCGTGCCGGAGATACCGCATCGCGTCGAGATGGTCAAGTCTCAGCTGCCACACACGGAACCTGACGACGTGATTCTCCGCATCGTGGCGGCGCAGAGGAAGACCTACGGTACTGTAATGAACACGTTCCACGACCTCGAGCGTGGCTACGCCGAGAGGCTCAGGGGTCGGTCGTGGCTGGTCGGGCCCGTATCGCTCTGTAACGAGAATGAAATTGAAAGCAGATCAAGAGGAGGGAGAGGGGAGGGCGAGTATGATGAAGAGTGTCTGAAGTGGCTTGACGGGAAGGAGGAGGGATCGGTGGTTTACGCTTGTTTCGGGAGTTTGGCGAGGTTGACCGACGCTCAGCGGCGGAGATTGCGGCGGGTTAGGAGGTTGCGGGCATCCGTTTGTGTGGGTGGTGAGGGATGTGGATGGTGGAGGGATGGAAGGGACTGGGGAGAAGGGGTTGGTGTTGAGAGGGTGGGTGCCGCAAGTGGCAATATTAGGTCATCCTGCAATTGGAGGGTAAGTTTTTTTTAACTCTGTGCTTGGTAGTTCCATTGAGGGAATAAGGGAAGGTAATTAAGGTGATTCCCCACCAAATTGGGGAAATTTCTTGCCTACTCATGAAGCATCAAGATGGCATGCTCCAATTCATTATAAAGCGACACATGACACTAAATTAAATTCTAACTATGGGACTTTAACACTAAATTAAATTTCAACCATGCTAATAAAGTTAAACGTGGACATTAAATGCTAAAGCCCCATAGTTAGAATTAAGGTGATTACCCTCCACAAATTGGAGGGTAACGGAGGAAAAGTGAAGAGAACTAAAAGTTATGAAACTTTGACTCACTGTCATAATGAATTAGTGCCTAAGATTTAATTACTTTTCTTTTTTTCCCCCCTTAATTAAAACTGCCAAAGGTAATATAAAGTTGTCTTCATTCTTCTTACCAGCTGAGCAAACTTCGGTTTGCACTGATCAAACTGACCGAACCTGCCGCTTTTTGAGAGCTCGATTCGATTTCGTACATAGATCGGTGCGATTCGGGTTGCATATTTATGCAACCGCTTACACCGAACCGACCGAAATATCCAATTTTTGAGATTTTTTAAGTCCACCTGTTTACATATTTGAGAACTTTTCTACCACTCTCTGCGCAAGGACCCACATGAATTAGCTTCTTGTTTATATCTGAATGCTATTTCTACTTTTCTATGTGGCGGGACCCACTCTTCTTTTCTGACTTAATGCTAGCTGTCATGCATATCGAGAAGAGCAAGCCGATACACTCAAATTCGTCTCCTTTCCCAAGTAACTCAAATCCTAGCCATTAGGGGTGGTAGAGCGGTTTAGGCGTGACGACCGCCCGGTTCAAAGTAGGTCGGGCTGATCCGAACGCAGTAGGGTCAGTGGGTGGGCCTACTTCTCGATCACAGGTGCGGGCTGGACCCGGCCCACCTGACCGACCTAGGTGTGGGGTGCGTCGACCCGACCCACGGTTGTGATCGTCTTGCGACCAATGGGTTTTCGTCCAACTTTTTTTCTATTTTTTTTACCTTTTTAATTATATTAAACTTATATTTACAATTATAAAATTATTTCTAATTTATCTTTTAGTAATTTAAACTTGTATTAAATTATTTTTAAACTCATATTAAACTTTTTAATCCTTCCAAGTAGACAACAGCAAGTTTAAAGATCGCTGATTTGTTTCTCAATGGGCCAAAAGACCCACGAGCCAAAGACCTATGACCTTTTGGCTTTATTGGCAGCTAGCTGCAGACCCAAAGGACTAAAGAAATAGCTAAACTAACCAAAAAATATAACATTGGTCGGGATAGGATAGGTGGCTGAGTCAGTGGGCGAGGCTGGCGTGGGCAGGCGACTCCTCGACCGGGTCTAGAGGTCGGACTCGGCTTCGGCTCGTGACCTGGGTTTATCATGGACCGAGTCAGGCCCAGCCCACTACGGATAGGGCCGTTAGGGTTGTGACCCATGGCTATTCGAATTGGCCCGAAGTCGGCGGGCCCACGCTCAACCCTACTAGCCATGGCCTTTCATTTCCAACATTTCACAAGATAGCAACAAAATATATTTAAATTTAAATTTTCTATTTCTTTCTTTTGTTGTATCCTTCCTTAGTCTCTTTTCTATATCTTCTCTAACCTTCATTAATCTCTCTTCTATATCTCCTGTAATTGGTTGCAGCTATCATGCCTGGTGGTGGACCTCCTCACAACGGAAACCACCGACCAAACCGAACCGAAATAAATCGGTTCGGTTTGCTTCGGTTCAGTTTGCTTCGATTCTGTTATTGGTTCAGTTCGGCGAGGTTTAAGAAAAAATGACTAAAACCGGCCGAACCGACCGTTTGCTCACCCCAACTCCTTACTAAACTCCCAAACAATATATTATATTTTCTCTCTTTTTCTCTTTTTTTATTTTCCTATTTTATCTTTCCTTTACTTCTTCCAGTAAACTCCTAAACACACTGGAAGTGTTTCAGCTTCAATTAGTTTTATTAATTATAGAGAAAAATACAACCATGTCAAGAGAGACAGAGATGTACAAAATAAATTCTTGGGTGAATTGCACTTAGAACCTCTCTATTGTCTCTTATTATTTGCCACAAATATTCAAGGGTAATAAGTGACACAATGCAATAGTTCAGAAGGTCTATGTGTAATTAACCCGAGTTCTTTCAGTTTAAACTATCATTTATTTAAAAGTCATTAAAGTTTTTGCGTGATAGAACATATTTTGAGGAATGATTTAAGAATGAGAATGAGAAATTTTAATGAAAATAGGTAAAGTTTTTAGCTGTATTAGATGATATTTGCTGCTGATGATATGCAAAATATGAGGAATTTTTACATCTCATACATGATGCTAATTTTATCCAAAGTAAGATGAGAGGATTATTTTTTAACTTTCCTTAATATTATTTTGAGTAAATTCAAGCTAGTGTCTTTCTCTATGATAATGGTGTGGCACAAGTGCGTTGTTGATAGGGTACATATTTAAAATCATTATTACAATCCTAAATTTATGTGACCTTTCAGATTTTTAACGCATTGTGGATGGAATTCATGCTTAGAGGGGATAACTCCAGGATTGCCAATGATCACATGGCCGCAGTTTGCCGAGCAATTCATGAACGAGAGGTTTTTAGTGGATGTTCTGAAGATCGGGGTATCAGTAGGCGCAATGGTCTGCAGCGGTTCCGAGGAGAAGAGGACGCTGGTGAAGGCCGAGGAGGTGACAAAGGCGGTGAGCGAGGTGATGGGAGATGGAGAGGAGCCTGAGGAGAGGAGGAAGAGGGCGAAGAAGCTTGCGGTGATGGCGAGGGCGGCGAAGAAGGAGGGAGGTTCTTCATATGCAGAGATGAGTAGGCTGATACAAGAGCTGAGGGATTTGAAGAAGGTGAAGGAATTGGGGGTGGAGAGCAAGCATGAAGGAGATGTTTAGTTTGAACTAGTCAACAGTTGAAATTAAGCTCATAATAAATGTCCATCAACATTTTTATATGGAGTATTATCAGTCTCGCAATTTTAAGTTGTGATGTTCAAAGAGATGTATCAATGCAGCATGTAAATCTTATGAAACAGTCTCATTGGGGAAAAAAAAAAAAGAAAATCATTGATATTGATCATGGGCAGGGCGCAGGGGTGCATAAAAAAATATTTGTATCCTAGGAAATATTCGTATTCGTATCCATATGAATATGGTTACTAAAATCTATATTTGATAGGATATAATTACGGATACAGATTCGTAGTTATCCGGATTCATATCCAGAATATTTGAATATATGTTGGTCACAAAGTTGTAATAGTTTTAATCTTTAAATTAATGGATTTGAGATTAATTTTGATGGTCAAAAGTGTAAGATCTTTAATAAGACTTGATTACCTCAAAGAGATTGATAAATAAAAAAGAAAACTAAAGCGGAATTATACCTGAATCCATGGTTTGGATCTTGAGTGGATTGATGGATCTTCTAATCTTAGGGCTTCTTCTCTTCCTTAGATCTCTTTTGAGATGGGGGTAAAAGAGATGAGAATTCTTGTGTATTCCCTAGATTAGGGACCATAACCCCATATATATAGGTGTTGCACTTTTACAATTTGGCCCCTCATCAAATTGTAAGTACAACTTGGTATCTGCACATTTAGCCCATGACAATATATAAATACCCGATAACCCAACTTAATTGATCACTTTAGTGGGTTTCCTTAAGTGATAGATTTACATATTAATTTAACATATGTGCCCACAAATAGATTTAATTAGATTTAAATCTAACAATCTCCCATTTGGGCACCATATGTATCCTTAAAATGTGTATTACCTTATGAGCTCAAAATCTCTATCACATACAAGGGTATTTCCAAACAATCTCGTCCATTGACCATATCAATATAGGATCAAAGCGGTTTTCGTCACATTTATCGTGACTAAACCCATCAATGGTCACATATACTAGTACTGACCAAATGACATAGATCAATCATGGATGTACAAAGATGAAAAATTACATGCAATGTGATGCGTGCATGCCTATTTTCAACCGGTCCTACCAAAACTTTAGTGAGGTCAACTTTAATCATAATGTAGCGAGTGGTTAGCGAATACTTTATTACGATGGAAAAATAACCAAAGCCCTAATAGGTCCAAAATACTCATAAAGCAATAAAATCACAAACTCCCACTAAAACATGATATCCTCAAATATTACAACCCCATATGAGCAAAGGTGCTCTTGAAAAATTTTGGGTGGTAATCCTTTAGTAAGAGGATCTGCTATCATGGAGTTTGTCCCAATATGCTCTATGGATATCTGTTCACTCTGTACTCTTTCTTTCACAACTAGGAACTTAATGTCAATATGTTTTGACTTAGTTGAGCTTCTGTTGTTGTTGGAATACATGACTGCGGATTTATTGTCACAAAATAACTTTAGTGGTCTTTCAATATTTTCGAATCGCTGAGACCGGTGACAAAATTTCGCACCATATTCCATGATTGGATGCCTCATGACAAGCTATAAATTCTCACGCCATAGTGGAGGAAGCTACAAGTGTCTGCTTGACACTTTTTCATGATATAGCTCCTCCCGCTAACATATAAATGTAGCCTGAAGTAGACTTTCTGCTGTCTTGGCATCGACAAAATCGAATCGAGTACCCAATGACCTCCAACCGATCGATTTCTGTATGTGAGCATATAATCTTTTGTTTTCGAAGATACCGCATAACCCTTTTGATCAGCATCCAATGATCCATCCTGTGGTTGCTTAAGTATCGCCTAACATCCCAACAATGTACACAATATCCGGACGTACATGCACGAGCATACATTAGACTCCCTACACCAAGCATAGGGAATCTTACGCATTTCACGAATTTCAAGGTTACCTTTAGGGCATTGATTGAGACTAAACTTGTCTCCTTTAGAAACAGGGTATCACACAGTGCGCAATTTTGCATGCCAAACCTTATGAGTACTTTATTGATATAGCTCTTTTGTGATAATCCAAGTATTCCTCGAGAACGATCTCGATGTATCTGGATTCCTAATATAAAAGAGGCGTCCCCAAGATCTTTCATCTCAAAATTCTTTGATAGAAATCTCTTGGTTTAGTGCAACAAGCCTATATCATTAGTGGCAAGCAAAATGTCATCCACATCTGAGAACGAGAAAAATATACTTACTCCCATGAATTTTTGATATACACAATCATCAACAATATTCATCTCAAAACCAAACGAGATAATTATTTGTTGAAACTTGTGGTACCATTGACGAGGAGCTTGCTTGAGTCCATAAATGGATTTCCTTAGTTTACAAACCATATTCTTTGGGTCTCCTGACACAAAGTTTTCTGGTTGTACCATATAGATCATCTCATCAATGTCTCCATTGAGAAATGCAGTCTTAACATCCATTTGATGTAACTCAAGATTGAAATGAGCAACAAGTGCCATGATAGTCCTGAAAGAGTCTTTCGATGAAACCGGAGAGAAACTCTCTGTATAGTCAATGCCTTCCTTCTGAGTATAGTCTTTAGCTACAAGACGTGCTTTATACTTTTCCACATTACCATTTGCATCCAGCTTGGTTTTAAATATCCATTTACAACCAATTGGTTTTGCACCTTCTGGCAATGGAACAAGTTCCCAAACCTTATTGTCTTGCATAGACTTGTACTCCTCATTCATGGCATCAATCCACTTTTGAGAGTTAGAACTTTTCATGGCCTGAAGGAAGTTGATTGGATCATCTTCCATCATTCCATTACTTTCCTCATGTTCTTGAAGAAATACAATATAATCATCCGGAATAGCATTTCTCCTTTCTCTCGTGGATCTCCTTAATGGCACTGGTTCTTGAGGTTGTTGAGTTTGTTCTTTTGGAACAGGGAGTTATTTAATATTGCCTTCTTGAGGTTCGGATTCATTTCTTGAACAATAATGTGTATAGGTACTTGAATATTGTCGAAATGACGTATGGATTGGATTTAAAGCCAATTCCTCCTCAAAGGCAATGTCTCTAACCTTATTTCTCCCCAAACTCAACATCCTCAAAGAATGTTCTTTGTTCCGTCTCAAAAATATTCACGAGTGTGGGATCATAAAACTTATAGCCCCCGGATCGCTCGTAATACCCAATAAAGTAGGCGCTAACTGTTTTGGAGTTCAATTTCTTTTCATTTGGCCTATAAGGCCTTGCCTCATTGGACATCCCCAAATATATAAGTGCTTTAGGCGGGCTTTGACCGGTCCAAAGCTCATAAGGTGTTTTAGCAACCGCTTTACTTGGTACTCTGTTAAGAATGTAAGCTGCGGTCTTTAGTGCTTCTCCCAGTGACTCGGTAAAGAAGAATGAGCAATCATACTATTTACCATATCCTTAAGAGTCTGTTTAGTCTTTCGGCTACACCATTCATGCTAGGTGATCACGGCATGGTGTCTTGTGGGGCGATACCGAATTCCTCTAGGTATCTAGCAAATGGTCTGGGCGTTGTTCACGAACCATCATATCTGCCGTAGTACTCACCACCACGATCAGATCTAACAATTTTAATCTTTTTATTGAGTTGGTTCTCAACTTCAGCCTTAAAAGCTTTGAATACGTCCAGAGACTCAGATTTTTCTTTAATGAGATATAGGTACCCATAACGTGAGTAATCGTCAATGAATGATATAAAATATTGTTGACCATTTCAGGATGCCGTAGGGAATGACCCACAAATATCTGTATGTATCAATTCTAAAACATCTGAAGATCTGTTGGCACCTAATCTCTTAACTTTAGTCTGTTTTCCCTTGATACAGTCAATGCATACATCAAAGTCTGTAAAATCAAGAGAATCTAAAATGCCATCAGACACAAGACGCTCAACTCTACCTTTTGAGATATGACCCAAGCGCTTATGCCATAATGACGCTGAATTTTCCTTATTTAATTTACGCTTAGTACCACGTGATTCCACATGCAAGGTTTCATTATAGGAAGTAATTGTATCAAGCAAATATAGGTTGTCAAAATTACTCAAGTAACCAGTTCCACAATATTTGAATTAAAAGATAAACTGAATTCATTGTTTCCAAATGAACAAGTATAACCCGATTTGTCCAATACGTAAACCGAATTAAGTTCCGTCTAAAAGACGGTACTACAAAAGTATCTTTTAAGTCCAAATATGAACCAGTTCCTAAAAGCAACCTAAAGTGCCCAATTGCTTCCACATCTACCGATTGGCCATCGCCCACAAAGATGTATCTTTCACCATCAGTTGGCTTTCGGTAGCTCAGGCAACCCTGCATAGAAACACTTATGTGAGTAGTAGCACCAGAGTCTAACCACCAAGTGTTTCTAGGTACTGAGACTAAATTAACCTCAGAACAGACCAAAGTAAGAACGCATTCTTTTGACACGCCAGCGTGATATTTGGTCTGATCCTTCTTTGCGTGTCCATCCTTATGACAAAAGAAACAACCCTGATTATCCTTATGTTGTTTCTTTTGAACTGGACCCTTAGCAGCTTCCTTATCATTCTTTCTTTTCTTGCCCTTATCCTTATTGGCAGAAGCCAAATGAGCACTTTCTGTCTTATCTTGCTTCAATCTGTCTTCTTCTTGCACACAGTATGAAATGAGCTCATTCAGAGTCCATTTCTCCTTCTGGCAGTTATAACTGACCTTAAATTGATTAAAGTGTGCAGGAAGAGACAGCAACACCAGATGCACCAATAACTCATCACATAGATCGAAGCCGTTGCCTTAAGTTTTGAAGCAATATGAGACATTTCCATAATGTACTCCCTGATATTTCCTTTGCCTTTATACTTCATTGAAATCAAGCGCGCTAATAGCGTGCTTGTTTCTACCTTATCGTTTTTAGCAAAACGTTTCTCAATTTCAGCAAGGAAATCTTTGGCTTTAGTAATCCCTTCGGATTCTGTGCCCCTAAAGGCTTCTCGAACGCCGCGCTTGATGATCATTAGACTCATGCGATTTGAACGCTCCCACCTCTCATGCTCCTTCTTTACATCAGGAGTGCTATCCGCAGTGAGGGGTTGAGGTTGTTCAGTCCTTAATGCAAGGTCTAGATCCATGCAGCCAAGAACAATTAGAATGTTCTCTTTCCAAATCTTGAAATTAGACCCATTTAGCATGGGAATTGAGTTGATGTTAACAAAAGATTTTCACATTAATAGCTGTAATTATTAATCAATAAAATTCAAATAATGACATATCCCCATCCAAGATATCTTGTACAACATTAATATCAACTCTTTGGACAAGAATATTAACCTAAGTGATATCTTGTTGCAATGATCAAACATCGACAATAACACATGTCAAACAACAAACCCATCTTTGGATTGATTTGTTATCCACATGTAAACCTTATAATTGTCGCGTTTATCATCACAGAATCATATCTGATCTAAATAAATATTAATCTTCCTTTGGGCGATTAAATATCTACCGAAAAGTATACACACAACCATCTAACATCCTTCATGAACAATCTACACAAGAGAGATTACTTTGGCAACATCTTGCTTCAATTAATCATTTAGAATGAGAGACCACCTTAATTCCTTAGTGTCATAATACTTGAATGAAATAATTGATTAACACCGAAATTTAATTGAGTTTGCTGAATTGAGCACTCCAGGCTCGCTTGAGTTTGAACTGCGAGGTTCGACTTGAGTTCGAATCATGAGGTTCGACTTGAGTTCGAATCATGAGGTTCGACTTGAGTTTGAACTACGAGGTTCGACTTGAGTTCGAATCATGAGGTTCGACTTGAGTTTGAACCGCGAGGTTCAACTTGAGTTTGAACCGCGAGGTTCAACTTGAGTTTGAACTGCGAGGTTCGACTTGAGTTCGAATCATGAGGTTCGACTTGAGTTTGAACTACGAGGTTCGACTTGAGTTTGAACTACGAGGTTCGACTTGAGTTCGAATCATGAGGTTCGACTTGAGTTTGAACTGCGAGGTTCGACCGAATGAACACGAGGTTCGCCAAAGTGTGAGGTTCGCCAAAAGGCGAGGTTCGCCAAAAGCGAGGTTCGCCAAAATGAACCGAGGTTCGCCAAAAGACGAGGTTCGCCAAAAGCGAGGTTCGCCAAAAGCGAGGTTAGCCAAAATGAACCGAGGTTAAGCCAAAAGCGAGGTTCGCCAAAAGGCGAGGTTCGCCAAAATGAACCGAGAACCTCGTCGAACTCTGAGGAACCCCTTAGGGTTTAGATCTGAACCGCCAAAGCCGCTTAGGCTTTTGAACCCATTAGGTTTATTCGTGATGGTCGCCGCCACAAAACCAAATTTTTTTTTAAAACTCAATCCGGATCCAACCTTATATTAATTTTCTAAAATCATAGAAAATTTAACCAAAAATCGAAAAAGTTACATTCGACAATTATTTCATTTACTGCTCATCCAACATAAAATTACTTGTTCATCGAGATCAAACCTTTACTGTTCATCCGAGATCAAACCTTTACTGTTCATCGGACTAAAACATTTACTGCTCATCCAACCCAAAAATCCAAAAAGATTTGATCTTTATTCATAAATCCACCAAAACCATAGAAACTCAAAAAAATCTCTAAGAGTTAATCAAGAGGCTCGATACCAATTGTAAGATCTTTAATAAGACTTGATTACCTCAAAGAGATTGATAAATAAAAAGAAAACTAAAGCGAATTATACCCGAATCCATGGTTTGGATCTTGAGTGGATTGATGGATCTTCTAATCTTAGGGCTTCTTCTCTTCCTTAGATCTCTTTTGAGATGGGGGTAAAAGAGATGAGAATGCTTGTGTAATCCCTAGATTAGGGACCATAACCCCATATATATAGGTGTTGCACTTTTACAATTTGGCCCCTCATCAAATTGTAAGTACAACTAGTATCTGCACATTTAGCCCATGACAATATATAAATACCGATAACCCAACTTAATTGATCACTTTAGTGGGTTTCCTTAAGTGATAGATTTACACATTAATTTAACATATGTGCCCACAAATAGATTTAATTAGATTTAAATCTAACAATAAGATCTCATCTTTGCTTTATCAAATATAATAAACGATTAATGAACTCTCTTGTATCGTAAGAACTATATTTTTTCAATAGTTTCTAGTTTTCTCATATCCATTTTGCATCCACATATATCCACCGATATATTCGCATGTATACCCATATGCGTATCTGATTTTTGCAGATACAGATATAAGTTTTACTTTCCGAGATATATCAGTATTCATATTTGTATACGTATCCTGATTGACAGGCGGATACGAATATGATAAGTATCATATCCAAGCCGTATCCGAACCGTATACAACCCTACATGGCGGCTTGAACAGAAAATGATAAGCAAGTGAGAGAGGGTGTGATGAATTGGATACGATAAAAGATATGATTGTAGACATAAGGGTTGTCCAAAAAACCTGCCGGCTCGGATTCGCTCGAGTTATAACCCAGTATGGACCCTAATTTTTAAACAAAAAACCCAGGTTGGGTTGGGCTACCCAGCCCTGCTCGGTACCCAGATTTTTTAAACAAAAGGATCAAAATTTAAGGGTATTATGGTCATTTGTCTATGAAAATGCCTCTATAAATAGAGGAGGATGTTCAGTTGGTTTTTCATCCAAAATTAATAAATTTTATTTTTAACTGTAATTTTAATTTTTTGGAAAGGATTGCAAATGATATTAATATAGATGGGTAGGTGCCGACTTAGTTAGGATGTACTCATACTACTATGCTACAACAATTTACCAAAAAATATTGTAATTCTTAGTGATTAATAATAAAATAGAATTTTTTGATTTTTTAAATTTTTCTAAAAGTTGCAAATTATAATTCTGAGTGATTAATAATAAAAAAATTCCTAAAATTTAGAAAAATTCTGAAAGTTAAATAAATAAATGAAATAAACCCATAATTGGCGGGGCTACCTGGTGCCCAATCCAGTTATAATTTGGACACGGGCCGAGCCATTGAAGTCCGCGTCCGGGCACGGGTATTATTTGCGCAGCTCAGGCTTTCCCGGCTGGTTTGCACACCCCTAGTAGATAGGGACAAAGACAGCGTAAATAAAAAATAAATATAAACATCATGAATTTTGTTTTTGATAACCCGGCCTAAAATTGAATCCCGGACCATAAGAACCACGTTGGAACCTCCCAATCGTCTAAATCACCCGCCGTGAGCAACATTGTGAACTTTAATTACTAATTCATTTTCATAAATAGTTAGTTATATACAGGAGTCCACTAATTTTAGCACGTGCGTTGATAAGGTCCAGAGCATAAGTAACAGTAAGGCTCATAATTTTTTTTGAGCGAAGAAACAGGGTAGTATCCCTGTTCATGTATTGCATATATATAAATATAATCAAAATTACCTATCCCCTCCTTGAGCACCATACCCAAAAGGCCAAACTATTCAACTCCAAATAATAGGGAGAGGACCATAGCCGTCACCTATTACAAGTGAAGAAGAAAAGGTTGTAGTGGCTATAGGCATTCAAGAAGAGGATAAACGGTATATTACAACGAGATAGCTGAAATGTTAAAGTCAGAAGAGCTTACACAAAGCTCATATGTACAAAACACCACCAAAACATGGATTCTAAGTAAAAGTTATAGATACAAAAGTATGCAAAAGATTGAGATGTTAGTTTATCCCATCTCAAAAGTTGTCCCCCACTTGAGCTAGGTCACTGGAGCTGGAGTCCTCCCGCAACAACAGTGAAGTGATACCCTTCTCAATGGCCACCTTGTGGGTTGCCGCTGCTCTCTTGGCTGCTATGGTACCTGTCCACAACACAATTAAGTGGGAAATATTAGAAGCAAGCACCCTGGGAGGAGTCCCTTTGCCGTTGAATATCTGGTTGTTTCTTGCTCTCCAAACACACCAACATAAGGTAGGGAAGAGGACATCCCATAGCTGTCTATCTATAGTGTTGTTCAGGAACATGCCTTTATTCTCTAATATAGAGGTGAAATCCTGAAGCAGGGGAGATTGGTTCAGGAAGGGCAGGAAATAAGCCCATAGCTAAGTCACATAACCGCAAGTGTGGAAGAGGTGAGAATCACTCTCTGGACTAGTGTTGCATAGGGAACAAGTTACATCTCTTGACCAGCCTTTAGAACTGAGGTGCACCTTGGTGTTCAGTTTTCTTTTGTAGAGGATCCACATGAAGACCTTGACCTTGGAAGGAGTGACTGATTTCCAAATGAAGGTGAAGTCACTAGTGGTTGTGGTGGCGAAGGAATACATGGACTTAACTGAGGGAGCTCCTGAGGGGTGGAAAGGCCAATAGACTCCATCTCCGTCTTGGATAGAGGGTGCTATCATAGAGATGAAGTCTTTTAAGGCTTGAACATCTGCATATTCACTCTTAGAGGTAGGTCTCCTGATCAGTGGCTGCCATCTCCATGAATTGGTACGAAGTGTACCTTGGGACCTCACACTAACATTGGTAGAGAGAGCAAGATTATAGGCCTCAGGGAACATGGAGGCCAGAGTATTGGCTTCCACCCATCTATCCTCTCAAAATCTCATGGAATTTCCATCCCCTAATTTCCAGTGGACAAGACTTCTGAGAGCATGGCTAGAAAAGAATGTATCTTTCCAGAATCTAGACGCAGAGAGTGGTGGTGGTGTGCAGCTTAGGTTAGGAGACTGTGAGGAGTATACTGAACTCAGAAGTTTACCCAAGAATGACTCTTTTTGGAGGACTTTCCACATCCATTTGGATAGAAGAGCAAGATTGAAATCATGTAAATTGAGAATACCCAAACCCCCAACTTTTTTAGGTTTACAGACCAAACTCCACTTGACTAGAGATCTACAAGGGGAACATTTATCTACTCCATCCCACAAGAAGTTTCTTCTGATTTTGTCTATGGTCTTGATTAGCCATGTTGGGAGTTTAAAGAATGATAAGAAGTATAGGGGAATAGAAGTAAGGACTGAGTTTATCAGGGTAAGTCTACCATCAATTGAGAGTTGCCTACTTTTCCACATGGATAGCCTCTTGGTCATTTTGTCAAGGAGGGGTTGCCAGTCTTGCTTAGAGAGAGTTCCTCTTTTGAGAGGTATGCCCAGATAGGAGAATGGTGGAGATGATAGATTGCAATTGAGAGAGTTAGCTAGCATGGTACCTTTGGAGGGTGATTTCCCAAAGTAAAAGAGGCTTGTTTTGGAGTAGTTTATACCCAGACCTGAAGTGCCTTCAAACATGTATAGGATAGATTTGAGGACTGAGAAATCTGAGGCAGTAGCTCTACACATGATGAGAGTATCATCAGCAAATTGTAGAGCTCTGATGTTATTGAGTTCCCCTTTTAGATGAAGCTCAGAAAGGTCACCCCTGTCAACATTAGAATGAAGCATTTTGTTGAGGACATCAGCTGCAAGGATAAATAGTAAGGGAGAGAGTGGGTCACCCTGCCTAAGGCCTCTGCTATAATTGAAATATTGGGTAGGGGTGCCATTGATCAGAATGGCAGCTTTGGAGGAGGATAGGCTATCCTTGATCCACTGGCACCATTTGGTGCCGAACCCCCTGGCTTTGAGCAAATTGAGGATGAAGGGCCAGCTGATGGAGTCAAAGGCTTTTTTGAAATCTATTTTGACCATGCAGATCTCTAAACATTTGGAAGAGCATGAGTGAAGGAGTTCATGTGCAATTGCACATGAGTCTAGGGTAGATTTGCCTAGCTGAAAGGCAGATTGAGTAGGGTGGACTAAGGAGGAAATGAATGGAGCCAACCTATTAGCAAGGACCTTAGTGAAAATTTTGAAAATGCCGTTGAGAAGGCTGATAGGTCTGAAGTCTTTGGGATGACAAGCACCTTCCACCTTAGGGATGAGAGAGATGAGGGAGAAATTGATAGCATAGAGAGTGGAGGAATCAGTGTACAGTGCTTCAAAGATGTTGAAAATATCCACCTTGATGGTCTCCCAAAACTCTTGATAAAAAAGAAGTGAGAAACCATCAAGACTAGGACATTTGTCAGGGTGAAGACTAAAGACAGCTCTCTTGATTTCCTCCTGGGAGAAGGGGTCATCAAGGCTTGGGAGGCCAGGCACTGGGTTAGGGTATAAGTGGGGCCAATCAACAACAATGGGGGCTGGGACTTAGCTGAGAATTGATCTTTCAAGAAGTTGAGAAAGCATTTGTTAATTTTTGGTAGAGAAGCAATGATAAGATCATTCTGAATGATGTGAGGGATGAAGTTCCTTCTTCTGTTAAAGGAGGCTGATTTATGGAAGAAGGATATGTTGTTGTCACCTTCCTTAAGCCAGGTGATCCTAGATCTTTGGCGCCATATGATTTCTTCTTGCTTAGCAATTTCTGCCAATTTAGATCTGAGCTCAAGTCTAATATTTATGGCAGCTGAGGAGGAAGGATTGAAGTCTAGGTTGTCTTCAATGGATTTGAGAGAGGAGAGGATGTTCTTTTTAGATTTTTGAGTGGAGCCGAAGATATTTTTTCTCTACCACTTGATTCTTTTTTTCAGCAGATTCAGTTTGAACTTAAATTTGACTACTGGATTATCATGAAGCTGAAATGAAGTCCAGCAGTCAATAATAAAAGGTTTGAAGGAAGGGTTGGGGAACCATACCTTCTCAAATCTAAATGGAGGTTTGGGAATGTGTCCCCCAGAGTCCAGGATAATGGGACTGTGGTCAGAGCAAGAGGCAGGGAAGGCATACTGTGTGAGGGTGGGGAAGAGGATTCAAAGGCACCATTACTAAGGAATCTGTCAAGTCTAGCAAGGCTGGGGTCTTCCCTCATATTAGACCAGGTAAATTGTCTACCACTAAGAGGAATATCCATGAGGAGCAAGGAGTCAACAACATCCTTGAAGGTATTTATATCCCTAATAGAACTAGTCCTACCTTTTCTTTCCCTAAGGCTAAGTGTCACATTGAAATCACCAAAGAGAACCCATGGCAAGGGAAAGATGGAGTTGATTCTCTTGATCTCCCACCAAAGAACATCCCTCTCCTCTTTCTCACAAGGTCCGTAAACTGTGGTAGCAACAAATTTCCGATTGGAGTGTTTGTGGAGGAGGACAGCTGAGACAGAGAAGACACCTATATAAGAATCTAGACAATCATAAATGGAGTTGTTCCAACCTAAGAGCACACCACCTCTAGACTCAATCGCATCTAGATTCAGCCAAGAGTTAATTCTGTTACCACCCATAGCTAATAGGGATCTATTATTCACTGAATTAAGTTTGGATTCCTGAAGACCTACTAAATCAATACCAGAGAATAGGATACAATCTCTAACAAGTCTTCTCTTGGTTGGGTTATTTAACCCTCTAACATTCCATGAACCTATCTTCATGAGATAAGCTAAGATAACAACACAATCAACAAAAGAACAACCAAGAGCTGAATCACATCCCTTTGGATTAGGGGGTCAGCTTGGCTCTTTCTACCTCCAGCTCCTTAAGGCCAATAACCACATCTAAAGAAAGGGGCGTAAGCACCCCGCAATTGGCAGCAATAGATGAAATTGAATCATTCGACAATGAATTGATAGGCAGACATGGGGTAAAAGAGGAATTAGACTGACCCTTTTGGCCGTGGCTTGGCTTACTGGAGCTAGCAAGGAACCTCCGATAAGGTAAGTGAAAGAGAGAAAGGGGGGCCCTCCTGCTCCTCCTCACCAAGGGCTCTAGGTCTCGAATCACGGAGGTTGGGCAGAGGAGATTGACTATGGACGCCTGCTAAGCGGGCGAACCCAATTTGAGCTCAGAGGAGAGGTGCAGTGATGCTGAGGTTGGGGGAAGGAGCTCGGTCCAGCTTGAGATCCTTTATTGATGTGGTAGTAGAAGGCATCCCAGCTGTCTCTCGGTAAAAAGACGCTTTTATCGTCCACTAGGATTTCCACCAAACTTGGGTAGTTGGGAACGGGGTTATTATGTGGCTGTTGAGAAGGGGAATCTGTCTTGGAGGTATTAATACCCCGGTTGCCTTCTCCCGCCTCATTTCAAACTTACTCAATTACTTGCTTGCCCTTTACGTCCACTTCCGGTGGCTGCTCCAAGATCTCCTGGTGATTATCACATTTTAATTACATTTTTATACCCTTATTACCTATGTTATATGAATAACGATATCACTAATAATCATTTTATCTTATTTTGCGTGCTAATAAAGAAATAATGAATAAAAGCCCAAATGACTCAAATTCTCTGAATTTCTACCAATATTTGAAGCCCAAATCGAAGACAAACCAAGGCCCAAGATACCAAATTGATCCAAGAGAAATTCGTGAAGAAAAATCAAGAAAAGACAAATTGGTTGGGAACCAATCGGTTGACCAACCGGTTATTAACCGTTGGCTAACCGATCGGCCAACCGATTGGTTCCCAACATTCCAGATTAATGGTGGATTTCTCTTCCTTTTGGCTAGGTTTGATCCAATGGTTCACATCAACTCCGTTGGGCTATAAATAGGGGTGAAGGTGAGGTTTTGAGTGTGAAATATTTTGTAAAAACTCCATTTGGAGAGGAGGGTCACTCTTAATTGAGAAGACTTTCCAAAATTATAACTTTTGTTACACAATAAATGAAATGTTTCACCTTCAATTTCCTTTCTCTTCTTCTAATCCAAGGACCAAAAGGAGGATTAGATTAAGATCAGAGTTGTTGGTTTCTATTTTATTTCTTTTTCATTTTCTTCTTTATTTTCTTGTTTGTAGAATAGATTTACTTTCATGCAATTTACTTTCTTGCAATTTACTTTCATGCAATTTAATTCCTTGCAATTTACTTTCATGCAATGTATTTAATTTTGTATTTACTTTCTAGAATAGATTTTTCTTTCCTTTAATTCACCTTGAGGCTAGAACCCTCTAGGGAATTACCCTTTTCTAAGTGTGGAGCTAATATTAGGTGGGATCCCTAGAGATTGTTTGAAACTAGCTAACAAATCCAACTCATTTTCATGAGATTGAGATAAGCTAAGTGGATCTACTCTAGATTCCTCATATCTTTAATTAATCCTCTATACTTTACCTTCTTTATTTTCCTCTTATCCTTGTTTTCCATTTGTTTGTTATTTTCCTTTATTTTTGATTTCATTGATTTTACTTCTCTCTCAATCTCATATTTCCTTCATGTGCATATAATCTCAAACCTAGTTTTGTTATTATGTGCATATAACCACAACCACATTTTCAACTTTATTTTCTCCTCCTTTGCACATAATCCACAATCCACTCTCTTTTATCTCTCCACATCCACTTTCACCATTTTCTTACTTTCATTTTATTTGTACATAAACTCCTAATTGTCGCAAGATAATTTGAGAACCAAAACTTGAGCAAAACTCTTCCTACTTCCGTTCCTCGTGGGATCGATAATCTTTATACTATAACTTGATAAGGGTTGTATACTTGCAACTTAGAGGTAATCATTTATTTCCCATCAAGTTTTGGCCGCTTGGAACGGTGCATAAGTAGGATTTTCATTAAGTTTGGTTTTATTTTGTGTGTTTTCTTTTGTGTAGGAACTTGGAGCTTGAAGATCAAGAGTTGAAGATTCAAGATTGAAGAATTGCCTCCAACGAGGCTTTATGCTGTTTTGCGTGGGTAACTTCTCTATCTAGTATTTTCAATTCCACCCTTTAGATAGTTCATATACATTAGAGACAATTAGGATAAAAATAAAAATAAAAAATATAAAAATAAAAATAAAAGGATTTTTTTTCCTTGTCGACCCTAATAAACTTCATTTCTTTGATTGTCGACCATAATAAAAAAATAAAAGATTTTTTTTATTTTTGCATCATTTTAGTTGCTTTTAATTTCTAGGGTTGCATTTCATATAATAGTAGGAATTCACCAAAGTGATTTGAGCATCTTGATTTGGCACACACTTGAAAATATTTTAAGGACAAAACCCACTAATCAAGATAAGGTGAGGGATTTCATCACCCTTTCCTTAGCCCAAAATCACTAATTCCTCACTACACTTACCCAAGCCTCTTAAAATTTGATTAGACGTTGGCCCCTAAGGATTCGAGCTCATTAAGGAACAATAATTTCTTAAGTGAACCGTCCAAGTTTATTTGGATTAATTGGTGTCTAAGGCAAGGTTTAGGGGTTGCGTGAAGCTCAGAAAGGAAAGAGGTACTTAATTGATCTTTGATCTCCTCTAGTACTATCCTTACGGCTAATTACCCAAGTAAACTTTGATCTTTTCACTAAGGGAATTTTTGGTTAGGAGTGGTCTAAGTCAAGTTTAGGCTTAACCCTAGAGTTAGGGTGATTGGAAAGTGATTGCCTTGATTTATTTTAAGTTAGTTTTTCCTTATTTTTTTTCTCATCATCTTCTTAACTTTTTCTCTTATCCTTTTTAAATAAATAAAAAATTTGATTTTGGTGTATGCAAACTTGGGTTAGGGATAATACTAATCGTTTAATTCGTTTTGATTCATCTCTTGAACCAAACGAAATGGCTAATACCAACCCACCTGTTCTTCAAGATGTTTGTTACCCCACTAGAAATGCAATCCCTCTTGCATAAAACTCCCGAGGTAAATGGAACCAATTTTGAACTTCGACCGCATTTCATAAACATGCTTCCCAAATTCTTAGGAGTTGAAACCAAGACGATACATCTTTATCTCCTAATTTGAAGAAGTTTGCCTCATGATTAAGATGAGGGACTTAACGAAGATGCGATCAAACTCCGATTTATTCCATTTGCCCTTAAGGACAAAGCAAAAAATGGTCAGATAGCTTGCCCACGATTCCATCTCAACTTGGGGTGAATTTATAAAGTTTTTCGAAAAAATTCTTTCCTATCCACAAAACAATCAAGCTTAGAAACAGCATTCAAAATTTTAAAATTGTCGGGAGAACCTTTTGGAAGTATTTTGACAAATTCAAAGATCTTCTTATCCAATGTCCTCACCATGGTCTTGAAAAGTGGCGATTATGCCAAATCATTTATGAAGGATTGGATTATTCTTCAAAACTTCCTTAGAGTCAATGTGTCAAGGGGATTTCATGAAGAAAAATGCCGATGAAGCTTGGGACTTTTAGAGAATTTATCCAGAAAACTATGCAGGGGAACACTGTGATTCATCGATTACCCAATCCAATTCTAGAGGTCCTTCCTTAGAGTCAAACATAGCCTCTGAAGCTAAGATGGCTACAATTCTACGCAGTTAGAAACTTTAGAAACCAAAGAACGAGCTCGGCTCAAATCAATCAAGTTTCGCCTCGGGTTGTCATAATCGTCTTTCTACGACCCATGCTTCAGAGCAATGTCCACTCTTAGGAAATACTCAATTCTAGAATGATGAATGTCGCATTCCAAAGATCCGACATGATCCATTTTCTCCAACCTATAATCCAGTTGGAGAAATCATCCAATTTTGCATGGAATCGGTAATTTCTCAGAAATTAAAATTTCACTCCTCTTCAAACCAACAATTCCCTAGGGCAACGCAGCTTTTCAGCTTCAAACCAATTTTCCACAATCAAATCAGTCATTTCCAAATCAGTTTCCTCATCATCAATCTACAAATCATATTCCTTCAAATGTTGAGAAACGTCTTAATGTGTTGGAAAGAGGTTTGGAAGCCTTGATTAAAACCTCTACACGCATTCACTTAACTTGTTGACTCAAACATCTAACACGATGAACTCCTTTATGCAATCAACAGACAAATTCTCAACTCAACACTCAAGCCATAGCTAGATTAGAAACCCGGCTTGGTCAACTAGCTAGCTATAAGTGAGAGAGAAAGGATCATTTCGAGTCAACTCGTGACCAATCCAAGGAACGCGGGGTCAAGTTCAACTTTCCAAGATCAAGTGAATGCAATCCATTCACAACAATCAGGAAACCAGGTTACTAATCAAGTCCTTCAGAACGAGAGAATTACGTTGAATACATGCATCTTGAAGCCAACATTTGAAGAACCCGTTGTCAATGAACTTAGATTGTTAGAAAATAGAAAACAACAAGATTTCATTTTGATGAAATTTTTGTTAATAATCTAATCTAAGTTCAAAAAGCATACAACCATTAATACCTACCTTCCATTGCTGCGAACATCACTAAAAACCCTGAAATTTTTGGAATTTAAGCACATCATTGATTATATCATTTTGAAATTCTTTAAATTTCGGGTAGAATTTTCGACAATAAGGTAGGATTTAATGTAGAATGTGAGCTTCTCATGTTTCATCTTTTATTCTATATTTTTTGTCTCATAATAATAACAAGAATTTATTCTCTCTCATGTGAGAGTTTCTTGTTGTTCTTTATTTCAAAAAAAAAAAAAAGAGAATAAATTTTTGACTTCACCTTCTCATACCTAAGGTAATTCTGAATTTTTATTATTGTTGAAGTCGTAGAACAAATGTAAGTGCTTCCATTCTTATCTGTTTTACTTTGTGCATAATAGAATTTGCATTGAGGACAATGCAAAATTTAGGTGTGGGGTGGGAATTAGTCATTTTTATCTTTATCTTAGTTATCTTTTTTTCCTCTTTTTCTTACCATTTTTTTCTCTTTTCATCATAAAAAAAATAGTCACTTGCCAACTTAATAGAGTTGATTAATAATTGATCAAATTGATAGAATTTAAGTCTTCTAATCCTTAGTTAGTTCTATACTCAAGTTTACCTTTTATGATAACTCCAAATAAATTTCTTAAGAAATGATTTTCAAAGTAGTATACTTTACTTAAGTTTTAACTTAGATTTTTAATTAAAGTAATGGAATTTTTGCATGCCTAACTTAGAGTTGAAAATAATTTTTCAAGTTGTCTTGATCCAAATATTGTTCAGAATATATATACATATACACATATATATATTATACTAACTTAACAAAAAGAAAAAAAAAATTCTCTTAAAATCATTGGTGGTTCTATTTTACTAAGCCTAAGTTGACTGAGCAATTAAGCCCGAGGAGTATTTCTATACTTAATGACCTAAGCCCAATTGGGTTGGGATTCATTGGCCAAAACTCGCTAAATGGTCACTTAGAAAGCCGATTAAAAGAACAAAACCACCAAGGAATAAAGAGTTTAAAAAAAATTGTCATACTAATCATGTTTTTATATATAGTTATATTTGTATATGTTCTTGAAAAATTAAATGGATTTAAAGACTTGAAGTTTGTTTAAAACAAAGAGTTAGCATGTTCTTTTCAAAACTTTCAAATTAAATCTTTGAGTTAAACTTGGTTTTGTATAACTATAATGAAAGGATTTTCTTAAGAAAATTACATTGGAGTTATGATAAAACGTTTTCTTGAGTATTAACCAACTTCAATTGGAATGTTTGAAGATATCAAATGAATTAATTACTTTATTAACTTCTTTAAATTGGCAAGTTGACTGAATTTTGTGGGTATATTCACTGCAAACCCTCACGAGACTACAACTCGTCCACTAGGGTAACCTGGGTTTAAAGGCTTGTTATATGCTAAATACAACCACATTCTCGAAAGTGAGTTAGGTTTTTATTTTTTTCTAGAGGACTAGCAAAAGCTTAGGTGTGGGGGTATTTGATTATCACATTTTAATTACATTTTATACCCTTATTACCTATGTTATATGAATAACGATATTACTAATAATCATTTTTATCTTATTTTGCGGGCTAATAAAGAAATAATGAATAAAAGCCCAAATGACTCAAATTCTCTGAATTTCTACCAATATTTGAAGCCCAAATCGAAGACAAACCAAGGCCCAAGATACCAAATTGATCCAAGAGAAATTCGTGAAGAAAAATCAAGAAAAGACAAATTCGGTTGGGAACCAATCGGTTGACCAACCGTTACAATCGAGTTATTAACCGACACAACCGACGGTTCCCAACAATTCAGTTAATGGTGGATTTTCTTCCTTTTGGCTAGGTTTGATCCAATGGTTCACATCAACTCCGTTGGGCTATAAATAGGGTGAAGGTGAGGGTTTTGAGTGTGAAATATTTTGTAAAACTCCATTTGGAGAGGAGGTCACTCTTAATTGAGAAGACCTTCCAAAATTATAACTTTTATTACACAATAAATGAAATGTTTCACCTTCAATTTCCTTTCTCTTCTTCTAATCCAAGGACCAAAAGGAGGATTAGATTAAGATCAGAGTTGTTGGTTTCTATTTTATTTCTTTTCATTTTCTTCTTTATTTTCTTGTTTGTAGAATAGATTTACTTTCATGTAATTTACTTTCTTGCAATTTATTTTCATGCAATTTAATTCCTTGCAATTTACTTTCATGCAATGTATTTAATTCTTGTATTTACTTTCTAGAATAGATTTTCTTTCCTTTAATTCACCTTGAGGCTAGAACCCTCTAGGGAATTACCCTTTTCTAAGTGTGGAGCTAATATTCGTGGGATCCCTAGAGATTGTTTAAAACTAGCTAACAAATCCAACTCATTTTTATGAGATTGAGATAAGCTAAGTGGATCTACTCTAGATTCCTCATATCTTTAATTAATCCTCCATACTTTACCTTCTTTATTTTCCTCTTATCCTTGTTTTCCATTTGTTTGTTATTTTCCTTTATTTTTGATTTCATTGATTTTACTTCTCTCAATCTCATATTTCCTTCATGTGCATATAATCTCAAACCTAATTTTGTTATTATGTGCATATAACCACAACCACATTTTCAACTTTATTTTCTCCTCCTTTGCACATAATCCACAATCCACTCTCTTTTATCTCTCCACATCCACTTTCACCATTTTCTTACTTTCATTTTATTTGTACATAAACTCCTAATTGTCGCGCATAATTTGAGAACCAAAACTTGAGCAAAACTCTTCCTACTTCCCGTTCCTCGTGGGATCGATAATCTTTTATACTATAACTTGATAAGGGTTGTATACTTGCAACTTAGGAGGTAATCATTTATTTCCCATCACCTGGACATTGGGGGTAAGATCCGACGACAAGGGTCATCGCACTTCAGATTCCCAGTCCATAGCTATACCCATGAGATCCTTCTAGGAGTAAAGGGAAGTGGAGTCACCTTCGTGGAGGAGGAACTCCCCGCCTTTGTTGGAATTGATCATCTCCTCCTTAATAGGCTTACCATGGAGGTCAATAGTGACTTTACCTTCTAAAAGCCATCCGTTGATAGGGGAAACGTAGCAGAAGGGGATAGATTTGGGGATGTCCGAGCGAGATTTCACTTTGAGAAGAACCTTACAAGCTTCAATTTCCTCCATAAACAACACACTGCGACTGCAGGCGTACACTTCCACGAAATCTTTAAGAAGTTTCGAAAGGAATTCACCATCTCATAGATGAAGTGGGAGCCCAAATAGTTTGATCCAGCAAAGCTCTTGTTTTGGGAAAACTTTCATGCCTTTAGTCTCGGTCCATCGGCCAAAAGTTCCACCAAAGGATCCCATCAATATAACCCATGAGGACAGCCTGATCTCACTGCTCAACGGAGGGGAATTCAATGAGGAAGGTGGACTTGTCCACTCTGAGGATCTGAAAGTTTCACTCTTTGATGTTGAAGCGGTACTCTAACATCTCTTTAATCTCTGGAATGGATGGGGATCCTATGCCCAAAGAGAGGAATCCAAAGGAGGAGAGCTTCAAAATCTTGTCTTTGATAGAGGAAGAGGTGGGGATTATGGGGATTTTGGTAGGCATAGGGCAGATCTGAGGTGGAGGTTGGCTAAGAGGACAGGCACGAGAGGTGTGACCCTGCTGCTTACACTTGAAGCACTTGAAGGAACTCAGACCGTATGATTTCACCATGTGGTTAGGGTTACCACAGAGGAAGCACCTCTTAGGGAGGTTGGGAGGATGAGTATGGGAAGGGGGGGATTGTTTTATGAACCTTTTCTTCCTAACAACTGTAGTCCAGTCTTGATTGGAGATAAGGTCTTTGACAGGCGGCAGCGGGAGAATGCCCTTCTCATTCTCAGGGATGGCCTGACGCTCGGCGAGGTTGAAAAAGGATGAGAATGGAGATGGTGCAGAAGATGGCTATCCGAATAGGGAATGCTTGAAGAGGTCGAATGATGTAAAGGGTTTGGGGCTGCAATAGAGGGATTAGGGTTATTTTAGATGGAAACTTAGAGGGTGTGGGATTTGAGACGACGAATTGGCACTGGTGGTGAAGAGACGGTTCACTCCCACGTAGCAGAGGGGGATTAGGGGAAAATGAGGCTGGTTTTTGAATAGAGAGCTCACCATTAATGAACCTCACCTGCCACCTTGGGGAGGGATTCGTCCGTCGCTGCTTGATCGCCACCATTCCGCTTTTTGATAGCCCCCACTAATTAGTAAGGCTCATAATTATTTTTTAAGAAAATGTAATTGTCGTGAGATCTCTTGTTTCTTTTTTTTTTTAATTCCTCAAAATCGAAATGAATTCTCTCTTTGTTTTGTGTTTTCTTTCAATTCATATATATTTGGGTTTTTACATCAAAACCACCTAAACTTTTGGTCAAATTGATGGTTACCACCTAAAAAAAATTTTTGACGAAAACCACCTGAAATTGCTTACATGCTTTCAATGTCACACCAATCTATATTTTTTTAACGTTACCACCTAAACTTTTATATCTCTCATCACCTAAACTTTTATATCTCTTATGGTTACCACCTTTACAAAACACAACTTGATATGTATACCACCTTACCTTTATAATTTTTGACATGAACCACTGCTATGTTAAGAAAATCACAATTACCACCAAAATTTTTAAATATGTACCAAGCATAACCACACATGAGACATTAGCTACAGAAAATAGGTGGCTTTGATGTGACATTAAAAATATAGATTAGTGTGATATTGAAAGCATGTAAGCAATTTTAGATGGTTTTCACAAAAAATTTTAGGTGGTAACCATCAATTTGGCCAAAAGTTTAGGTGGTTTTGATGTAAAACCCTATATATTTCTACTCCTTATTTGGTATTGATAGTGGTGTATCCTCAAACCTCTAGTATTGTCCCTTTGTACTCATTAGTTCATTAAATGTAAAGTATGAAGTATTTAGAATTTTACATCAACAATGAAAATTTTATCCTCTGTAGGTCATGTATGTTTTTACCCATGGATTAGGGGTGCTATAATCTCTGGACTATAGTCTTGAAATTGTATTATCTTGAGATTATTTTAGTGCAGATTAATATTTGTTTTACACGGGTTATCACTCGGATTGACTTAAATAATCTAGACTATTGTTTGTTTTAGGAGGAGGTTAAGAATGTTGGACTAATATCATAAAAGAATGACATTTTGTCCTCAAATTGACTAATATTATATTAATACATCTGTTTGATAAAAATATCAAGTTAAACATGATGTTCTCGATTCTAGAAAAAATATCAAATAGTGCCTGAACATAAAAACACATCCACCAAGTATAAGACACAAAAACAATATTCATGTGCACAAGAGTTATGTAGCTAATATTCAATTATGGAGTAGGAAATTCAAATTTTCTCCAAAACTAAATAAAAAATTCATAAAGAAACAAAACCCAAAACTAAACAAGAACACATACCTACTTGCAACAATGTTTATCAAAGTTTAGCCACAAAATTAGCAAGGTTTTCACGATGTTTATTACTATTGTTTTATTAGCTTTAAGAATTTTTGTTTTGTGTTTCTAAAAGAACATTGTTTGTTATGGCCCTCCCATTTTATAAATTATGTTTAGAGCCATGCTATAAATCCAAGATTTTATATGACTTTTCAGTAGATATTTTGGAAATCTAATTAATTCAAAGGTTGATGATGCTTAAGTTTCACTCATTTAATTAGGCATAATAAATGTTGCTTGTTTAATACATAACATTTGGACTAAATAAATGAAGGAGATTTTATATATAAAGACCTGGAGTGAGAGTGCAAATGTTTAGAACTCAGAGGGGGACATCGGTTGTGTCAGAAATTTGTGATGCTAAACAAACAAGGATAAACGAAAGATACAATGGTATTGTGTGTGTGTTTTAGCTCAGAAGTAAAATATTGTGCTAGTGGAAGAGCAACCTTTGTCCCAAAATCTATGTGCAACAGTGATGATTGTGTTCTCCTCCTTGGATTTTCTCTTCCCTTCCTTTAATGAGCCCACTTTAAAAACAACACTACTAACTAATATTTAGTAATCACTTATAGTTAATATTAAATATTATTTATTTATTTAATAAATATTAAATATATTCAATTTAAAATATTTTTGATTTAATTATTTAAATATATCTAATACATAAAATGAAAAATATTCAATGATTAGTATTATGGAGAATTTTTTTAAAAATACCTTTTTAAAGATAATTAGCAAAATTAATCCTTTTGTGAAAATATTAGTAAAATCGACCTCTTTTTGGCTGGCAGGCCTAAAAGAGGTCAATTTCGCAAAATATCAACTTTAAAATACATGAGACTAGTAGTTTCGTGTAATTAGTTCTCATTAATTAAACCTTAACAATTTTGGCGCAAAGTACACGGAACTACCATTTCAGATTAACCATAATTAGCGACCACTAATATGGGACTACTAATCTCGTGTATTTTAAAGTCGATGTTTTTGCAGAATTGACCTCTTTTGGCCAGTTGAGATGATGTGGCCAAAAAGAGGTCTATTTTGCTAAATAATTTCAAAAAGTTTGATTTTGCTAATATTTTTAAAAATGGCATTTTCTTAAAACATTCTCCATATTATTATATGATAATTTTTATATTTGATATTATTTAATCATTCAATATATTTACTATAATATATTTTATTAAATATTAAATTTATCCTTATTTAGCATATCTTAAATTTATAAAATTATTTAAATATTTCTTATTAATATTACATAAATATAATTTTTATTTACATATTATATAAGAAATATAGCAAATATGTCAATATAATTAATATTTAAAATTAACTAAGAAAATGTTAAATGATTTAAACAATTAGTTTTAGTTATTTAATTTATTTCATATTAAATATTAAATATATTTAATTCTTAATACTTATTTTATCATATTCTTTAAATATATTTAATACATTTAAAATGAAATATCATTTCATATTTAATATTATCTAATATTTTTATTTAATCATTTGCATCTTTATTCTAATATTATACATTTAACCGTCGAATATATTTGATATTAAACATATTAATTAATTATCATGTCTTAAATATATCAAACAATTTATTAAATATAAAGTATAAAATATATATTTTATTTCAATTATATTTAATATTTATTTAAACATTAGATAAGAATTATAACAAATAAGTAAGAATAAATATAATTAATTCATATATTAAATAATAAAATATTAGTTATGAAATAATTTTTATTTATATCGAATGTTTGACCAATTTTGCATTATATTTAATGTTTACATATTTAAATATATAAATAAGAAGTAAAAATTTAATCTTAAAATTGTAATTATAAAAATTACTAATTAAGTAATAATTATATTTTCTTGATCAAATAGTAGTTATGTTTGTTAATAGTTATTTAATATTTAATCTAAGAATCCATCCAAAAGCTTAAAATCTTTCATAAAAGTCCAGGATTCTAATAAAAAATATACTAGTCCTAATTGAATCCTAGAATGTAGGATTCTCGGACAACAATCTTAATCCTCCCAAATAATTCGAACGAATAACATCCCTTATAGATGATTAATATACAATTATAATGGTGGGGCTGAGGTGGGTTTCATTTAGTCCCCTTTTTGGGATTATATAATCCCTCCTAAAAATAGTCCGGACCGTATAAAAACAAACATGGGATAAAAATGTGGTCCGACTATTTTAAAATAGTACCCTCACTATAAAAAGGACTCGGATCCTCTCCAATTAGGTGGGAATTGGAGTGTATCCAATTCTTTACTCCTCACCCTCAATCTCAATTCCAAGGGATAAATTATTGCCATATAGGATTTCGACAATGCGGCTAGTGGTTTTGCAAATACAACTATAATTTTATTTATGATAAAAATTAAATATTTTGCTAGGAAAATTAATCAGAAAAATAAAAAATTCTATCCAATCGGTGACAAATAAATAACTTCTCCTATTTTCAAATTTCATTTCTAATCATATATAACTATCTTTTACTAAGAAAAATATATCGATAAAAATAATATATCTCAACCAATCCATTGAAGTAATATATGAAGAGAAAAATTGAAATATTTGATAAAAATTGGGGAATTAGAAAATATTTATTCAGATTTTTAAAATTAGTTTTAGAGATATTTCATATTAATAAATAAAGTTATATTCACAAAATTTATAGTGGTATTTGGATAACCACTAGCTTGATTGTTACAGTCCTACGTGGCGATGTCTTATCCTTTGAAATTGAGATTGAGGGTAAGGAATGAAAGAATTGGTTGCTCTCCAATTACCACCAAATTGGAGAGGATCTGAATCCATTTAAAAAAAAACATGACCTTTGTAGCATACTACTACCGTAATTTTAGTCAATAAAATTATCTATAAAGTAGACAATTCAGTTGTGTTCTGCGACACAACCTGACAATATGTAGATTCAATGCTTAGGTATAACTTATTTTGTTACTTTTTAATTAATTGAATAAAATATAAAATGAGATTTTTGGTGAGAAGATATCTTGTCTCAGAGCCAAATTGCCCCGGCTCACCATGTACATCAACACTTAGCTGACAGAACCATCCAAACAAAATTCTCTGCCGATATTTCCCGCTGACTTGTCAGCCCAGGAACCACTCTTTAAGAAAGGAAAGCTCAGGTCCATGTCTCATCCTAACACCCCTTCCAAATCCCTCTCAGGTAAACCTATAACATCACAATTCTCCCACTCTCTAACTCAATCTTTAACATTCTATAGTTTTTAACTATTGTAGATGGTTCTTCTAACTTGATCGGAAGGCCTTTGACAAGGACCCAGCCCAGGCCCCAGAACATACGTTCGTGGGTGTGCACGCAAACCACCCGGCACAACTAGGACATGACTTGTACCAACTTTAAGAGGTTATTTTCATCGAAACCACCTTAAAATGGGGTCATTTTACAGAAACCACATTTCAATTTCAATTTCAATTTATATGTAAATCATTTTTAAATATGGTTTTCTTTTCTAATCAACCACCTCCAATTCAAATTTATACTAAAAACTAAAAATAGCCTTAAAAAATACTCGTTTAAAGTACGTGGCTTGTATCCTAAATATACCAAAACATTAACAAAGTGAGTTATGCCTTAAAATGTGGGGTTTTAAGGATATTTTTGGGTTTGCAATGAAAATTTTAACTGAAAGGTGGTTGATTGGAATAAAACCTACTTTAAAGATGATTTAAGTTAAATTGAAAACAATTTCATATAATGATCCTATTTTTAAAATGGTTTTAGAGGAAAAAACCTTTAGTTAGTTATTACTTTTAGGCTAAATATCATAAACCCCTAACTTTGAGATTTTATCGAAAACCCCTAAATTAGAGGAGAGGTTTCTAATAAAATCTGAAAGTTAAAGGGGGTTTTCTGACAAAATCTGAAAGTTAAAAGGTGTTTTGTGATAATCCCGATACTTAAGGGGGGCTTTTATGATATTTTGAAAGTTAAGGGAAGTTTTCTGATAATTGTCCAAAGTTAAGGGTGTTTCCTGATATTTAGCCTTACTTTTTATCATTCAAATGAGGTGTGCAGATTCTACCACATAGGAGCCAACAGGAGCTGGGCCTCAGCCATTTTTGTTGTTACCAAACAATTATAACGAGGTATAATTTCTGGAAGGAGAAATTTTTTTAAAAAGAGCATTTTTGAAAAAATATTAGCAAAATTGACCTTTTTTGAAAATATTTAGCAAAATCGGCTTCTTGTTTGTCACGTCATCTCGGTTGGCCAAAAAAAGGTCAGTTTTGTAAAATATCAACTTTAAAATACACGGGACTAGTAGTCCCGTGTAATTAGTAGTCGCTAATTACAGTTAATCTAAAATGGTAGTCTCATGTATTTTACGCTGAAATGGATAAAGTTTAATTAATGAGAACTAATTATACGGGACTACTAGTCCCGTGTATTTTAAAGTTGATATTTTTCAAAATCGACCTCTTTTTGGCTAGCCGGCAAAAAAAAAGTCGATTTTGCTAATCTTTTCACAAAAATATTGATTTCGCTAACTATTTTTTAATAAATATCTTTTTTTAAAAACTCTCCTTTCTAGTGTTAGATATAGTAAGTATTAGGATATCTACTTTTCTTTATTTTAGTCCCACATCGATTAGAATTCTAGAACATCTCCTCTTACTCTTGTATTTAAGCAGTTCAATACAATGAATAAAATAAGTCTCTTCTCTTCCCTAAAGTATCTTTTCTCTCAAAAGTCTCTTTTCTCCCAAAAGCTCTATTCTTAACATGGTATCAGAGACATCCTCTTGATCCCAGAGAGATATTTTCCTTTTTTTCTCTACATCGAGCCGCCGAGGGGGTTTTGTCGAAAACTCCGCGCTTCCCCTCAGCGATGTCGATACCGAATTCAACCTAGACGCACCAGCCCATCGCTCACAACCTCTCACCGTCCTTTGCTCACTGCAAAACCCTAGCCCTAATCTGTACCGAACGAAACTGTTCACCCGCTGAGTTACTGTTCATCATGAACCTCGATGCTTCGACACTGTTCACCAAGGAGTTACTGTTCATCTTGAACCTCACTGCTTCGACACCAAATTCACAGCGACCTCTTCTTGGCCGCTATTGCTGCCAAGGATAACCCTCGTTGTCGTCGTTCAGCTCCGTGGTTGTCATCGTCCTTGCGGCTTCAACCCTTGTCCAAACCCTACTGCTGCAAACTCTTGCCTTGCGAAACGCTAGCAGTTCCCCCACAGCAAACCTCTGCCTGCCAACACCACCACTGTTCCGATTGGTGTAATTGCACAAACTATTCATCGCATGAACACAAGGTATTCGACGAATTGCCTTAGCGAGATTTCTCCCTCCTTTGCCAACCTCTGGCCAAGCTCTCTCCAGCCAAGTACTTTCTACTCACCGATGCTTGCAAGATCCGGTCATCGTGCCTCCTCTCGTGACCACAGGTCCGCCCTCTCACGACGACCGTGCGTGACCGCCGATCACTGCTGCAACATCATACATCGCCACTTGCAGGTTCGATCCGCGCCTTCTCCGCGGCTGAGGATCCAGCCCTCTTCAAACCACGGTGCATGACTGCCGATCACCACTGCAATAAGATGATCTCGCCGCCTGCAATTCCGGTCGGTAATATGATCTCGCCGCCTGCAATTCCAGCCACCGACGTGCTCCAATTCAAGCACCTCTCGCCAAGCCATGCCAACAACCATCTATGCAAAATTTTACTCATCTTATCCAAACTCACGGTTCTCTACCAACCGCGAATTTGACAGGGGGTGTTAGACATAATAGTATTAGGATATCTGCTTTCCTTTATTTTAGTCCCACATCGATTAGAATTTTAGGACCTCTCCTCTTACTCTTGTATTTAAGCAGTTCAATACAATGAATAAAACAAGTCTCTTCTCTTCCCTGAAGTCTCTTTTCTCTTAAAAGTCTCTTTTCTCCTAAAAGCTCTATTCTTAACCTCTAGAATCCTCAATTTAAAAAGCACAGATCCCATGAAGTGAATCTTGTGTATATATAAATATGTCCACTCCGTAATTAATTGTACTTATGTACTTATTTTAATATACATAGATTCAAATCTAGATATCATCTCTATCAACAACAAAAAAAATAAAAATAAAAAATCTAGATATTATCAGGATATCAAACTCAATATAATAATACATTGAGGTTAACCAAAAATCATATATAAACGATAACCGAATGTTTGGAATATAAATAACAATTGGGAAGGACTAATTATATTAGCTATTGGGTATAAATTTGGGTCCAGCAAAGGGTAAAAAGGTTGGCATCGCTAAACAATTTGACTAATATAATATCTAATCGATATTAGTCAAATTGTTTAGCCATTCTGAATACTAAACTTAAGTAATTAAGCACTGTTAATCCGACTTAAATAAGGTTATAATCCTAATAAGTAACATCCTATATATATACAGAAATTTAATTTTTCTCCCCATCTTTTTTCCCCCTTTTTTGCCAATGTTGGAGATTTTTCGCCACAGCCAATATTTATGTTTCCATATGGAAAAGTAGATATATATCAAATATTAATGAACACCGGCTGAGAGAATGCTTACCCTCAAAGTAGTCTTCGACGCCAAGCCCTTTCGCCTCGTGCGAGGTCGTCCACAACACGTGTCACCTCCTCCTCGTCCTCACCCTTACACGTATACCTCATTCCTCACACGTGTCAATGCAGGCGCCATAGCTGCCAGGCTCCTACTGACCTTTTAAATGGTCTCCTCCCTCACGTACTCAGCCAAATCCAACTTACATTATCAAACAAAAAAGCAATCTCATCCGCCACCATCATCAATGGCTTCACACCAAGAGACCAAGAGAGAAGAGCATGATACTGAGGAGAGAACGGCCATGTCGCCAGAAGAGGTCGGAAAATACCGGGCCGAGGCGCAGCAGAACTCGGTCGAGGCGATTCGAGCGGCCGAGGAGCGGTACAGCAAGGCGAAAGAAGCGAGCGGTGCGGCTCTCCATGACACAAAGGAGGCCGTCGTCCATGGCCTCGGAGCCACCACGGCGTACCTGGCCGCAAAGGGAGCCGAGGCGAAGGACGTGGCCGCTCGTGGGGCCCACGTAGCGGCGGAGTACACCACCGGGAAAGCGGCGGTGGCGAAGGACGTGGCTTTGGAGAAGGGCCAGCAAGGGTAATGTTGGATTATTTGAACATTAAAAAGCGAAATCAAGTTTGAGCTTTTATTACACCTATGGAAATTGTTAACTGTTTGTTTGTTAGCTAGTCACTGAAAATAGAAGTTCTCAGGAAGATTTCTCTAGTTTTAAAAAGATAACATTCTAAAAGGCTAGTTGGGATGATGAACCAGAGAAGCAAGTGAGCACGAAAGAGGAAGAGGAAGAGAGATTCTAACACTCTTCACTTCATCTTTGGCTTGGATAAGTGAGACCAGAGTGGTCATTTTGTCTTAATCTCCTTCCTCCTCAATTTGCGAATCTCTCTAGGTCAAGATATTGATGAAACAAATCAATGTTTTTGTGCTGGTTCGTTTGTCTTTATTACTCTAGTGTTTTGTTGATTAAATAGCCCACTGCTCTAACAGGTACGAAGTTGCGAAGGATTACGCGCAACAGGCAGCATCCAAAGCAAAAGAAACCACGGTGGCCGCAGCGGCCAAAGCTAAAGATGTTAGCGCTACTGCAGGTGGCACCGCGGCAGAGTACGCAAAGCAAGGGGCAGTAAAAGCCAAGGATGTTACACTTAGCACCGGTGAGACTACAATTGATTACGCGAAGCAAGCAGCAACAAAAGCCAAGAATGTCACTCTGGGTACAGGAGAAACTGCAGCAGACTACGCAAAGCAAGGGGCAATAAAAGCGAAAGACTCGACCGTAGACGCATCAAAAACAGCAGCGAAGTATGCGAAGCAAGGGGCAGTAAAAGCAAAGGATACGACTTTTGATGCATCAAAAACTGCAGAGGATTTTTTGTGTGAGAAGATGGCGATGGCTGGGGAGGCTACGAAGGATGCTGCTCAGAGAGCGAAAGAGTATACTGGGGAGAAAGTAGGAGAATCAAAGGAGGCAGCAGGTGAAGCAGCTGAGAGAGGTGGAGAGTATGCGGAGGAGAAAGCGAGGGAAGCGAAGGAAGCAGGCAAGAGAGCTATGGGGTTTGTTGGAGAGAAAGCAGGAGAGGCGAAGGATACAACTCTCAACAGAGGTCAGCAGGGTGTTGGCTATACTAAACAAAAGGGCGAGGAGGCAAAGGAGTCAATGGAGAGTACTGGGCAACGAGATAAAGAGTTTGCGGGCCAGAAGACCCAGGAGGCGAAGGAGTCTATGAAGGGCACCGGTCAACAAGCCGAAGAGTATGCAAGCAGAAAGGGCGAGGAGGCGAAGGAGACTGCAAAGAGTACCGGTCAACGAGCCAAAGAGGATGCAAACCGGAAGGGCGAGGAAACACCGGAAGGGGTAAAGAGTACTGGAGATAGATCGAAGCAGCCAATTGAGGGATCGGGCGAGAAGACCAAGGATTACAGTGGGCAGTCTATGGTATGATCCCACAGAATAAGCTCTTTCTTGATAATTAGAATCAATTCTGATGAGCATTCATGTCTTTTCTCAGTTATGATATACTTGTAATAATGCAGGCAGAGCTTTTCCTTCGAGGGGAGAAAACAGACGAGCATAAAGAAGAGCAACAGAAGATGAAGACCGGCAAAGATCTGAAAGAAGGAGAAGTGGTTCTAACTGCAGAAGGGAAGAGCTCAGCGACCACCGCAGTTGGCGAGCTTTGTGAGGCTGTAGGGGAGGCAGTGATCGGAGTTGCAAAGACGGCGAAGGACATAGCTGTGGGTGAGGAACTGGAGAAGAAGAATGACTAGATGTTGTAATGAGAATTAGCAGTTACTTTGTGTTTTGGGATTTCAGTGTTGTGTAGATGTGTTTTGTTTTTTGAATAATGTGAATAGAATGCCTATGGATGATGTTGGATCCAGTAGCTGTTTCAATCAAATAGAGTTTGATTCTTCTTCTAGAAGAAGAAAACATAATGAACAACAATGTGTTCAAAGTTGGTATTTTGCTTAGTTATAGCACGACAAGGACAAGAATTTGTGAGTTAAGCAAACTAATGTGAATAGAATGTGCATGGATATCTCCTCGTTCAAAGCATAATTCCCTGAGCAACTCAAAACATCCTGGATTCTCTTCTATACATAAAAATATTCCCCTAGTATGACTCTTACCTTCACTCTTAATAATGTAACGTGTCAAATCTCAAAGAACAATTCTTAGATGCTCCAGGAGGAGGCATGTGAATGATGGAGGTGCTCATGTTCTTTTATCAATGAGGGTCATTTGGTAACAATTTACCATGTATTTGTTGAAAATTTGAGTCAAAAATTACCATGACTAATACCTCCAATCAAGCCCTAGACAAACAATCTTGCTTGGGATGCAAATTAGAGAATATGCTTAATATCCACTATATTTCAAACCCACAGTAGACACCTAGGATTCATTTTATCATCTATAGAAGGAACTTTAGAATTTTATGTTAAAACTACTTGGTGCATAACCCACATGAGTTGTTGCAGCCATATAACAACTCTCGGTGATAAACAACTACTTAGTTGTATAAATCTTCCATTTTACATTTTGGTGCACATATGTAGACTAGTAACAATATCCAACAATCTAGACTAAAGAACAAGACCATCAAACTGGACATAGACGCACTTGCAACTTGATTATCAACTTGAAAGCTGGCTCTTAAGGCTCATATTGGATGCTGAAAGAGGGAGTTTACAACAACAAAGTATTCGATACACCAAAACAACACAAAGTACTAATTTTGCGGATTGATAGCATTGTTCAGTCTATTGATCATTCAAAAAGCTCGCTAGAGCGATACACCACCACAAAGAGCGAGCTTTTCACCACCACAAAACAACGTAATACTTTTTCCGGATTGATAGCATTGTTCAGTCTATTGATCATTCGAAAAGCTCACTAGAGCGTAAATCCAGTAGGCTAAGCTAAAGATATAACCCCTCCCAAGAGACAAATATGTGCCTGTATAAAACTATAAATTTACCGCTAGACAATATAATGCTACAAATAGGCTATTTAGGAAAGGGTAAGACTTGAGACTAGACTAACTGGTTATAGCCAGAGTCAATGAACATAGATCTACATCCGCATATCTAGCAACTTCCAAGATCAAATCTTCATAATTCACATCATTATAATGGTTCCCTGCTAGAACTAGACTCAACGGATAAGAAACCAAGGTTAGGCATTACGTCAGTTACCTGGCATACAAATCCACTGTCCAGCATCCACTCCCAAGCGATCAGAAGACGATTGTACTTCTCTCAATATAAGGTGTGCTCTAATCTATCAAAAAAAGTATCACATTTCGCAATTACATTCATATGATCAATTCAAATCGATAAGCTAATCCAATTCCATACATAGTTACTTACCTCTAGTTACTTACCTCTCTGATAGGGTCTGTATCATCCTGAACGCAGAAGAGAAGGGCTGCCACCGGAGGTCACAAAACTTCGTCACCTCCAACCACAGATTCTTCAAGTCGAAGTAGCATAATGCTGCCTCCACCATTGAGTCTTGTTATGTAATGAGTAGTCCTCATATAATATCTCCAATCTAATGATACAATTCCCTCCATCTTCAACACCACTCTGTACTTGTTATCCCTTTTTTTTTCCTACTTTTTTCTTTACTTCCTCACGAATAAAATGTGATAAAGATCCTTATTTCCTCAGAAACAAGATCCTAGGCTCTAATATGTTTTCGATGCAATAATCGGTATGTCACAAACGCTTACCAAAGTTTCACCAACTAGGTGGCAATGAATTAATTTGAGCAATTCCGTCGACTAATTCTAAAGAAAGTTGGTTCTGCCCCTATAAACCCTATTAAGCTTATGGTTGTGAAATCCATTCGAGATAAATTGTGCCTTCACTTCTCTTGAAGTACATATAGAAACAGAATTAACTTTCAGCATATGCCCTCTTAAGAATGATCAATAAAATCTATATTGTCATAAAATTAAAAATAACTATTAAAAAATCTAGATAGTTTGCGTGTACTATTTAAGGAATATGTAACTCTGCCATATAGAACATTTGTTAATTTTTAGGCTGTTGATATTTGACATAAAGAAGTTGCAAGGTGGTAGGTTAGTCTTGTAAGTTGTAACTTGAGAGTTTTGGAAATTGTACATAAGCATATCATATATGCACGCACCATGAATGCTATGTAAATTGGAATTTACATCAATAGCTGCGTATGCAACGTTGATCTATTCATGGAAAGAATTGGATGCAAGAACAAGATACCAAACAATGAATTATACTGTCATCTATACAACTTCATTATGATCGGATGAAAGCTAACATGCATTCTTTATTGATTTGAAATCTCAAAGCCTAGTTTTCTCAAAACAATGGTATCAACAGAACTAGAAGCTAGTTAATAATGCAGAAATCGGCTCCTCTCTGGAATACTCCAAAGCAAAATTATGATGATACGCTAATTCTCATTAGCAAACTTGATCCCTTTCTCGATGGAGGACTTGAGCTCAGCCTTCAGATTCTCCAACCCTTGCTTTTCAAAATCAGAAAGAGAACCCAATCCAAGTACTTCTTCAACACCATTCTTCCCCAACCTCACCTGTAAAGATGAAACAATTTACATTAAGTATTAGTAATTTCTAGTAATCTAATAGCTCTATGTTGGGCAAACCATTACACCGTGGTAAGATCATAGTTTTGTGCAAATATAACTTGCTTTGCAGTTATGTTTCTAAGTTGTGATGATATAAGTTGGTAATTATTTGGAGAAGATGTGTATGATACAATCTTTTATAATTTAAGGTTCACTTGTCCTTTGCAATTATTTGAACTCCTAGTAGTTTCTTTTAATTTTGTAATACTATTGGTTATGAACTTTGTTGATCAATGAAACATTGTGAAATTCAGAAATATTTGAACCTCAGCCCTCCTCCTCCTTATATATCAGGGGTTACATAATTTCTGTAGGTTCGTAAACAGTGTGTAGGTACTGTATTATTAGCAGGTATAAATACGGTAGATCGGAAAAGAGGTAGCACCATATACATTAAACCCTACCAACACAATGGTTATGAAAATATTAAAGAAGCTTGGATATTCAGAAAGATAGATACGGGTTAAATCAGAATAAAGGTGAGGATTATCCCAATAGCATCACCTTGGAGGAAAAGAAAGGTAGCTCAGTGATGCTTGACTGCACAAAAGAACATTCCACAACATCAGGGACCCCATTAAGGCCCTTCAAGCATGCATCTGCAAAGAGAGCACCAGCATACCTGCATTACAAATTGAGTTTAAGGCATTTATAAATTTTAGTAGAATGAAAGATACATATAATAATATAAGCAAATATTCAAGGAACATTCAGTGAGAAGCCACAAAAAAATTTATTAAATAAAAAAAAATTCAAGCGTATACTTGCATACTTTAGCAAGCATGTTTGAATTTCAATTTGACTTTGCCTTAATGTCTTCTATTGTATTTGCAATTGTATCACGATTTCTTTGTTTCAGAAGCACATTGTAAGAATAAAATAACCACACATACAAATAGACTTGTCTGAACGACATGGTTCCTAGGATATAAATGATAAAGGAAGTATAGAATCAAAATTAACCGAAATACAATTTTGTGGGTTTCTCAAACTTACGCCATGGACAAGGTTGCAGAGCCTTTTCCAGCCTTTGCCTCCACAACTTCAGTCCCTCCATCTTGTGTTCTCTTTGTGAGAGCCTTGATATCTTCTTCAGACAAAGAATTAGCTGCAGGAGTTGCCTACAAGCAAAAAATAAAAAAATTAAAAATAAAAAAAAAATTAAAACATGAAGACCTTCAAGTCTACAAATGAAATCAAATAAGAAAATGTGACAACTGTATCACCTGAGAAAATAAAGGCAGAATTGTTACACCCGCATGACCACCAACAACAGGAACATTAACCTCTGCAAAGCATTATTTTCAAATAATGATAAAATCTAGGCTAAAGATGAAACTTAATATCAAAACTAAGAAAATGCAAAATATTTACCAGAAACAGGGACATTAGCCTTCCCTGCATAAAAAGTCCTAGCCCTAACCACATCCAGCGTTGTAACGCCAAATAACTTCCTTTCATCATAGGTCCCTGCTTTCTTGAACACCTCTGCTGCAATTGGCACAGTTGAGTTCACCGGGTTGCTTATCACATTAACAATTGCCTACAGGTATATATATTCTTCACATCAAATTATCCAAAATCAAACAACGATTAAGAGGAAAATAATTCTATTCGCTAATTTTGAAACTGACTTTTGAATCCACTAATTCCATATTGGAACTCTCAGTTTTTATGTCAGATACTACAATATATTCATCACGAAAATAGTTTATTTGAACTGAAAATATGCTATTCATGCACCATATATGTTGTCACTAAAATGTAATTCCCTAATTGTAAATGAAAACATTTAATTCATGCTTAAAATATGTTCAATTTAGCAACACAGGAAATTTTCAACCAGTTTCATTAATGAGAAAATTCCAATTGTAGTGTGAGAAAATTGAGAAACAAATTACTAAGTTGATATACACTACCTGTAATGAGAATATACTATCATGCTTAATTAATGCTATATTACGCAATAGAATTATTGTTCATTAGTAAAAGGTGAAAATTTTCAATCTATTCATCAATAAGAAAAATGAACAATTACTAAGGTGCAATGCTATATGTAATGAGAATATAGTATTTATGCTTAAAATAAGTTAATATTTCATAATAGAAGTATTATTTTTAGTAAAAGATGAAAATTTTTTAACCTACTTATAAGAAAACTGTTGTTTTGTGACTTTGAATTCAAAGCTGCCAACCATTCCTGTGTCACTTACCTCCCTACTCCTTAGCCCCTCTATTCCACCAACTTTCGTGTCCCTTTCACACATGGATGTATGCCTATAAAAGCCAGTGTTTAATAGATGAAAAAAATGTATCAGACAGAGAAAGAAAAGAGAGAGAGGTTAGAAAGAGAGGTAGAGAGGAAAGAAAAAGGAGAGAAGGAAAAGAGAGAGTTTTTTTTCCTTTGAGTGTTATTCTCCTTGAGAGTTCGGCGAGATATTAGAGTGGTCCCCCGTTTGTAACATTCTCTGATTAGTGAAATTTCTCTGCTGTTCTCGCCTGTGGACGTAGGTCATATTGACCGAACCACGTTATATCCTTGTGTGCTGTTCTCTTTATCTTCACTGTGTTTATCAGTGTTGTGTTATTATCCGTTTTGTATAGACATCTTTTGTGTCTGTGAAGCCCCCCGCTGCAACAAATTGGTATCAGAGCTAAGATACTGTTCACGCGTACGCTACTATTCACAAGTACGGTACTGTTCACGCATACGGTACTATTCACGAGTACGGTACTGTTCATAAATACGATTACCGTTCACGAGTATAGTTACTGTTCTAGTGGGCTTCAAGATGTCTTCTGCAAAATACAAAGTGGAAAAATTCGATGGGAGAAACAGCTTCAGTTTGTGGAGAGTAAAAATGAGGGCTCTCCTAGTACAACAAGAACTGTTCAAAGTCTTGTCCGGAAAGGACAAGTTGCTGGAATCCATGCCCGATGATGAGAAAGAAGAGCTGGAGATGAAAGCGCATAGTGCCATACGTACTGTTGGCCGACGAGGTCCCGGGAGGTTGCCGATGAAGATACTGCCGGTCTATGGCTCAAGTTAGAGAGCTTGTACATGACGAAATCTCTAACTAATAAGCTCTACTTGAAGCAACGCTTCACCCTTCGCATGAAGGAAGGTATGGATAAAAGACCACTTAGATGAACTTAATACTATTCTTATGGATTTAAAGAATATTGATGTCAAAATCGATGAAGAAGATCAAGCCTTTATCTTATTATGTTCATTACCTCCTTCCTATGAGAATTTTGTTAATAGCATGTTATACGGTAGAGATACACTTTCTTTAGAGGATGTCAAATCACCTTACATTCAAAAGAGTTAAGGCGTAAAGCGCCTGTCAGGAGGTGAGGATCAAGTCAAGGCTTGTTCGCCGTGGTCGCCCCGGTGTTGGTGGTAGAGGTAAATCTAGAAACATGTCTAGATCAAAATCAAGGCCAAGAAAAAATGTTGAATGTTATTACTGTCACAAGTTTGGGCATATAAAGCCTAATTGTCCAGCGCTCAAAGCAAAGGATAATTCACAGTCGAAGTCTTGGGAGGTGAAACCTTCAGTTGCCACCAGAATCAAGAGTCTTCTAGTTCACATGATGTTCTTTCGTTAGTGTTAATACTCATTCACAAGATGAGTGGGTTCTTGATTCGGTTGTTCCTACCATATGTGTCCGCATAGGGATTGGTTTGTCACATATCGATCTATTGATGGTGGGAATGTTTTGTCGGGAAATAATATGCCTTGCAAGACTGTTGGTATCGGGTCAATTAAGATTAGAACACATGATGGTATTGTTAGAACATTGAGTAATGTTCGACATATACCAGAGTTAAAGAAGAACCTCATTTCTTTAGGCACCCTTGACTCAAATGGTTTTAAATTTTCGGCTGAAGGTGGAGTTTTGAGAGTTAGTAAAGGCTCTCTTGTTGTAATGAAAGGAAAGAAGGTAAATACCCTCTATATCCTTGAAGGCGATGCTGATTGGCAGCCGCAATAAAGGTCATCCTCAGAGGATTCAGATTCAGACACTACACGTTTGTGGCATATGCGGTTAGGGCATATGAGTGAGAGAGGACTAGATGTATTGAGCAAACAAGGTCTGCTTTGTGGTTAGAAAACTAGCAAACTAGACTTTTGTGAGCATTGTGTTTTCGGCAAACACCATAGAGTCTCCTTTAGTACCGGTGTCCACAGAACCAAGGGTACTTTAGATTATATCCATTCAGATGTTTGGGGTCCCTCTCAGGTTCCATCGAAAGGTGGAGCTCGTTTTCTGCTAACATTAATTGATGATTATTCCAGAAAAGTTTGGGTGTATCCTTTGAAGCATAAGAGTGATGTGTTTGTAACCTTCAAGCAATGGAAGGTTATGATTGAAAAGCAAACAGGAAAGAAAGTGAAGCCTCTAACCCACAATGGGATGGAGTTTTGTTCCACGAGTTTGACCAGCTCAAGAATGAAGGTATTGTGCGCCATCGCATTCGGCATACACCACAAAGCAAAATGGAGTTGCAGAAAGAATGAACAGAACACTTTTAGAGAGAGCTCGGTGCATGCTCTCTAATGCCGGTTTGTCAAAAGACTTTTGGGCTGAGGCAGTCAATACAGCTTGCTATTTGATAAACAGATCTCCTTCTACAGCAATTGATTTTAAGACTCCAGAAGAGGTATGGTCTGGTACTCCTGCTAATTACTCTCATTTAAGAGTATTTGGTTGCTCTACTTATTTTCATGTTAATGATGGTAAGCTTGAACCTCGAGCAAAGAAAGCTATCTTTCTAGGATATGCTACTGGGGTGAAAGGATATAGATTGTGGTGTTCTGATCCTAAATCACCTAAGTTTATTATTAGTAGGGATTTTACTTTTGATGAGAAATCCATGCTTCACCCGAGAAAGGAGTTTGTTATTGATATCACAGGTACTAAGAAGGAGTCTAGCAAGCAGGTGGAGCTAGAGAACTCAGCTTCAAAGGGAGTGCCTGAGGGCGTTCATGTTGAACCAGTTGATATTGCGGAAGGTTCAACGTCAGATGCTGATACAACACAAGAGCAACAGTACAATATTGCCACCGGGAGAACAAAGAGGCAGATCCAACCTCCTCGTGATATGCGGACATGCTTACGCTTTGAGTATAGCGTAATCGATTGAGATTCCGAGCCTTCTACCTACAAGGAGGCTATTAGTGACGTGAAGCCGAGATTGGATCAATGCGATGACGGAAGAGATGGAGTCTCTTCACAAGAACCAAACATGGGAGTTAGAGAAGCCACCTAGGGGACAGAAAATTATTGGTTGTAAATGGGTCTTCAAAAAGAAAGAAGGAGCTCCAGATACAGATTCTGTAAGATACAAGGCACGCTTGGTAGCTAAAGGCTACAGTCAAACCGAGGGTGTGGACTTCAATGAAGTATTCTCTCCAGTTGTAAAACACACCTCAATTCGCGTGTTGCTTGCCATGGTTGCTCACTTTAATTTGGAGCTTGAGCAACTTGATGTGAAGACGGCGTTTCTACATGGCGAGCTTGAGGAGCAGATCTTTATGCATCAACCAGAGGGATTTGTTATTGAAGATAAAGAAGATCACGTATGCAGGTTGAAGAAATCTCTTTATGGGTTGAAACAATCTCCGAGACAGTGGTATTTGAGATTTGATACTTTCATGTTTGAGCATGGTTACTCTAGGAGTAAATATGATAGTTATGTTTATCATAAAAAGCTCAATAATGGTTCTTTTGTATATTTGCTTTTGTATGTTGATGACATGTTGATTGCAGCTAAAGATATGTCAGAAATCAACGAATTGAAATATCAACTTAAACATGAGTTTGAGATGAAGGACTTGGGAGCAAATAAGAAGATTTTGGGGATGGAGATCCACAGAATGTGCAAGAAGGAAGTTTATTCCTATCTCGGAGAAGTACATCAAGAAGGTGTTGAGAGATTTGGCATGCTTGATGCCAAGCCCTGAAGACTCCACTTGCGCTCATTTTCGTCTTTCAGCAGAATTGTCACCTCAGACTGAAGAGGAGGAGCAGTATATGTCTTGTGTTCCTTATGCCAGTGCAGTTGGAAGCATTATGTATGCTATGGTCTGCACTGGCCCGGATATTTCACATGCGCCGGTTGTGAGTCGGTATATGGATAAGCTCGAAAGATCCATCAAGTAGCCGTGAAATGGATACTTAGATATTTGAGAGGATCTGCTAATATTGGTTTATATTTTAGCAGGAACACAAAATCAGATTGCAGAATACTTGGCTATTCTGATTCAGATTATGCGGGCGATTTGGATAAGAGACGATCTCTAACAGGTTATGTATTCACTCTTTCAGGTAGTGCAATTAGTTGGAAGACGACTTTACAGTCGACAGTTGCTTTGTCTACCACCGAGGCAGAGTATATGGCAGTGACAGAAGCAGTGAAAGAAGCCATTTGGTTAAGAGGTTTGGTTGAAGATCTCGGCTTACACCAAGGTGTTACTACGGTGTATTGTGATAGCCAGAGTGCCATACATTTAACGAAGTATCAGATGCATCATGAAAGAACCAAACATATAGATGTCAGGTATCATTTTATCAGAGAAATTAAAGTCATCAAAATTGAGAAAATTGGTACTACAGATAATCCAGCAGATATGATGACGGTTCGCATTCGCAAGTTCGAGCATTGTCTCGAATTACTTGAAATTCAACGAAGCGGAGGTTAAGCCCGTAAGGGGCTTATGGCGAGACAGCAAGAGTGAAGAGAAGATCTTTTAATTCAAAGTCAAGGTGGAGATTTGTTGTTTTGTGACTTTGAATTCAAAGCTGCCAACCATTCCTGTGTCACTTACCTCCCTACTCCTTAGCCCCTCTATTCCACCAACTTTTGTGTCCCTTTCACACATGGATGTATGCCTATAAAAGCCAGTGTTTAATAGATGAAAAAAATGTATCAGACAGAGAAAGAAAAGAGAGAGAGAGGTTAGAAAGAGAGGTAGAGAGGAAAGAAAAAGGAGAGAAGGAAAAGAGAGAGTTTTTTCCTTTGAGTGTTATTCTCCTTGAGAGTTCGGGGAGATATTAGAGTGGTCCCCCGTTTGTAACATTCTCTGATTAGTGAAATTTCTCTGCTGTTCTCGCCCGTGGACGTAGGTCATATTGACCGAACCACGTTATATCCTTGTGTGCTGTTCTCTTTATCTTCACTGTGTTTATCAGTGTTGTGTTATTATCCGTTTTGTATAGACATCTTTTGTGTCTGTGAAGCCCCCCGCTGCAACAAAAACAACGAAAATCTGCTATGCAATATTAACCATACTGCATGTACACCCTATACTCCAACTTCTTTTACACAAAAAAAAAAAAAAATCCAAACTGTGGGGTCATTTCCTATTTATGATTCAGCTGATCAAAAATTATAATTCATTTCTTATGAATTACTATCAAATTTGTCCCTTTTCCTCAATTACTATCAATCTCTGCTCACTATATGTCACGTTTCTTCTTTTTCAAGTAAAAAAGTGGACTATTCAACCCAAAAAATTCACATCAACTAAGATTCAAGGAAATTAGTTTACCCAAAAGAATAAAAAATTCTTACATTGGGGCAATGCTCAGCAACCGCGACGCAAAGGGACTTAACAATCCCAGCATTGATATTGAACAAATCATCCCTCGTCATCCCCGGCTTCCTCGGCACGCCAGCCGGGATAATCACCAGATCCGATCCCTTCAGAGCCTCTCCGATCTGCTCCTCGCCGACGAAACCGGCGACTTCCGGCCGAGTGGACACGTGGCTTACGTCAGCGGCGACGCCGGGGGTGGCGGCGATGTCGTAGAGGGAGAGGGAGGACACGAGGGGGTGGAGCTTCATCAGCATCGATAGTGGTTGGCCGATCCCGCCGGCGGCGCCCAGGATCGAGACCTTGCGGTCGGCGGCGGAGGCGGCGGAGGAGCAGGAGATGAAGGATCGGCGATGGGGTGCTAGGGTTTTGAGAGGGGAGGTTAGGGTTAGGGTTTTGAGGAGGAGAGGGGATCTCATTTTTTGTTTGTTTTGGTGAGAGAGAGTGAGAGAGTTTATGGGGGGAATTGAGGAAGGAATGAGGGAGAACGTCTTTTGATGGGGGTGTTTATATATGGAATCTGTTGACATGCAGTAGCAGACGATTGTTCTGTAGAGTTTGCTCAGTTAGGCCCATTTTTAGTAAGCCCAAATAACGTATTAATGTGGGCATGAAATTGAATGAAAACAAAAGGTAGATTTTATTTTCTTTTTCTAAAAAAAAACTTTAATTTTGAGGCGAGTTTCACAAAACCCCATGAAATATGAAAATTAGAGAAAACCCTCCTAAGTTTAGGGTGTTCGACAACATCCCTTGAACTTTTGAAAAGTTCTACAATGTGAAAATTTCTTATTAAATAATATAATTCTTCTCGCTCGGTAAAACTGTGAGAGAAAGAAAAAACTCCACCCATCTTTTTACCTCCTTTTTCCGCTATCCTTTCTTCCCCGAGAAACCATAGAATGGGATTTTGCATCGAGATTCATGTAGAAGTTCTCGCAAGATCAGAGGGTTCTCCTTGGAAACTCTCTAAAGTCCCATGAGCGTTTTCTTTAATTTTCCTAGTTTACGAGGAATTTTCGCAAATCACCCCAAAGTTCAGCAGAAATTTAGGAAACACTAAAATTTTACATAATCCGTTCCCAGATTAATCATCAGTTGAAAATGCGAAAATGTTAATGACGAGAACTTGAATCACTTTTACTTTCAACCCACCAATGACAAATTTGTAACTTGCATAGTTAGCAAAAGTGATTCACTACAATGGGAGTAGTCATACTCACAGGACCTCCATCAATCAATTCTTTGAGATAAAATTTTGGCTCACCACATTTTATTTAAGGGCAAATTTTGAAAATCGACCGTATTTCAAACTTTAATAGGAAAAACGACCGTCTCAGAAAAAAATAGGCAAAATCGATCGTATGCATCGATTTGTCAAAGGATTTTGAATTACACGGGACTATTAGTCCGTGTAATTAAGCCATCTAATCCCGCCATTAACCACGCTAATCCCGCCATTAGTCACGGCCAAATCCGCTTGCCAGAAATGGACGGGATTACTAGTCCCGCCCATTTCTCGGTCAAGTCTCGTTTAAAATTGGGACTCCTAGTCCCGAAGTTTTAAACAAAGTTTGTTGCTCAGAAATGGACGGACCACTAGTCCGTTCATTTCACGGAAGTCTCGTTTAAAATTCGACTCCTAGTCCCGAAGTTTTAAACAAAGTTTGTTGCCCAGAAATGGACGGACTAGTAGTCCCGCCCATTTCGGCACTCCCTTGTGCACGCTTTTGTGCACTTTTTGGTCATTTCTGTTAAAATTTTGCAATCATCTCCACTTTTATGTATTACGTACAAATCTAAAACGAACTCACATCGAATCATATCGTAATAAATCTAACAAATTCCCACCACAAACTCATTTACAAATCCAAAATCATCACATCGATACACACCATAATCTACCCATCCAAAATCATCACACCACACATTGAAAATTCAAATATGTTTCACATACTACGCCAAGACATATTGGAACAAAGTCAAAACACAAATAACATACCAAAATAGGTTTGTAATGTATATAACGATAATGATTAGTTTACATACATCCAAGAACTCTTCTGCTCCTCCTCAGTCTTCGTCCTCCTCCATCCCGAGCTTGGACGAGATCGTTATCCGGTTGAGTTTGTGGTTGTGACGGTCTAGCTTCATCGTCTACTTGTTGGGAAGGTCCAGCTTCATCGTCATTTCGCTGCCCCGCTTCGCTGCCGTGGTTGACGTGCGTCTATGGTATCGATTTGCCTATTTTCCCCCTTTATTTAACAGGAAATTTTCCAAAACAAAGATTACAAACAAAGGTAAACCCCATTATTGGGTAGCAACAAAATAGCTCTATCGCATAGAGGGATTCAGATTTGTACACAACCCCAACCAAAAAGAAAAAAGAAAAATAAAAAAATAGTTGTAAACTCTCAAGTTGCCCCTTAAAGTATCAATTTGCCTATTTTCCCCCTTGAACCATGTATATATTCCCAATGTAACCCTTTTGAGAGTCTAAACTCAAATAATTAACATATTAATGACGTGCTCGAGATTTTGTGTATTTCTTGCAATTTAAAAAATGAACTTTTAGTTCATACAAAGAGCTAAAGGGTAACAAGTTTCGAGGGAAAGTAGTTAAAAAATATTTTTCAGTTTTGGGGGGCAAAGGTGACAAACCGATAAAAACTCAAAAAGAAATGCCGGGGAAAAAAAACATTGTCTCTTTATTGATCTATAAAATATTTGAGTGCATACTCACAAAGTCATTACATTAGGGTTTGCACACGCAGTTTAAGGAGAAAAATAGGCAAATTGATATTCTAATGAGCAACTTGAAAGTTTACCAATACTTTAGAAGGGAAATAATTATTTTTTTTATAAAATTAGTATCATAAAGTAGCCGTAGATACATTCCCAAGTTACTTCTCATCTAATAATCAACACCACCAATTCAGCAGGGAGAACTTTACACAGAATTTCAAATTCAGCCAGCTTCAAATTGCGTGCTTTCAGGGTTAGGATTTCCCATAGATGAAAGGACTTAAGATACCTATGTCATTCACAAAGAACCTAGCATTCAGAGATCTTTCATGAAACTGTGAATATCATGCAAAAAATTTGTTTCAGAACTACAATAACTACAATTAGAAGGAAATGGAATGACTACCTCGCTGGAATTATCAAAAGACATGATGGAATCGATCAGCTCACAAACTATAGTGACCCTTAACCATCCAAACTCGAGTTCTCTTTCTCCATGGCAATTATATCCACAAGCCTATCATGAACCTGTTATAGAAATTCAACGAAGTACACAGAAAATTCAAGTGAGCAGCGTAACATGAGAAAAAACTATAAGAAGAAGAAGAAGAAAAATCATTGTTAAGCTATGTCATACCTCCGAAAGCTTGCTCTTTTCCTCTTCAAATGCAACTGAATCATACCTGGATGGAAGTGGTACACAAAAGATTTGAGTACAAAACCCCCACCACTTAACAATTAGAAAACAGACTATTAGAGCAGTTAGTATATTACGAAAATTAGAAAAGATTGTTTAGTCCCACATAAAAGATTGTATATTTCAGTTTATTTGTTTTTTTATATACAATCCAACATTTTTATGGATAATCACCGAGGGTGAATGTTTTTAGAGATACTGCTCTAGCAACATGCTGTTATGGAAAATGACTAAACAATCGGGTTCTAGTTGTAAGAAAACAAATAGACTACAACTACGTAATTGTGCAAAGTCGAACTAAACAATGTTCTCAAAGTTTCCTATTTATACTAACCACTCTAATAAGAAAAAGCTCACCATTCACGAGGAATTCCAGCTTCATCACGAGCCGAGTAGTTGAAAGGGCCCTTCAACTCCACATTATATTCTCTCAAAATGTCTAGAGGTTCATAACAAATCTATGATGTGATCATTGATAGATTGATATATCATTGCGCTTATGGAAAGTCAATAATGTTATACCTTTAAAAGCAGCAGAAGGGGTCCTGCCCATCTTTTGACAAACTAAGAGAAACCAAAATACCCCAACTGCAACATGAGCAACCTCTTCCTCAGCAATCTTAGCCACAATCTCTGATGTTCTGTGATCCCCAAAGCCAACTAATTTCTGAACTAGCCTAGGCCCAGCATCCAGTCCTCTCGCCTCCTGAAATGTTATTTCGCTATTAAGCAATTGTTTTAGTGAAAATTAACTATTATAGAAGCATGGGCCATTTGGGACTAAGAAAGGAGGGGTAAAAAGCAACCTGAACCAAAGGAATCACTGCAAGGCAGCAGAAACATCATCAGAGGATTTCTCGCACTCCCTCCACAGCAAATTATGAGCAGGCATATCACCATAGCTGTTGAAATTGATTTTGAGCAATAAATATATAATAGCCAAATTTAATTGACTACAACAAATAGTGAAGGATTAGAACATATCTATATAGCTACATCTACAACATGATAGAATAACAATCAGATTTAGCAATAGAATGTGAACTGTGAACTAAAAAGTTTTGGGCAGCTATTTGTTTAGTAGTAAAGAAAATGGAAACTAGACGGTATCAAATATTATTCATAACTACAATCAACTAATGACTTTGAGGCTATTCAGAACCTAATGTTATCATAAATTTTAGCTAAGAAATGTTTTCAGCCTTTTTCTTGAGATTCTACCACAAAGAATAAGTGTCCTGAACTCTATCGTCCTTACATATCCCCTAAAGCATATTGTAGTACATGAAAAACGCTGTGAAAGTGTTTATCATCCTCGTAGTTGAACCTCTTTGCAGGTAAAATCAATGCTCATAAGTTCATAATAGGAAATAAAGGTGATACAACCTTAATTTTAATCATCTATTTACAGCATTCAACTTAGATTTCCACTTCATTAACTTGCTCCAACAGAACTTAGTTGCATGCATTGCAATCTGATTCACCTACTTTACATTTAAAATCACCATGTCCTCTACAAATTTAACATTCACAGTGATCTAGTAAAGAAATTTCACAGTACATAGTCATCAACTAAGCTTAAACTAACAATCAATAGACAAGCAACTTCTTTTGATTAATCATAAAAGATAGGATTAATTGCAGATACACCTCTATAGAGAGTTAAGGCAATTATTACTCCTAATAAAAATTTTATTAGCAATTAACCCCTCTGATATCCAAAGTATCTCTTCATTATCTATACTTACTCTATATGGGGTCTATGTTTACCACCTAGGAAAGAACATGGTTCTCACCGCAACACACTGAAATATTAGAAATCAAGTTTAACTGCTAATTAAAAAAAAGTTTAGAGATAATACTAAGGTGCATCTACAATTAACCATAAAAATAATATATATTTTACCATCACCTGAATCCAAGCTCAACTAGCCTCTGTTGACACCACCCAAAATGCCGGCTCTCATCATCAGCCACCCTCGCAAAATCAGCAAAAAACTCATCTCCAAGCTCATCCCTATACTCTGAAAACCTCACCACCGTGTCCCAAGCCAAATCAACAGCATTCAACTCCACATGCGCTAAATTGTGCAGCATATATGCATTCAGAGGCATACCAAGCCTCTTATGTGATGGAATCTCCTTCGGCGACACCTGCACCAAATGCCCGCAACCCATTCGAGGATATTCCTCAAGGAAAAATTGAAAAAGGGGGTTTTTTCATAGGGTTTTTGTTTATAAATCCAATACCCTAATTTAGTTTTAAAGCCCACTTCCGAAATCATTCTTAAATTTAAAATTCTTGCATCATATTTTTAAACCCTATAAACCCAAATGGGAATTTTAGCTATTCTGTTTATGGGCAAATCAGCCCGTTCATATACGCGTGGTTCTGATAGGATTCATATTCTTAAAATACCTACTTAAGCAGTAAATATATAGCAAATTAGACCCAAATAAAACTACTTATACATCAAATATAGAAACTTAGACATGATTATAGCTACTTAAACAGAAATTGGGTTTAAAAATAATTCAATACGGATATTCCGGGTTTAAAACGATTTCGAAAGTGGGTGTACTTGAAAATAAATCAGTGCAGGTTTTTGGTTTATAAACCCAAGTTTTACGCTGATTTACTTTTAAACCCAACCCCTTCCAAACTCATTAACACCAAAGTACCCGAATTATTTTCAACCCGACTATAGCATCTTAAACACAAATATATCCACTGATTTTAAACATAGCAACTTAAATTCAAAGATAATTAAGTTATTTTTAAACAGAAATAAAGACTTAAAATTAAATAATGCCCACAATACCCACAACCCCTTCGACGAAATTCCCCAACGAAAAACAATGTAAAGAAGGGTACCCTATTGCATAATTACCAAGACTGGTTTTGTCGGCCGAGCGGGTCGGGTGGGGGGGAGCGCAGATCCGACCGGAATCTCCCGGCGGTGCCAGCGGGAGAAGGCGAGGTGAGAGAGCCTGGATTTTGTCAGCGGGTCAGGCGTGGAGAGGATTATGGACCCGCATTCGGCGAGAGAGGAAGAGGAGAGAATTGGGTCGGGTTCCGGTTCAGGTTCGGGTTTGGGGGCCCAAGTGCGGTTAGGGTTGAGAGGGGAGGTTCTCCAGCGGTGGAGGCAGGACCAGTGGTGGATGCGGCGGCGGTGGAGGGTGGTGTTTGATGGGTTGTGGGCGGGGAGTCGATACGGTAGGAATCTTGTTGTCAACATTTTCTTGGGGGGGATTTAGTGTAATAAAAAAAGTTGATGGGAATTTAATGCAACTCCCCAAAAGTTCACGAGGGTTTTTTGTAATTAATCCAAAGAAGTGAATATGATGTTGGGTTAATTGCGAATAAAAAACCCTGTAGTATCTTTTTTCCAGATTAATCCCAAATGAAATATTTTGACACTTTTACCGTAAGTAAGAAATTTGTTTTTATGACAAACACACCCGTTGAGAGTAAAAGAGTCGGAGTCTATCTACAAAAATTACACTAAAAGGATAGTAATTTCTGCAAGTCTATCGACAATTACCTACAATGTAATACTAATTAGGCCTCACATGCATAGAGGATAAATTGTGCTTTTTCCAATCATGCATTAAACCGTTAAAAGAAAATTAAAAATATCTCTACGGTAATACAGATCTGAATCCCATGGAGATCATTTCCAGTTGAAAGTAACACGAATAAGCATCCCACCCATGATCTAAAACATAAACAAAAATTTATCCAAAATTTCTGTTGTCGAACAAATCCAACACTTAATCAAGCTGAAGGTACCAACCAAGATATAGTCCAGGCAAATCCCTCAGACCAATACAATAATATTCAAGACCATTTCTATAGTGATTTAAGCAAAATCTCAAAAAACAGAAAGACAAGATTTTGAGGCAATATCATATGCGAGTCTCTTTAAGCAATGATTCACATATCAAACTTTATTTGCCATTAAAAGCACATTCAAAAGGAGTATACAGAAAAACAACAAATGCAAATAGCAATCACACAGCATCACAAAACCATTATCCATAATCGAACAAAGTCCCTTGACAGTGCTTATTGATTTCGGATCAGACGGAGGCTGAACGAAAGAAATGAAGGAAGAAAGCACTAAATTAAGAGCAGAGAACATAGGAATTTACAGTTGGCCACATCTTAATACAAGCAGAGCCATTCTAAACCCTAAAACTAACACACCTACAATAATTACATATACATATTTTGCACCAGCAAAATAATTGAAGTACAGATCCTTATCCAGTTGCAATCGTCAAGCAAAGTGCCCCAGGAGTCCAAGACTAACACAGTCCTGCTACCGTAAAATACACAGGAAAGATAATAGAACTTTAATTCGGGTTTAGGAGCTGATGTGCCAAGATATAGCAAGTTGCTTCCATGCAGCAGCAAAATGGCATCAAATTCGAATGATCTCCGAGAGCAATGTATCTTGCATAACCTGCCTGCATTATATACCATCATAACCGGATTACGGAATCTCAGAGTTATAATTAGGAAAACAGTCACAATTAATTAAGAAAAATTACTTCGTGAGCGAAGTAACTCAATCATGGATAGGGAACTATGCAAGTAAAAGTTCCAAAAGCAGGTAAATATGACAAGGTCATACATTTCATTTGAATATAGCTTCGTTATTCATCTCGGAAGAAAGATTTTAGAAACAAAATTTTATAAATTAACCCTTGGCTCAATCTGACTGGAGGAATGGATGATGGATCACATTTTCATAAAACATTGATCGCTTTGTTCTCCAACAATTAATGAATATGCCAAAAAAAGTATAAATTGCTTAACCAGTGGCTTCAAAAATGTCTGTAAGGCTAAGGACATTCTATGCCTGCATCATAAAATCTAAGATACATAATAACAATCACCATCAACCTTGCCCTATGGAGATCAGACAGCTACTAGCAATCGTAAATGAAGGCTTTCGCATGAGACCCATCAAAAAATTAACACATGCTACAATCTGAGTTCAACCCTACTATACGTTCTGTCAAATTTCCCAGCTCAGTCTACACAAAGTCTGCAAGTGCACTACCATATGCTACAGCCCAACTCCAGAAGATTCAAAACTACTTAAGTGTTTACCAGTCCTAGCGTGAGCCACAAACTAGTCATTCAGCGAACTTCGAAACCAATCATCCATTTCATTAGATTCTAATAGTCTATAAAAGACGATCAAGAGTTGTAGTCAGTTTTGGGATTCTTGATGCATTTAGTAGTCTCTTATTTGGAGGTATCCCTTGTAATATTGTATTTATCTTTCTTCCCTTTCTTACTGGTTTTGGACAGCAAGAAGAAAAAGCTATCGACTAGAGGAGCTGGCATCAATCTGCTACAGTAAATTCACACATGTCCATCAAGCATCTGAAGTCCAATTGCCTTGTTAAGTGCAGCATTCATGGACCAAATCTAATGTCATGCCTCTTTATCAATGATGCATCTTGCTGTGGCCACGGAGTTCCCTGTGATTTTTACATAATTATACATCACCTAAAAGGCTAAAACTTCATAAGCTGGTAGGCAAATATTCACCACTCATTATCCTTTTTCTACTCCTAAAATTAGCAATTAACTACTATATCCCAAATCTTTCTTTCTTTTGGACTCCTCAAATAGTTTTTTAGGAAAAGGAGGCCTATAGCTCATAGTATTATAAAAGTGAACGAAGAGCGCAAATATTTATAGACCAAATCATCATTAATATCGACGTGCAAACCAGAATATTTCACCAGACAAACTTCCAGCTGGCCGAAATGACAAAATCTATTGGAGGGTCCTCCTTCAAACTGCCACTTGATCATAAATTTTCTGCAAACACATGGCAGTATGTTCATTGGAAAAAAAATTTGAACAGTCTTCGAGGCGTTGAATTGCAGTGTTCTACATATCAGATGTCAGCGACATGGCAGACGGAAATTCAATATTGGATGGTGGATATTGGGGGTAAATCAAAGATATTTAATAATTGGGGTGTCATAACGGAGAATGTGTATATATATCATAGATGCTAAAACTAGATGCCAAAGAATAGAGTTCGAGAAAGGTGGTATCTTTTGCAAAACTTTTGCGAAAAGAATTTGGTGTTAATTAAGCTCTAACTCTTCTTCTGGTTACTTTTTCATAAGCAGATATTTGTTTGAGTTTACCTCGATTGAGCCATAAATGTAAACCGATCTTTTGAAACAAATAAAAGTCCAAATTGACATTGCAACATTTTAGCTGATTTGTTTAGGCCAGAATGTCACTTAATTATTAGGAAATCATGATATACGCCCAAAAATCATAAAAGTGTAAAAGGATACTGAGATCATTTTGTGTCATGAAAAGCCTTATAAAAGGACATGTCAGTTGATATAGCAACCATGTCAGGGATTCTTAAAACAATGTTAAATTGGTTTATATTATTTATTGAAATCCACCTTCACTCAATGATATAGTATTCTTAATCATGTTACATGCTCATTGCTCTTGTCTCCAAGTCTATATAGATATATTTATTTGGCAACTAAATTACCAGACGACCAGTTGCTTAGGATTAAATCATTAATAACTTATAGCATTTCCTATAATCCTCGTGGTAATGATGACATTGTTCTAAATATCTTCGATATAGCCCGATATATCGGTGATATATCCTTTAGTGAGGCTAGTGCAAAAGATATGGTCTTAATATCATTTATTGCTTAATGGTTTTGGGATATATCCCGACATGACCGATATATCACCGATATGTTGGTCGATATATCACCGATATGTTAGCTAATATATCGCTTATATAGCTTGTCGCAAAACAATATAGTTCTCAGAAAATTGCTTTAATGTTTTTAGCAAAATTTCATCCATATGAAGCTTCTTAGTGAATCTATTATGCTCTTTTTCCTAAGTTTCTAGAATGCTATTATTATAAATATATATTATTTATGTTTTTGTATGCTTAGATTTTATTAAGTATGTTCAATTACATTTTAGGACATTATATTACATATGCATCATTTGATATGAGACACGATATTTACTACACATTCCGATATTTTCTTGATATTTGCAATCCAATATAGATTTTGGTCATCCGATATTTTCCCAATATCAAAATAATAATTAACTTTACATCTAATATCCTAATAGCTTGCTATCTTTACCCCATGCTTTTTTCCTCTATTGTGAAGCTTAATTACCGAATCCACCAAATCTTCAACCGTGATTCATGTATTACTTTGCAAAGTGCATAGTCATATCAGTAATTTGAATCTATTTCTCGTATTTTAATTTGGACCCCTCCAAGCACATTGACTATCCTTATTATATAGTTACAACTTACAACTTAATAATGATAGATCATGCATCTCATCCAAACATGATACCGACAAAGAAGCCTACGGTGCTATTTTCCTTTTCTTTTATTTTTTTTCTTTTTTGCATCTAATGCACCATGATTGTCTCCTTACTAGTTCAAAACTAGATACCAAACCAAGGGGAAACTAGATTTTGAGTAAATAACATTCACATTATCAAAACTTCAGTAAGACAAAGCATGTTTATTCTTTAGATATGCTAATTCTATGTTGCATCAACCAACTTATGGTAGCTTTCAGTTATGGATGTGCTAATAGATATTCAATCTTCATGGTGTATCAATTAAATCAAATAATCCCTTAATTTCAAATAATTAAGCTACAAAGTATAGCTTGCATATATACATCTTCCTTCATTTGCACTCTAAAATTAATTGGGTAGACCAAAAAGCTATATTTATGAAGGAAAAATATCAGATTTAGCTCAATGATATTTACTTTTCACCTATGTTACATGGGTAAAGGTACCTGATGCAGTGCAGGGACAGTAAATTAAGTAAAAGGTAGAATGCATGACGACGACTATATAAATATTTATATACACATATATTATATATATTGGAATTAATAATTTATATGAGAATAAGGATGAGAACTAAATTACTATAATATTTTTATGTTTTTTTTATTATATGGATTATAAATTGGAAAATCACTAGTTTTTGAACTAGACATCCAAACGACCCTTTAAAATCATGATTGGGAACCTGATTTATGTCCAAGGAGTTTCAAGAAGTGAATGTAAAGTGTAGGATATATGTCCAAAAAATGTATGAAAAATATTTTAAATTAAAACATGAATTGTATAATTGAGTTACACATGCCCGAATAAATGTATGCGTACATGCAAGGAGCGTCCAAGGAGTACGGGTACGGGTATGGGTATGGGTATGTAAGGGTGGAAACGAACCAAATAATTAATAAACAGTTCGGTTATTATTCGTCCAGATATTCGGTCATATTCGATTCGGTAGTTCATTTAATAATAAATGAATATTTTTTAGTATTCAGTGCATAAACGAATAGAATTTTACCAGAGGTATATTCGATTCGTTTGATTATTAAATATTCGTTTATGTTTTCTACTTCTAGATTATTATATTGTGTTATCTTTTAGACTTTTACGTGTGCATAATTTTATAAATATTGCTATTTATAAGTATTATATTAATAATTTATAAACATACACTATAATAATTCTGATATTGAAATATCCTAATAACAATTAAGTAAAACATTATAGAAAATAAATAAGAGAAGACTTCAAACATAGAGTTTGAAGTCAACACCTCATGGTTGAGGATCTTGTGACTTAACAAGTATGCTATTGAGATATTCGTGAACATTTGATAAATATTCGTCTAATTAACGAACCAAATTTGAATACCCTTTCCCTATTCGACACGAATTCGAGTTCGACTTCGAATTCGTGAAAATTAACCGAATACGAATATGAATACCATGGTAATCGACTCGATTCGGTTCGTTTCCACCCATATGGGTATGTGTCCGGTACAGGTACGGCTTCAAATTAGAAGTACCCAGGTAAATAGCTTTTCACAAAGTACAGTACTTTTTAGATATGGTAGGTTGCATCAAATACATCATTGTGGTACTTAGTTGCCAGACATGTAAATTTCCATGCCAAGACTATTGATAAACATTAGATAGTCTTCACTTGGCAGCTTCCTTGAAATATATATGTGATAATGTTTACATCTTTCTAGGATTTAGCCTTAAACTAGAAGCCACTCTATCAATTTGATGCAGCTCAAGGCTTATAACACCAAGGAATGCCCCAAAAGCATCCAAGAGCATATACGAAAGAAACATTTACACATAAACCAAAACCCCTAAAGTACAAAACTAATGCTGACAAAGGAATAAATGAACTTGGATATGGCCTTTGTGAAGAAACATAGAAGAATAAGGAAATACAAAGTGAAAGTACGTTTGACATTCAAGGGACAAGCCAAGGTTGTTCTCTAGTCATAATTTTGAAGTGGTCATGCCTTGTATCAATCAAGATATTAAACTAGTCAGATCTATATTTTTCTCCACCTTTACCTTCCCCAATAATGTTAATGATACTTTCAAAGAACAATAAAAGACAATCCTTGTCAATTTTCTAATGATCATTACTTCATCCTAGTATAAAACCCATAAATGATATACATACAGAGCCTCCATTTCGATTTAAATCGGTTCCAAATAATTAATAGTAAGATCCCAACATGCCATTTTCAATAGAGAATATACACTTTGACACCTAACAAACTAGTTACAGATAGAAGAGAATTACGGCTTTGAAAAATCAATTTGGTGCTTCCATAAATCAGGACTGATTAATAGTGGAATACGCCACCAATCCTAATAACATAACTGACTATTGGCCGGCAACAACATAAACTCAAGGAAGGTCAGTAAATGCTTGCAGTAATTCAAGAAAAAAACTTTCAACAACAACAACAACAACAACTAATCCTTTATCCCGAATTTTTGGGGTCACCAGGTCGGGTACAAAAATCCTACTCTTCCATTCAGTTGTTCTGAGAGTTATATCTCCTCCAGCAAGTTGATAATAACAATATCCTTCTTGATAGTTTCTAGCCAAGTTTCCTTACACCTACCTCTAGTCTTTTCTCCATCAATTATAATATTATTGCTTTGCCTAATTCGTGCATCTAATGGCCTCTGTTGGCACACGACCAGCAAAAACTGACAGATTTGAAATAAACAATCAGGTAGATAAAAGCTAAGCTGTCCGGACTGGATAAATTTGATTGGACAAATCACATGACAATTTAATCTTCTATACAAATGAGTTTGGATGTTTATTGCATCCAGATACCACAACCATCTAGGATAAGAACTATGATTGGGTGTATAATACATTCAAAGGATGAGGACTGGGTTCAACAGGCTTGCCTATCCACAGTCAGTAGACTCAGTACACCCACCATTCCAAATTAGAAAGATTAATCTCCACTTAAAGCTAGCAACTCATGTAAATCTATATTCAACTTTAGTTAAACTACAGGCTGTATATGATATTATGTAACCCGCCGTTAGTTCATAATTTATTAACTCATAAGCGTTCTTATTATCGACTACTCCCTAGAGAAGAAATATATTAATGCACCACCTTCCAACCATAATATCACAATGTTTCTTCCTTAATTGAAAAATAATCAATCTTCACATTACCCAAAAATAACATTCCTCAACCCAAAGCACTGGATGTGGCTTCGTACCTGTAATAAGAATGTTCACATTCTAGCTCAATGGCCTGTATCTGATTCTGATGAACTATCACTGTCTGAATCTGCATAATTCCTCTTCAAGTAAGTCCACAGATCATTCTATTACAATGTAAGAATGCACAAAATTTATAAGATATGTGAATATTACCACTAGATGATGAACCAGAGTCGCTGCTGGAGCTACTTGAACTACTTGATCCACTTGAATCTTCCCTTTTATTTTCTCCCCCAATTTGGAGCGAAGAAGCCACTCCTTTGCCACCTAGCAAGTTATTCGGAATTCATAAAGAAATCAATACGTGACAGTGTGACTAAATTTATCTGCTAGTGAAAATAATATAGACATTTGTTTGCACTGTATAGTTACCTGTAGTATTCCCGATGGGCTCTCCCACCATACCAAGCTCCATAACCTGCAAAAAGTTACAAAGGATTACATAAACTGGTCCAATTATCAGGGAGAAATAACACAGTTCATACCCTCTCTTGTCCTCTTTCTCTCTCTGCCTTTGCTTTTGCTAGCATGGCAAGCTCCGCCCTCCTCTTATGCTTGCTCAAGCTCTTCTTATAATTGGTCACAAACCTATCAAGCTCCCAAAGAGTCTCTGTATCCAGAAGATCAATATCAATCTCAATCTCATCCTCCTGTGGGCACAAAACTGAGTTCCTCTTCCTAATAATCTGCACAACGCCATCCAACTTCTCCGCCGGAAGAGCCTGCAAATGACCATTAAGCTTTTGCTTCTCTTCTGCAGTCATCTCCCTCTTATACAGATCCTTTGCTTTTGGTTTCGGTTGCCTCACAACTGTAGGCCGAACCATATGATGCACGATCGGGGCTGGATAATTCACTGGCTTAGTCTTTGCCTCAACTGGATAGACCGTAGAGTCTGATCTCTCTAACATCCTACCATCAAAAGGCATAGGTCTCCTCGGCACAGGAGTAGGTGGGTATGGAACATAAGCATATTCAGCCTCAATCGCAGGCCACTGCTCCTCAAATATCTGTGAAAGCTGCTGTGCCATTATATGAACATCCTGCCCTTTCGGATTATAGGTCATAGCATTTCGAAATGTAAGTCTCACATCCTCTGCAAACTCTGCTGGAGTCTTGTACCAATTCTTGTTCAACCGTGATTTAACCGTGCCCAAATCCATAGGATGCCTAATAATACTGTAATAATCATGTAACCCTAACCCTTAACATCAACGGTTTATTGAACACCCACCCAAACTTATGCTTCATCAATTTTGATAATAGAGTAGAACATTTCTTAAAAGCATGAGAATTCCTCTTTTCTAAGAAGGAGTTAGATTTACCATTAGTCTTCAACTTCTTATTGCTGCCACTGTTGCTAAATTCAGGAGGAGGGAACTTGTCTTTGCCGATCAATATGAAGTCTGAGTTCTGATACAACTGATTGGCTTTCGGGGTTCTCTTCTCCTTTTCAAATACACCTCCAATCAAACTAGAACTGATCTCTGGAGCAACCGACACACTGAGCTCCGATATTTCGTACCCGCTGTTCCTCTCAAAACCCTCAATCACACCGTTGCCGTTAAGATGGCCATACTTCAACACTGGCTCCCCATCCTGTTGTTCATTCTCAAAACCCTCAATCACACCGTTGCCATTAAGATGGCCATAATTATCAAAACCCTCAATCACACCGTTGCCATTAAGATGGCCATAATTATCAAAACCCTCAATCACCCCGTTGCCATTAAGATGGCCATAATTTACCATCGGCTCCTTATCGACAGCCTCGATCACGCCATTATTCTTCGGCTCCTCCTCAAAACCCTCAATCATGCAGTTACCGCCCATCTCCGGGGCAACTGAATGCTGCGACAGCGTGCAATCGCCGCCTCCGCTAACGCCATAGCGAGATTCTATCTCCCTCAAGAAAGTGCGGACCTGCTCGAGCTCGCCAGCGAACTTCTCCCTAAGCTCCCAGATCTCGTCCTTGGACTTCGACCTAAGGCAAATCTTGACGAACTCGCTGTCTTCTTCCTCTTCTTGATGTCGGTTGTTGAGGCTAGACGACGCGTCGGCGGGTGACGTGGCGGCGGCCACGTCATCCGCGGGAGGAGGCACCGATGGGGCGGCGTCATCCTCCGCCGGAGGTACAGAAGGGGCAACGTCGACGGCGACGTCGTCACCGACGGTGGAGGGTTTAGGCGGCGATGGAGGAGGAGGAGGAGGCGGTTGGGGGTTGGATTTAGGGTTTTTATGGATCTTTCGAGTGTAGACCTTGCTGGAATCAGGCCAGCGGTGGCGATTGACGAGGGAACTAGCGGCGGTGACGGTGGCGGTGGTGGTGGCGTCGCCGGCGATGGGAGTCCCAGGCGCCATTCATGAAAGAGGGGGGGCGAGAAAACCCTAGATCGGGAGTATTTGAGTAGAGGAGAGCACGATGGGGGTTTGTTGGATTCGGGTCGAGATCTTTTTTATTTTTAAGGAATGAACTGGGGCGAGACCTAATAGGATCGGGTCCGGGGATTTTGCGAGATCCGCGAGATTGTGTCAACGTGTGCACGTACGGGGTCTGAGCGTGGCTTGGGACTGGGATTCTATATGAAATCTGGCTTTGGGATACCAGTTTCGAATGGGCTGGATCTCTTACTGGGCTTAGGATTTACTTTCTCCCACGGAAAAAAAGTACCAGAGTATCTTTGTTTGCTATTTTAAGCGAGGAGAATCTGGATCTTTTTTGGGGGGGCAAAGGTCTTTTGGCCCAATTTGTTGACAGAAAACAATTGAAAGGGATAAAAAAGTACGAAAATATAATATTTTGTTAGAGATCTAACAGAAGGTACGAGAAGTTACTACACAAGCCCGACTGGGCGTAGCATGAGTGCCCTGTAATTTGACGTTTTTGACCTTATCAGAGCTGTAAAAATTAATTTTACTCCGGCTAAAAGCACATAGGTTATATAACTGATGGTAAAAGAGTCGAAAAAGATTCACTCAGGAAGTTCGTAATTGTTCAAAATCGTCATAACTATTACAGTCAATCAAAATAGTTCATTGAATTATTTAGTTGAGGCCAGTGGCGGAGCCTCATGCAACCTAGTATGGACAAATGTTCCCACTGAAAAGGAAAAAAAAACTTTGCTACATATCAATTATCTGTATTATATGTTTTAATGAGACATAACTTTAATGTTTCACCCACTTGATATTTTAAACACATGACTATAACACTATTATAGTTTATAATTCGTTTCATTAGAAGCAACGTGTAATTTAAATGAATTTCTATTTGTTATTATAATGAGATGTATTTTAAACAGAGACCTATATTATGCTATACATTGATTTTAATTAATTGTAATTAGACTTTGATAAGGCTTATTTAGTTAAACTCAAATACTTACTAATTAAAATCTAACTTTAGTCATAATTATCTCTAATCGAATCCTTCTCCACTGTCATTATCTTGTCTGTTGATGCAAAGAAAAACTTGGTAGATTGAGTCGATAAGATTGGACTCAATATAGAGGGTCCCTCATGATCTCCTTAGATGGCTTATGACGACCGGGTCTTGATTTGGCTTGTGTAACACAGAGAAAGTGTCTGATTGATGATGGTGGGTTGTCCACCAACGCCCCTCCGATACCTAAGTAAGACTCTTGATAATAAAGATCAAAGCGGTAGGTATGTAGGTTAGGATATAGAGTAGGGTTCATAGATTGAAGATCGGTGTAGCCGAACCTATCAAAGAATATGAGATGCATGTAACGTTGTCTGAGCGAGATAGGTATACTAGTTACTCAGCCTATGAGTGAGCCTACGCAGTCTGACCTGATAGGCTCCCAGGCGGTCACCCATTTTAATCCTGCTCCTGGTCGTGTATTCCTAACTATGGAGTTTCTAGTGGTTCCATTGTAGCCAAGTTGTTATGGGAGTAGGCAATCATAGAGATCGGTTATCAATTTGACATCTCCTAACATGGTATGTTGAGGATATAGTATGATTCAAATCAATCTTCTTCAATTAGGCAAATCCCTATAAGATTGGGTCGGGCTGAGCAAGACATGGTATCCGAACTGAGGTGAGTTTGGGTGTCATTGTTTGCGGTAAAAGTCGGTTTGTTATTCATTGCTTGTTGAACTTGTTTACAGCTTCGTTGGCCTACAACAAAATTCAAACAAAAAGAAATGCCTTTTATTTCAGCGCATAATGAAAACAAAATTACAACTTTTTTCCTTTTGTGAACAAACGCCGGATCTCTATTATTCGGGATCCTCGCGTGTGGGTTCTTCGCTGTGTCGGGATCTTGTCCGGTGGGCGACAGCGCAATTCGATCCGTGGAAACCCTGATTCGAACTACAGACGAGGGGCTCGCTTCACGAAGGAAACGGCGCTAAGGGGATCGCGACTCACGAAGGAGAGGATCGCTGCGGGGATCGCCTCACGAAGGAGAGGATCGCCGAGCGGTGAGATCTACTAGGAGAAATCACGGCGCTCCCGAAAGGTAATCTGAATCCCGACCCGTTTGCTTACCTGCGGTTGTAGATCGCGCCGGCGAACTTCGTGCTCGCCGGTGCTTTCGGAAGCGTGCGTCGGCGGCTCGTAGATCTCGCGAGCTCTCTCCCCAATATCGTAAAATCCAACCTCCGTAACCGAGCACCCTCGGCCTATTTATAGGCAAATGACCAAAGGAGAGGGGGTTCGCCTTTGGCCGGACATCATTGGTGTGGGACGTGGCCGAACCTCGGTGTCGGGTTTGACGAACGCCGTTTGGCTCCGTTGGTTGGTTTCGGACTTTTGCGACGTTTTGTCTCGATCTTGTCGTTGTCGTCCTAAGTCCGTATCCGATTCATTTCTTTCTTGACTCGAATTCGGTTGGTTCAATCGCGTTGGCGAGGTTAGGTGACGACCGATCCTTGTCTTGTCGTCGTTTGAATCGGTCGTTGACGTTCAATCCAATCAATCTCGCCGTCGAATCTTATTGATTTTAAGCTTTGTTGTTGGATTTATCCCACATTTATGCAACCTCGTTGGCTTGTATGCATCGCCGGCTCACTTCATGTGCTCGTCGTCCGGCGTGATCGTTTTGCGGCATAGTCAATCGCCCGGCGTTTGTCGGATGGGTCGCCGGTTGTTAACCCACCGCCACGAAGTCTCGCTCGCATCGATGAGCAATTTTAACGCCACAGATACCCTCCAAAGTGTCTCGGTCGGTTCTTGATGAGTCCGGGATGCTTTGACGTGATGAGCCCTTCACCCTTTAGTTGGCGTGATAGGACTTATGAATGACCTTGGCGTTTGATCTCTCCACTCCTTCGGTCTTTCCGGTGCTTTGTAGGATTGTCAAGGTATTACTTGCATCGCATTTTTGTCCGACCGTTGTTGAGATCTTGACCGTAAGTCGATTGATGAATTTCTTCTTGAGAATAGCCTCAGCATTTTGATTCTTCCAATCCTCTCAGGTTGTCCAGTGCTTTGTAGGATACCCGAGGGCGTCACGGTACTGCATTTATTGCTTGACCGTTTGTTAGAATTTCAAAATGTAGTTAATCGAGTTCATTTGTTGTTGACTCGTGTTGGTGAATTGTCGTCCAATTGACCATCGAGATTCCTCCGTTGATCGGGGAAACCTTCACTGCGACGCGTTAATTGGCGTCAAACTATATGGATTTTAGCCTTTAATCGGCGAGTGCCGCATTGACCGGCGTGCGATCTTACGTGGATCCGAACCGTTGATCAGTGAATCCTTCGGCGACGACGCTGGTTAGCCGCCATCAGATACTCCTTGTCAGAGTACAATTGTCCACAGTGGGAGGAATTCTTCTTGGGATTTATTCCAATTCCAAACTGTTGACCGACGGGCCTTCCGGCGGCCGTGCGAATCGGCATTAATACAGTGGGAGGAGTTCTTTCAAGGTAGAACGCGTTGTCCGGCGTCAATATAAGCCTTGTCAGAATTCATCAACTTATCCCTCTGGTGCGCTTCCTTCGCATGCAGTTGACGGACGTCGTGGTGACCACTTCTCCTCCTCTGATGATCCCACTATTCTTATTTCGCCCGGTTTAGGCTGATCGCTGGTGACCATTAGTACTTGGAGGAGGTCCTCGTGTGTTGAGTGTGATGGTAGCGCCACTTGAGAAGATTACCGGTTCTTCGGCCTTTGGGCAAGACGGACTATTTGTTTGGCGACTCCGTTGAGGACCCAGATACGGCTTTCATTGAGAGTGAGCAATGGCTGCACAAGGATGACGGTGGATTCTTATATCTCCCTTGGATTCCTCGTCACCGTTGTTTGACTGAGTTACGGCATCAGGGCGTCGCACGGAAAATGTCGTGGCTGGCAGAAGAAATGCGGCATTCATTGCGGGTTTATCACCCATCGGTCGGTTCTGGTTCACTCGAGCCGAAGTTATCGGACTGCACCCTGGTATATTGGGACTGGACTCTCCGCCTCGTGATGAGCATTTCGTCACTGGTCAGACTTTGAAGAACCGCCTTGCCCTGTTAGGACGGGAGATGCCGGCGTCTGGTCATAGATTCTTCGGCTGGGTTCATTCTGCAGATAAGCTCTGGTGGACTCGTTTGACTAGTCACGTTCTTGGCCGATGGGGCGAGGAACTTCGTGCCTGTGGTTTATATGCCGCGATTCGTGCCACTATGTATGGGCTCCCGATCAGTACCAACCACTTCTTCGCTTTATCCGAGCTCTATGATCCTGATTCGAACACATTCTTAACCAGGCATGGCGAACTAGGATTGGCTTTGCACGAGATGCATCGGGTCTCGGGTTTACCTATGGGAAGGATGCTATATCAGGAATACTTCCTTGGTAGAGAATCGATGTCGAAGGATACTCACTGCCCGTTCACGACACTCTATGGGACCTCACGTGCCATTATCACATCGCCCTAGCACAGATAGAGCCGTCAGTAAAAAGGAAGTCAATTATAAGCCTGAAGCAGTTCGCCAATTATTTGTTCAAACATCTGGAGGACGATTCTGATGAGCAGATTTGTGAATTGGCTCCTTCTAGCCCTTCAGAGATTAATGGGTTGATAGAAAAGTCCGGCGCTAAGTCTTATACCCCGAGTAGTACCGAGTATGGTTTTCCAGCAGGGAGCAAATTCTCAACCTTCTTATGGCATGCAGTAAAACCTATCCGGCCGATGACTCTCTTAGCCGGTTTCCTCGCTATCTGGTTGAAGAAATGTGTGATGCCATGTCAGCCTAGCGACGCTTTGCCGTTAGAGGTGCTCTATCTGCCGATTCGGCTTGCTCACAAGAAGGAGTTGTCTCTTCTTCCGGTGATGGTGGCTAACATTCATCGGGACTTCACAAATAGCCACGCCTTTACTCAGAGGAAAAACAAACCGTCAGATGAGATTCCTCATGTAAAGGTGGAACTCCCGTACACCTACTTGATGGCCTGGTTTGTTCTTCATCGACCTGATATGATGACAGCGCCGAAGCTTGCAGATCCATCTGTCCCTTTTCTTCAATCTTTAGAGAAATGCAAGTGGCAAGGGCGCGGATTCTTAGGAGTCTGTAGGCAACTGCAGATTCACAAGGGTTGGGCCTTCTCTAGATGTTTTCCCCGGTTCTCTGGTCAGTACGGGGAATCTTTGATCGATGAGGAGAGACACAATATGAACCGGACTTTGCTTGATGTTGGCTGCTTTAATTGGCTGATCAACATCCGACCAGGTTATCTTATTTTCCGAGTGAGAAACGAGTGCTACATTGAGCCTTATTTCCTTCTCGCTTTTGCTCGCCGCCTCGTTACGACCAACTTTACGCTGGGGAACCCAAACCGAGTTCCGGACTCGCGGCGGTTTGATCGATGGTGTCCGGGCGTGGCTGTGGAGTGTAGCGGGCTGTACCAACGCTAAATTTAGCCTCCCAGGTACTGATCGTAAGCTGGAGTCGACATATTTATACTGCAACTGGCTTTTGGCCGCCAGTGAGCTCGTTCCTGTGAAGTCCCTTGACGAACTGAAGGCTGAAGAGGCTTCCCGAGCTGACACTCAAGCTGTTCAGGAGGCTGCTCGGGCACAAAAGAAGCGCCGCCATACCCACGAGTCAGATAGGTCCTGGGAGATCCATAGTTAGCGTGGTACTGAGGAGAGGACCGAGGGAGAAGTCGCAACTCATGAAGAAAACTCGTGCTTTCTCCTTGAATCTCTTTATCCCCTTGAGATATCCCAATCTGATATTGATTTATCTTTTCAGGAATACCAGAAAGAGAAGCGGTCCGCCCTTGCGATGGGGACAAACTCCGCAATGGAGCTCCTTTTGCTTAAAGAAACCGTTCACGATCTCGCCTCGCTTCTGACCATTATCTTGGATTCGACAAGCTAAGACTCACGGCGATAAAGGTAATGCACGACCGACCGAAATCTTTCCATCATTCGCTCTTCATGAATCTCACGATTTTCTCTTGTGCAGAGAATTTGGTAGCGACGCCAATTTTGATTTTCCTCTCCTCGACTTTGCCGAGTCCAGCCAGGCAAGTGTTCGCGAGGAAAATTTAGAGAAAATCAGAAATTGGTCTATTCTATTTGAAGAATAATGAATACAATCTCTAATGCAATCTCTAACCGACTTAGATAAAAAGAAATTATAAATTCCTCGATCGGTTGCCGATTTACAAAAGAAGGAAGGGTCAACGAGATCCTTCCTTTGTTTAAAACTGGGTTCTTCACGGTGGCGATAGGAGCTTGAATCTTGTATCCGTGGGCGATCCGACCGTCTTGACTCGTGGGACGAGGTTGAAAAATAACTTCGCGAGGAGCAAGTTTAGAACTCGCCGAAGTTAAGAACTCTTTGATAGAGTTGATTTTAGAAAAGGATTAGTAATCCTTTTAGCCAAGAATGGCGGAGAAGAACTTGCCGTGCAAGTTTGAAAACTCTAATCGAGTTGAACTCTCTAGGAGAGTTGATGCCAGCAAAGGAGGTTTGATCCTTTCTTTAAAAGAAAAGACGTAGATCTTCGGTAAAACTTCAATATCTTCAAATCTAACCGGTAGAAATCAATCTCCACCGTTCAGAATTAGGAACGATGAGTGTTGAGGCTGCCCTCCAAGTTTCACTCCGATCAGACCACGGATGAAGGTCCGATCGTCCTGTCGATCACAGCTGCGCAGAAGAGACCGTTCCCTGCACAAATTGGCTTCGGTAAAACCTTGATATCTCCAAATCCAACCGGTAGAAATCAATCTCCACCGTTCAGAATTAGGAACGATGGGTTTTGAAGCTGCCCTCCAAGTTTCACTCCGATCAGACTACGGATGAAGGTCCGATCGTCATGCCGATCACAGCTGCACAGGAGAAACCGTTCTCTCCTTTTTTTAGTTCTCCGGCCAAAACCTTTTCAACCCCTTTGTTTGGCTGTGAAAACCCCCCATTTATAGGGATTAAAAGGGTGTAACTGCCCCCTTGAATTGCTCCTCAATGGGGTTTAGTGGGTGTAACCACCCCTTAAATCTCTCAAGCGGTTTATGAACCGTTCAACTCATGTTTGAATGAGTCAAAACGCGAAAGTTCGCTCGAGCAAGCCTCGCTGCTTTGAGCTTCGAACGCTGGCCATGTGCCGCTGCTTTGAGCTTCGAACGCTGGCCATGTGTGCCGCTGCTTTAGGCTTCAACGCTGGCCATGTGCCGCTGCTTTGAGCTTCGAACGCTGGCCATGTGCCGCTGCTTTGAGCTTCGAACGCTGGCCATGTGCCGCTGCTTTGAGCTTCGAACGCTGGCCATGTGCCGCTGCTTTGAGCTTCGAACGCTGGCCATGTGCCGCTGCTTTGAGCTTCGAACGCTGGCCATGTGCTCCGCTTTTGATTGAAACGCGGGATGAGCCCCGCGATTTTGAATTGAAGAGATCAAAACTTGTGATCTCTTTTCACAAGGATTGTCAACTTGTAATCCTTGTACTGGAGACATTAGCTTCGATTCTCCTTTGTCATCGTGAAAGTCGTCGACTTGTAACCTTCATCGATAGTGTTTCGCGGATATTGGTGTCTTGATAATTTTTCTGACCTCTGAACCCCCTCAAAGTTTTCGAAAGTTTGCGGTTGGTAGGACGAGCTTTGAAATACTTTGGATATCTTCTTTGTTTGATCCCGAAGGTATTGCTCCTCATTCCGCCTTCAACGGTTGTGTCTCGCTTGCCCACGCTAGTCATTCGTCTTGCATGGATGAACTCGGCGTTTTGCCTTTTGAAATGCGAGGAGTGGTAGCGTCTTGAACTTTGCTACGTGAGACCGATCCTCGTGATTTGAGGTTGAAACACCTGAGTCGGCCATCGCGATTCTTTGTTTAAAACGCAAGCAACCCTCGCGGGTGGTCCTTCGCTTTCATGAGTAAAACGGGGATGAACCCCACGCTTCCAACTAAGTCTTTTAGACTTTTCTTTAAGGTGCCAAAAGTATAGTGTTAACTTGGCATGCCTTTCATACTTGTTGTTTGAACAAGATTTTGGGGACTTATCACTCTATTGTAAAGAGTTGATAAATTGGTTTTATCATCGAGGTGAAATTTTTAACTTGATGATGATTTTGAGGACTTATCGCTCTATTGGAGAGAGTCGATAAGTTGATTTTATCGAGGTGTGGGGTTAACTTGATAAAGTTGGGTATTTGTGATTTGAACAAGATTTTGAGGACCTATCGCTCTATTGATGAGAGTCGATAAGTTTAGGTTTTATCGGGGATAAAATATGAAATCAAGGTTTAAGGCCCGTGATGTGAACAAGGCTTACATGGCTACTTGGTGTGAACAAGGCTTTGGGCTTGTAGTTTGAACAAGGCTTTGGGCTTGTAGTGTTAACAAGGCTTTGGGCTTGTAGTGTTAACAAGGCTTTGGGCTTGTAGTTTGAACAAGGCTTTGGGGCTTATCATCCTATTAAGGAGGATTGATAAGTTGATTGTCGAGGTGTGAGGTTAACATGACAAGGATACGCTATGTTGGAGCAACTTTGTGGACTTATCATCCTATTGAGAGGATTGATAAGTTGGTTATTAAACTCACGAGGATGTGTACGATTTTGATAGGATTGTGTTGTAATTTGAACAACTTTGTGGATCTATCATTCTATTGGAAAGGAATGATGAGTTGATTGATGGGGTTTAGATGTGATTTGAACAATTTTGAGGAACTTATCCGGGAGGATTGATAAGTTGATTATATCATCGAGGTATAGTGTCGACTTGATGAAGATACGCTATGACGAGCAACTTTGAGGACCTATCATCCTATTGAGGAGGATTGATAAGTTGATTAGCATTTAAGCAAATTTGAGGAGTTAAGCCTGCGTGGCGTTGTGCTTTCACGATGTTGAATACATAGACTTTGTCGTCTTTTACGGGTAAGAAACTAGCAGGCAGCGTGTTAGGCGTTGACTTTAGGGTTATTGGCCAAGCCCCACCATCAACGGACTTGATGAGCCTTTACCGACACCGCTTGAATCGGGCTAGCATCGATTATCTAAATCCGTTACGCATGTGGCGTTGTGCTAAAAGAATAAAACTCTTTTAGGCTTAATGCTACGATGTTGAATCGTGAAGCCGTCTTTCTCACGGGAATAGACTACCCTACTGCATGTATTAGATGTAGGCTTATCTCGCTTAGGTTTGAGATAAAATTCCCGATTTGAATTCTCGTGTCTCCTTCGATCGGTAGAAGACTAAACCGCAACGCGGTGTTAGGCGCTGACTTACCCCCGCTTAGGATTCGATAAAATTCCCCACAGTGGATTGTGGTGTTATTAATAACAACCTTGAGGATTTATCGCCTATTGAAGAGAGTCGATAAGGTGATTGTCGAGAGGTGTTAGGTTAACATGACAAGGATACATTGCGATCGAGCATCTTTGAAGACTTATCGCCTATTGAGGAGAGTCGATAAGTTGATTGTCGAGGTGTGAGGTTAACATGACAAGGATACGCTATGTTGGAGCAACTTTGTGGACTTATCATCCTATTGAGAGGATTGATAAGTTGGTTATTAAACTCACGAGGATGTGTACGATTTTGATAGGATTGTGTTGTAATTTGAACAACTTTGTGGATCTATCATTCTATTGGAAAGGAATGATGAGTTGATTGATGGGGTTTAGATGTGATTTGAACAATTTTGAGGAACTTATCCGGGAGGATTGATAAGTTGATTATATCATCGAGGTATAGTGTCGACTTGATGAAGATACGTTGCGTCGGAGCAACTTTGAGGACCTATCATCCTATTGAGGAGGATTGATAAGTTGATTAGCATTTAAGCAAATTTGAGGAGTTAAGCCTGCATGCGTGGCGTTGTGCTTTCACGATGTTGAATACATAGACTTTGTCGTCTTTTACGGGTAAGAAACTAGCAGGCAGCGTGTTGGCGTTGACTTTAGGGTTATTGGCCAAGCCCCACCATCAACGGACTTGATGAGCCTTTACCGACACCGCTTGAATCGGGCTAGCATGCATTATCTAAATCCGTTACGCATGTGGCGTTGTGCTAAAAGAATAAAACTCTTTTAGGCTTAATGCTACGATGTTGAATCGTGAAGCCGTCTTTCTCACGGGAATAGACTACCCTACTGCATGTATTAGATGTAGGCTTATCTCGCTTAGGTTTGAGATAAAATTCCCGATTTGAATTCTCGTGTCTCCTTCGATCGGTAGAAGACTAAACCGCAACGCGGTGTTAGGCGCTGACTTACCCCCGCTTAGGATTCGATAAAATTCCCCACCTGTGGCGTGGATTGTGGTGTTATTAATAACAACCTTGAGGATTTATCGCCTATTGAAGAGAGTCGATAAGGTGATTGTCGAGGTGTTAGGTTAACATGACAAGGATACATTGCGCGTCGAACTTTGAAGACTTATCGCTCTATTGAGGAGAGTCGATAAGTTGATTGTCGAGAGGTGTTAGGTTAACATGACAAGGATATGTTGCATTGGGGCAACTTTGTGGACTTATCATCCTATTGGAGAGGATTGATAAGTTGGTTGTCGAGGTGCATTGTTAACCCGACGATTGTGTTACGCATTTGAGCAACTTTGTAGACTTATCATCCTATGGAGAGGATTGATAAGTTGGTTGTGGTAGTCTTCTTTGCGTTGAAGTGCTTACATTGTCAAAAATATTTTGTTAACTTGACAATATTTGGAATTTATTATTCTACTCGAAAATAACAAATAATCAACCCCGATCGTAATTATTCTAGGTCGATATTAGCGAGTCTTGACCTCGCGATTGGTAGGGTCACCAATAGCTAGGTCTTCTGAGTCGGCCTCTTCTTCAGCCTTCAATCCTATCAATAATTACTTCCTGTTGCATACAGGAGACTAGTTGTTTCCGTGAACGACATTTTGCAACCCCATTCGAAGCTAGGAGATTGGTTTGTAAATTGTGCCGACAGTGTCAATCGAGCTGACTGTGTCATACACCGAGCATCGAAGAGCCATGCTTCTAATCGCTCGACGGTTGCTTTCATAGCTCTCCTTCCTTTTGCTTAATGGCAAGGAGAGAAGTGACAGATTTCGTGTCATCTTCAAAGAATCGCGGACAGAAGAGTCTCTAAATCGCCCATTTCTCGATACATCCCGTAGGCGCTTCATGAACCATTCAAAGACAACTCCCTTGAGGGTGCCAATGAACAAACGAGCCGCTATGCCATCGCTTGCCATCACATTCCCAACTGCGGACCTAAAATGATAGGTGTGTTGGTTCGGTGATCCCGCGTCGCCGAAAAGCTTGTAGCGCCGGATTTTGAATTTTAGAGGATAAGGAATCGATCCCATTCTCGCAGATACGGTCGACAACCCCCGATCTTGGAGCTCGCACCTATTAGCCATGACATTGGCGGGCTTCCGGTTCTTGCATTTTTGCCGCATTGAGGACTCGCCATTTTCGCCCTCTTCTCTTCTTCAAATGAAGATTCGCGGATGAGCTTCGCGGATCGAAGCTTCATTCACTTTTCTTTTCGCTTTGAGGATTGGCCCCTCCTCCGATGATTTCTACCGAGGTGTTGAGTCGGCTATCCGGTTGAGCTCTATCCGCGATAAGTTGGGCTACCATTTCTGAGTTGATCGATGGACTCTTGTTGTGATCGCAGGCTTCTTGCATCATAGCCCGATGCTCTTCGAGCCTCTTCTTGAAATCTTGGCATTCTCCGTCGTGTAGGCGGTGCTCACATGCTCCACTTAAAGAACTAGAGGATTGAGATTCTGCGATGGTGAATGCTCATCATCGACTCAATTCCTTTAGCCAACTTTTGATAGTTGACGGGATATGACCCCGCTCAGTCCGAGTATATCGGTAAACTCCGCCGGAGTCATTCAAAGGCTCTTTAAGCCGGGACCGATTTGCCTCGACTCCTGGAGTTAGAGATTGATGGTCTCCTATACCGATCATGTTGGAAGTGACTCCAAGGTATTCGACCTCCAAGTCTTCTTCCGTGAGAATGTCGTTGTTCGTGGACCAAATGACATTTGTCAATCGGTCAAACATCGACGGCTTGGCCGCATGTGAGCAGCCCGATATGCCGATGATTTGGCACTTGGAGCGAAGATCGGCGTTTGAGCACTGAGCGAGTGCGGACCAGCGTTTTAGATTAAGGAAGCGTAGGTCGGCGTTTGAATGCTAGAGCGGGGTTGAGACCAGCGTTTTAGAGTGGGGATGCGAGGATCGCGTGTAACCCTAGCGAGAGCGAGGTTGGCGTTTGAGCAATTGAGCGGGGTTGGGACCCGCGTTTAGTGATGCTAAGCGCCATTGAGGGTTGCGTTGACGCAGCTTTTCGGGCTCGTGTTGAGCACATAAACGTGAAGCTTGCGTTCTATAAAAGAAACGCGAAGCTCAAGATCGCGTTTTAGCTCACAAACGCGAAGTTCGCGTTGGTTGGTCGATTGGCCATCTCGAGGCTGTAATTTTGCAACGATGTTACCGTATGTGTTGATCTGGTTGATCGCAGCAACGGGAGGGACTTTGGTCTCCTTAGAGACTTTGTGGATCTTGCGCATAGCCTTGGGGCTAAGGGATCCGATGGAGAGTGCCTCCTCGAACTTGGCTTGATCGAACTCTACGGTCAGAGTTTCAACAGTCGTCCCAATGAGCTTGACGTCGGATTGCGCCACCACTTCTTCGTCTGTGAAGCTTGTCCCCAGCGGAGTCGCCATCTTTTGTTCGCGAGGAAAATTTAGAGAAAACTGTAAAATTGGTCTATTCTATTTGAAGAATAATGAATACAATCTCTCGAATGCAATCTCTCTCTCTAACTGACTTAGATAAAAAGAAATTATAAATTCCTCAATCGGTTGCCCGATTTACAAAAGAAGGAAGGGTCAACGGAGATCCTTCCTTTTGTTTAAAACTGGGTTCTTCACGGTGGCGATAGGAGCTTGAATCTTGTATCCCGTGGACGATCCGACCGTCTTGACTCGTGGGACGAGGTTGAAAAATAACTCGCAGGAGCAAGTTTAGAACTCTGGCCGAGTTAAGAACTCTTTGATAGAGTTGATTTTAGAAAAGGATTAGTAATCCTTTATGCCAAGAATGGCGGAGAAGAACTTGCCGTGCAAGTTTGAAAACTCTAATCGAGTTGAACTCTCTAGGAGAGTTGATGCCAGCAAAGGAGGTTTGATCCTTTCTTTAAAAGAAAAGACGTAGATCTTCGGTAAAACTTCAATATCTTCAAATCTAACCGGTAGAAATCAATCTCCACCATTCAGAATTAGTAACGATGAGTGTTGAGGCTGCCCTCCAAGTTTCACTCCGATCAGACCACGGATGAAGGTCCGATCGTCCTGTCGATCACAGCTGCGCAGAAGAGACCGTTCCCTGCACAAATTGGCTTCGGTAAAACCTTGATATCTACAAATCCAACCGGTAGAAATCAATCTCCACCGTTCAGAATTAGGAACGATGGGTGTTGAAGCTGTCCTCCAAGTTTCACTCCGATCAGACTACGGATGAAGGTCCGATCGTCACGCCGATCACAGCTGCGCAGGAGAAACCGTTCTCTCCTTTTTTTAGTTCTCCGGCCAAAACCTTTTTCAACCCCCCCCTTTGTTTGGCTGTGAAAACCCCCCATTTATAGGGATTAAAAGGGTGTAACTGCCCCCTTGAATTGCTCCTCAATGGGTTTAGTGGGTGTAACCACCCCTTAAATCTCTCAAACGGTTTATGAACCGCTCAACTCATGTTTGAATGAGTCAAACGCGAAAGTTCGCTCGAGCAAGCCTCGCTGCTTTGAGCTTCAACGCTGGCCATGTGCCGCTGCTTTGAGCTTCAACGCTGGCCATGTGTGCCGCTGCTTTGAGCTTCAACGCTGGCCATGTGCCGCTGCTTTGAGCTTCAACGCTGGCCATGTGTGCCGCTGCTTTGAGCTTCAACGCTGGCCATGTGTGCCGCTGCTTTGAGCTTCAACGCTGGCCATGTGCCGCTGCTTTGAGCTTCAACGCTGGCCATGTGTGCCGCTGCTTTGAGCTTCAACGCTGGCCATGTGCTCCGTTTGATTGAAACGCGGATGAGCCCCGCGATTTTGAATTGAAGAGATCAAAACTTGTGATCTCTTTTCACAAGGATTGTCAACTTGTAATCCTTGTACTGGAGACATTAGCTTCGATTCTCCTTTGTCATCGTGAAAGTCGTCGACTTGTAACCTTCATCGATAGTGTTTAGGGATATTAGCGTCTTCGATGAATTTTTCTGACCTCGGCAAATTACTCGAACTATTGCGGGGAGGCACGAAAATACCAACATAGGACCTGGATCGGAGAATCCAGGTACATCTAACACTGGTAATTTTTCTTACCTGGACAGCAACTTGCAAAGACACGAAATTTGTTTCCCTGCAACTCACATCTGTACTTCTCGCTCTTATGTCAGCTTTTTTGATGGAGGACTTCGAGGATTTGATGCGTGATTTACCCCAGACGCTCTTCCGGCGATACCGCGGTTCGAAGCTAGGAATTCCTAGGGATATCGAGGCTGATTTCTTTGAAGGTATAAATCCCCTTCCTGATAATCATAGGACTATTCAATTTTGACTAGTACGTCTATGATTGAAAATGTCTCTCGCTTGATAACAGAGACCCGTCCTGGTGACATTGAGCCTGCTATTCTTCCAGAGTCCACTTCCGCAACCGTCAATACATTGGACGTGCAGGTCGAGATACCGACTGAGACTGTCGATGCGCCACCGACTGCTGCTGCTTCGCCGGTTTCATTAAGGCAAGGAACTGCCTGTACAGGTATGAACCATTCAACTGCCGATACTCATGTTGATCTTTTTGGTTTTGGGAGTTTTCAGCCCCTTTTCTTCCTTTTTGCAGGGTCTATAACGACTCTTCACGACTTAGTGAGAGCTTTGATGTCTGACGACGATCCATCTCGGCTGATTATCCGGGTGGAAATTCGCTCGTTCTTCTCCTATTTAGCCATAGTGATAGACACACTTCTCGGTACCAGACTTTCTCTCCGCCGCCCGACCATTCCTTGATCCTAGGGTAACCACGATACGAGATGCGGGTTATTTAGAGTTGGCCCGACCATGGCGATGATCTCGATCATTTGAGGTTAAGCTCAAAAGTCCGCAAGACTTTGAGGCAGCCGCTCCCTCATATATAGAGACGACGGCTCGCTGGACGGCGTGATGCTTCAGCGTTATTCTTGGACTCGAAGTTCGGATCACGACAAGACGGGTGCGTCTTTTGGAGGCTAGCATCCTGAAGCTTCGTCTTCCGTGGGACATTTTCAGCCTTGTGTCGCCGAGAAGCGAGAATAGTAGAGCTCGAACAGAACTTCAAGCGGCGAGGAGAGTCGATCATCTTGAAGTCGACGAAGGCCAACAAGGAGGAGACTCTTGCGCCATGTCCAGAAGCTTGAGTTTTCAAAGCGAAGCCGGTCAAGTCGAGGAGGAAACCGCAAAGACCCTTAATAGCAGCGAGGAGACTTTCAGGGCCGAGCTTCAGGAGGAACTTCAACAAGCTTTCCTCAATAAAGTATCTGAGTTAAAGCAGCAAATTTGCTGTCACAAATTTGATGTTTAGAGAGCTTGTGTAACTTCAGTCTTTTATCAATAAAACGTATTTCTATCCTCTTTTATGCTTTATTATGATTCTTTTATTTCGTCAGAAATAATTAACCATAATACTTATAGGATTTTTGGCAAACCCTCAGCCGTCAACGGATTTGATTAGCCTTTACCAACTACCGTTTGAGTTGGGCTAGCGCGCGGATTATCTGGATCCGTTCCGCACGTGACGTTGTGCTAAAAGAATGAAACTCTCTTAGACTTAATGCTACGATGTTGAATACGTAGGCTTCATACTCTTTTACGGGCAAGAGACCCGCGACAGCGGCGTGTTGCAGCGTAGACTCATCCCTTCTTAGGCTTCGGATGAAATACCCTGTAATCAAACTCGTGTCTTCTTCAATCGAAAAGACTAAACCGCAACGCATGTGAGGCGTTGGCTTTATCCCTTCTTAGGCTTCGGGATAAAATACCCTAATCGAACTCGTGTCTTCTTCAATCGAAAAGACTAAACCGCAACGCGATGTGAGGCGCTGGCTTTAGGGTTATTATTGTGACCTTCAGCGGGTTTGATAAGCCTTTACCAACTACCGCTTGAGTTGGGCTAGCATGTAGATTATCTAAATCGTTTCTACACACAACGCTGTGCTTAAAAGAATAAAACTCTTTTAGACTTGATGCTACGATGTTGAATAATGAGGCTTCGCTCTTTTCACGGAAGACTAACCCGGCGACGCGCGCTAGGCCTCGACCTATCCCTGCTTAGGATTCGGGATCAAATTCCCCAAGATGAACCTTGGTGCCTTCTTTTGACCGGAGAATGACTGAACCGGAATAAGACTGATTGAGGTGGGAAAGGAAGAATGTATTCTATTTCCCGAAGGTGGAGAGGAAGGAGGATCTTGTCTCCTATCTCCGGGTAAGGGATGAACAAGAGAGGAAGGTTTTGTATCCTATCTCTTGCCAGTGGAGAGGAAGGAGGATCTTGTCTCCTATCTCCGGGTGTTTGGGATGAATCCAAAAAGAGAGGAAGGTTTTGTATCCTATCTCTTGCCAATGGAGAGGAAGGTTTTGTGTCCTATCTCCGGAAGCTCACGAATTCGAAATAAGAGAGGAAGGTTTTGTATCCTATCTCTTATTGATGGAGAGGAAGGAGGATCTTGTCTCCTATCTCCGGATATTGGAAAGGAAGGATTTTTATCCTGTTTCCAGTGAAAGAGACTAAAAATGGGATCTCCATTTTGAGAATCTTGAAAGATGAAACTAAGAGTGGGATCTCCACTCCGAGAATCTAAGACAAGAGAGGAAGAATGTATTCTATCCCTTGCTTCTGGAGAGGAAGAATGTATTCTATCTCCAGGTGAAATGTGGGAAAGGAAGAATGTATTCTATTTCCCGATGAGAAACTAAGAGTGGGGTCTCCACTCTGAGAATCTTGGAAGGGTACCTGATAGCTTTCGCTTATAGGATTGCTAACGGACTTTGAAAGTGGACCTCTCGTTCGTGGAAGGAATCGAGAGGGATTTTGCCGTGGTTGGACCAGGGAGATTTTTAGTGGGCCCACCGTCAATGAATTTGATCGGTGAGAGAATTTTGGAGGAAAACACAATAATTTAGGGTTATCCTCATGAAAATGAGTGAGATATTCTCTGAGGAACTTTCCATCAATATGGGTTATCCTGAATGTATTAAGGATAATACTTTTTCAGAAACTTCCCATTTATCGGCATTAACTGTCGGTCGCCATTTTGTGTGATAAGGCGATATGCGCCGTTTGAATAGACTGTGTCTATTGTAAACCGTCCTTCCCATTTGGGTTCAAATTTATCTTTCTTCTTGGAATTGAGAATTATCGGCCGTCTAGCGGCGAGGACGAGATCTCCTTCCTTAAAGGTTCTCTGCCGGACTTTCTTGTTGAAAGCTCTCGACATCCTAGCTTGATAGAACTCAATGCATTGTTGAGCCTCCAGGCGCTTCTCATCTAACATCTCAAGCTCTTCGAGACATTTTTGATGTTGTTCTTCGATCGTCATCTCTGTTGAAGAGCGTCGAAGTGGCCGGAATCTGGATTTCCAACGGAGAATCGCTTCACACCCAGAAACCGTGGAGTACGGGTCGCCCATTGGCGTGACGCATCACAGCGATATGCCCAGAGTGCTTCTCCGAGTTTATCGTCCCAGTCTCGCTTGTTGTTTTTCACAAGCTTCGACAAAATTTTGATAATCGTCTTGTTGAATGCCTCGGCTAATCCATTTGCCGATTATAGCCGCCGATGAGACATCTTTATCTTGAACTTTTCGCAAAACCCGATGAAGGAATTGCCGATGAATTGGGACCGCTGTCATGCACGACCGTCTTGGAACACCGTCGGTAGATAACATGGTGTTTGATAAATTTGACGACGGTATCGCCTTTACTTCTTTTAGCTGATTGCTTCGCCCACTTGGAGAAGTAGTCGGTGATCTCTAGAATAAACCGATCGCCTTTGATCGACGGAGGAAAATGGGACCTACAACGCCCATTCCCCATGTCTCAATGGCCGTGATGTGGTCAAGGATGCAACCGCCCGAGGCCGATGCATATAATTCGCTGGAATTTGACACGCTGGCATTTCCGATGCATTCGATCCGCCATTAATCATTGTGGGCCAAAAGTAGCCCATTCTCCGATTCGATCGTAGAGCTTGGGACCAGCCGGTAAGCGCACCACATTCACCTTCGTGTGCTTCCGAAGGACCTCTTACGCCTCTTTGTTTGAAAGGCATCGGAGTAAAGACCATCGCACTCGACGATATAACATCCGGGTCTCGTGTCGTAAAGAATCCGTAGCTCTTCGCCGATTGACTCTCTTCTTCACGCCTTGTGGCGTAATACCATGCAAGACGAGTCGATGATAGGAAAGCCAATCTCGAGGCTCCAATTTAGTTTGGGTCGCATGTACCTCTTTGGTAACTACCCCTTTATCTTCTTGTACCTCATTATATATTGGTACGAAGAGTTGATGAGTCTTGACCGTAACTAGTTGCTCAGTCTCGGAAGGTTGTGCTAAAGACACAGCTAATGCGCCCGTGCATCGTAAGCGTTTGGAAGCGGGATATATTCGATGAAGAACTCTTCGAACGAGTCTGCCATTTCGATTGCTACCTGATGATAAGGAATTAGATCTAGATTTCTGACTTCGTAGTCTCCGCGGATCTGCCTGACTATCAATTGTGAATCGCCGTATGCTTCGAGATATTCAACCCCCAGCTCCTTGGCGAAGCTAAGTCCGATAAGTAGCGCGTTATATTCAGCTACGTTATTGGAGCACGATTCAGTGAGTGAATAAGCACGGGGCATGACATGATTCCCTGGGGAAACTAAGACAACCCCGACTCCGGCGGAAATCTTAGAACATCCGGGCTGCCACGCTGGTAGCTCGAGAAGTCTGGCCAAAGTACGCCATATTTGTTGGTGCGATGTAGTGTTGACTTCAGAGACTTCGTCCGAAGATCATCGATAGCTCAACCGCTCGCTATTCCGGATTGGAAGCCAAAGATCGCAAATCGCTTGTCCTTTGACCGACTTCTGTTGTTTGAAGTGTAAGTCATATTGGGACAAGAGCAAGGCCCATTTCGCCAAACGCCAACTCATTGAGGCCGGCTAGGTCATAAATATTCGGACCGGATTTACGTTAGAGATAACATAAATCGCTCGTCCGACTAAATAGTGCCGCATTTTACAATCGCGAGCACTAATGCAAGGCACCGCCACCATTGGGTATCGAGACTCGACCAATGTTCGCTCGTGTAATACATCGTCACTGCGGGATCCGCCATCGCCCTCGCGCGAGTAAGCGCTTAACGAGTGATCCGTTGCCTTGGCGTAGATCGAAGCGGTTTTCGACAGCGGTGCAACAAGAACAGAGGTTTAGCGAGATACGATTTGATCTCTTCAAACGCTCGACAAAGGCCGCCCCAAATAAACGACACGCCTCTTCTTGTTCAACTTAGAGAACGGTTGGCACTTCCTGATAGGTTCGATATGAACCGCCGGATGTACGCCAATCGCCTCTTATAACCCCCGAAGTTCTCTCATTTCTGAGGTTGCAACTCTTGAATCGCCTTCACTTTGTCGATCGACGGGATTCCTTTGTCGGTGACGACAAAGCCGAGGAACTTGCCACCGGACATCCCAAGGAAGGATTTGGCGGGTTCATCTTTAGTTGATGAGTCCGCATGAGTTCAATACCGCTCTAAGATCTTTGATGTGATCTCCTTTGTCACGACTTTTCACGCACCAAGTCGCCGACGTAGCATTCGACCGCTTTTCCCAGATGATCCCGAAAATCTTAGTCATTGCTCGCTGATATGTGGTGATTTTTGAGGCCGAACGGCATGACCGTAGCAATATATACCGATGGGCGCTCAACGTGGTGCTTGGCATCATCGGGTGCATCTTGATTTGATTGTAACCCGAGAAACCATCCATGAATGACATTCTTTCAAACCCACACGTATTGTCGACTATGACATCGGTGATTGGAAGAGGAAAGTCATCCCAGAGCAGCTCGTCAGATCTCCAGTCCATTACCGCATCCTAATCGAACCATTCTTCTTCGACCTGGACTATATTCGCCACCCAATCCGGATATTGAATTTCCTTGATGAATCCCGATTCTATGAGTTTCTTCACTTCGTCAACGATTGCTTGCAAGATCTGTGGACGAAACCGTCTTTGAGGTTGCTTGACAGGTTTGACATCCACCTTGATGTTGAGGCGATGTGTCGCCACATTAGGGTCGAGTCCCGCATGTCCTCGTAACTCCGTGCTAATACATCGATATATTCCCGATTAGAGGCGATCAACTCTTCCTTCTCTTCGAGGGAAGAGTATTGCCGACGCTATGAGCTTGGGATGCTCTTCGTCACCCATATTAACCTAAACTACCTCGTCCTTAGTGGGGGGTTCTCTTTGTTCGAATCTATCCCCAAACTGCTTTTGAGTTGATGGATCCATGGGTCTTTCCATGTTGGCATATCTTCATCATCCTCAATAGTAGCAGATCGATCAAGCCATATTTGACATTAAAGCCTTGAAAGCTTCTCAGAAGGTGTCGGAATCCCAAGCCAGAAGAATCGAGCGAATGTCGTCTCCCTCATTGGGTGGATTATTATCAATCGTACGAGCATTCATCTTCGAGGAGGATTAGTATCCCAATCCTTCTAAATGCATAGTAGTTATCGGCTTCCCTCTTGGGACATATGTCGCTTTAGGAGGGACTCGAGGACCTGCCCAAAACATAGACCTTCTCCTTGTGTCAAGTTGTACCCCATTTCTTCATGATACCCGGTGTCTACGGACTATATCTGAATGTGTGGAGGATAGGCCCATTATCATCTTCATCTTCTTCTAAGAAATGATTCGGGTTGGAATCAGATCTCCTTTTCCGTGAAACCAAGTCTTTTTCACTACTTGATCTTCGTGGGATGGCGAGTGTTGTCCCAAAGGAGTCTTGGGCTGCTTTTGTGTAAAGTAAAGCGGCCGAATTGGTAGGTGCAACTCGGTTGTTGTATAAACTGTCATCATCACATCATTCAAAGACAAAGGTACTCTAAATGCGTCATTTATTGATTCATCGGCAATTTGCCAATTACAATGTTCATCGGCGATTCTTCATCGTCAAGATTGATTACAAGGGGTACAATGTCATTTAAAACAAAATCACCACTATAATCAAGCGGGCCGGTGTCGGCTTACTTACCTGTCAGGTGCCTTGGGCGATGATTGATTTGGACTCATTAGTAGAGGAGAGAATCGGTGAAATAATTCTCCATCCTTAAGCGGTTGTTTGTCGCGACCAATCTTGACCTCATTATTAGTGTCTACATATTTGAGACGATGAAGAAGTAGATGAGACTATAGCGTTAGTGGATCCAAGGTCGACCCGATAATAAGTTATAGGAAGTCTGCGTCAATCACATAGCGGTGACTTGGACTTTAAGTCCCCATTTGGCACTTTATCCGGATTTTACCAAGGTAGAGACCCGGTGTTAAATCCGTAGATCCGCCGTGCTGTTGATGCGGCTCTTGGAGGGATTCAAGGTGATACATGAGGCGCAGGGCATGATGCTCCTGTGAACGGATCGACTTGGATCGGTTAACTTCACTAGAGCCAATATACGGTGAAGTATAGCGGCCTATCGTGCTTGGAATCCCTCGTGCATATCCTCCTTTGTAAAAGTAATGCGAGAGCGTTTAGCCGCCAAAGGTTACTTGTTGGGCGACTCCTGGACTCGGCTTAATCTGAGTGAGAAAGACTTCAATCGCCTAGAGCCTCTTGTAAAGCTTCGGGTCTCAGCCGATGTCGAACCTTCGTGAGAGTTATCTGGCGGGGATGTTTGCCGGTTGGGCCATGACATCGGCGGTATGGAGAGCTCGGCGTTCGTCTATCCCTCTGTCAGGCGATTGAATCGGGATTGTTTGAGTTGAGCCTCTGGACCTGAGGTTGCTTCTCCTTTGCTTCGGTTGCTTTTTCTCGGCAATGCGTTGTCCTTTCTCCTGCAGTGAGAGGAGTGGGTACCCCCGTTCGGCCGGCGTCTTGGCGTTTGGATTTGGAGCCTCAGGATACTTGTAGGCTGTATTAGTGTCCACTCCTTGTGGCAAAGACTTCATGCTCTTCTTGAGAAAAGCGGAAAGTCGCCACTTCTTCACCGTTCTTCTCGGAATTCTTTGAGCGGCATGGCATAGTTTGCCTTTTCCCTTGGACTTCTTTTGGCGAAGATGTGGTCCAGTGAGTCTTCCGGTAAGGGGTGGACCCAAAGTTTCTCCGGATTTCGTTGTGTGGAGCAGGCCCCTTCTCCGTTGCGGTGAGGATCCTCATTCACCATCCTCATTCCTACTTTCCTGGCGTCGGTTGGAACCAATCAAAGGAGCGATCCGAAGCTTATAGAGGCGCATTTGCTCCCTTCTTCTCTTTAGAGGGTTTTGGAGTAATGACTCAACATCGATCAAGGCACGAATCTTGTCCTTGAGATGGTAGCGAGAACTTTGTAGGATGATGTACATGCAATGGTAGCCATTACTTAGGATCTGTAACCTTGTTTGCCTCCTCTTGGTTTACAATTGGGGGCAAGCTGGATTTGTTATTTTCGAAGGTATTTGAAGATGCGGAACTTCCTCGTCTTTGAGCGAGTAAGTCTTAGGAAACCTCGAACCGAAGGTTTCGATTCGAGTTTGTTGGCGCCATTGGGGCTGCGATTCTTGTGTGCTGCGTTATTTAGCGGTTCTTTTGTGGTTGCGGCTTCGAGCGTTTGATTAAGCGTCTGAGACTTTCTTTGGCGCTTTACCTCTGCCACGTGGCGCAAAATTCTGTTTGTTCTTGTTCGTTACCGGCTGGCCTCTTTCTGCTTTCTTCCTCTTAAGGAACCTCTCGGCTTGCTCTCCACGAACCTTCAAATCCTTCCACGTTATAGATGGTGCTGTCCCCATTGCTTCAAGCACATCCATCGACAAGTTGTTGTGGCAGGTCTGGAGGATGAATTCCTCTGTTATCGGATCTCGGCAGTTCATTGCCTTGTTCCGAAATCGTTTGATAAAGATATCCCGATCTCTCCGTCCTACGTTTTCGTTGAGTAGCGTCGATGGATGCCGGATATCGTCATCGAAGAAATTGGAGAAAGCTAGACTCCATGTCGTCAGTATGTGAATGCTCCACGGTTTGAGGCGGTACCAATCGAAAGCGACCCGCGAAGGAGTGCCAGCGAATGGCCGAACCATCGGGGGCTCGTTTAGGATATTACCCCAAGTGGGACTTGAAGTATATCGGTGTTGATTTGGTGAACCCTTCGATCAAGCGGTGAAGTTTATTAGGTTAAACTTTAGGGTATGGGATTGATTCCCACTCCCTAGGATATGGGCAAGGGATGCGGTTTTCTTTACCTCTTGGCGGAAATCAATGAGTTGATTTTGCTCTCGAGGTCTTTGATCTTCTCGCTCTCATGAGTAGCCATATCTACATTATGCCCGGCGTTGCGTGGTTCGGAGGGTTATCATCCTCTGTGCCTCCTCACAGTGAATCGGTGTCATCTTGGTCGGCGTCGATCGCGTGACTTCGATTCACCTCGATGTTTTGTCAAGGCTTGGATCTGTTGGTCATGCATTTCTCTCATAGTCTGCATGGCCAAATCCATCTCTAGCTTAAAGTTTTCCGTTGTTTAGCCAGCGCTCAACATTTTAGCCACTTGATGCATGCGATCATAGCGTTTCTTGGGGCCTCCTTAGCTAGATCGATTATGTCGGAGGCCATTGCGGAGCCAACATCCGACGATCATCCTCTCGGGTATCCCTCTCGAAGTTTGTCGTAATGGACCGTCGGATAGTCGGGACCATAAGCGAGTTAGCGTTGCGTGAATAGTCCCGTGGCGGCGGTTCTTCTTGGTCATGTTGTTAGTATTGCGGTAATTCATCATTTGGCGTCACTCTTCTCTGAGTCGCCTTGACCTCGGCCTTGGCGTTTCGGTGGTGAGTCTCTGAAAGACTGATACCCTTTCTGGAGCTTCTTGACCACAATTACACTCCGAGAGCACTGTTTTGATAAGCTTGGAGCATAAGCATGACTCCGTTGGCTTGGGGGAACTTCTTCGAGATTTCTTCGTACCCCCAGTACGGTAGTATAACTCGTCGACATGAGTCTTGGGGCGATGCGTGTATGTCGACGCTCTCTCGGGTATAACGTTCTCATCGTCAGATGAAAACATCTCCTTCCGAGGACGGGTAGTTTCGTAAAAACTGCCAAAAGTAACCCGCCTTGACTTTCGTCGGTGTGAGGGTGAAGTCCCGGCGGACTCTCGGACTTCGACTTTCAGTCCGGTGTGCAGAGCTATAGGAATCTTCTTGTCTTTGTGGGTGCGACCCCCTGTATCGGGGTGACCAGCGATTCCTTAGCGGACCGGGCGATCCTTGATGGTAGCACAGTGCGTGTTGAAGTTAGCCATGGGAAGTTTGGAGTCGGAACAGGAGGTAACCTGCGTCAATACAACTTTTGTTGAGGTGCTCACAATTTGATTTGAGCGGGGGAGTTGGCTTTCCTTTGCGGGCTGGGCTCGGATGCTAGGTTCGTCGGTGTTGAAGCTTAGGCGGACTTGGGCTTCCAAACTAGCGTTGTTGGCGACTTCTTGGCGCCTCCTTCTTCAACTCGCGGGCTTTTGCAAAAGCGTGCTGCTGAGGCCTTGGGCGCTTCCGGATCAGCTCACAGGCGTAGAGCGGTTCCGTTTGACTTCGGACCCATTCATTTGTCGCCCGGCTGTAGGAATCGGCTACGATCTCGAACCAGTCTGAGTCAACTGGACCCGATCCGCCTCATAGCGGACCCGTCCATTGATTCTTTTGCACAGGCTAATTGTTTTGCCAGCGGCGGTCGCCTGGCGGGCTCTCTTGGAGAGTCACGGCGCCATTGGCGGAATCGACCCCTTGCGGATAGGGGTTGATGGATTTGGCCGTTGTTAGGCAGGGTATCACCGTGCTTTGTAGTCTTGGCGGAGTAGGGTTGGACTTCCTTGCCTCCGCTTACGGTAGAGTGGGTCTTCTGGCGGTGGAGACCATCTTGGACTTCTTGAGAGTTGGATCACGGGCGAGGAGGAGATAGCCCTCGAACTTTGTTGGTGGTCGTACTCGACCTCCTCAATGACGAGATCGGGATCAGCGGTTCGCGACACGGCGGTTTCTTTGTTGAAGCCGTTGGCTCCCCACTTGTGTCGCCCGGCTTGTTCGCGATAAAAGTCGGTTTGTTATTCATTGCTTGTTGAACTTGTTTCTGCAACCGTTGGCCTACAACAAAATTCAAACAAAAGAAATGCCTTTTATTTGGTACAATGAAAACAAAATTACAACTTTTTCCTTTTGTGAACAAGCTTTCGGATCTCTATTATTGGGATCACCGGCTTGTGTGGGTTCTTGTCTTGGGGATCTTGTCAGTGGGCGACCAGCGCAATTCGATCGGTGGAAGCGGATTGGAATTCTGAGGCGTAGGGGCTCGTTTCCGCGAAGAAGCGAAGCGCTAGGGGATCGCACTCCACGAAGGAGAGGATCGCTGCGGGGATCGCACTCGAAGGAAGAGGATCGCCCGGCGGTGAATCTACTAGGAGAAATCCTGTGGCTGTCCCGAAGGGTATCTGTAGTCGACCGGTTGCTTACCTCGCGGTTGTAGATCGGCCAGCCGTGAACTTCGTGCTGCCGGTGCTTTCGGGCTGTGCGTCGGCGGCTCGTAGATCTCGCGAGCTCTCTCCCAATATCGAGAAAATCCAACCTCGAGGCTGAGCACCCTCGGCCTATTTATAGGCAAATGACCAAAGGAGAGGGGTTACGGCGACACAAATGGTGTCCGGCCATTCTTGACACCAAGCGGTGTCGAGTTTTAGCCGGCGCCGTTTGGCTCCGTTTGGTTGGTTTCGGACTTTTTAGCGGCGTTTTGTCACGATCTTGTCGTTGTCGTCCTAAGTGCACGTGTCCGATTCATTTCTTTCTTGACTTCGAATTGGTTGGTTCAATCGCGTTGGCAGGTTAGGTGGCGACCGATCCTTGTCTTGTCGTCGTTTGAATCGGTCGTTGGCGTTCGAATCAATCAATCTCGCTTAGTCGAATCTTATTGATTTTTAAGCTTTGTTGTTGGATTTATCCCACATTTATGCAACCTCGTTGGCTTGTATGCATCGCCGGCTCACTTCATGTGCTCGTCGGCTCGCGTGATGCGTTTTTGCGGCATAGTCAATCGCCAACGTTTGTCGGATGGGTCGTCGGTTGTTAACCCACCGTCTCGAGTCTCGTTCGGGTACTGATGAGCAATTTTTAACGCCTACAGTCATGGGCCTTAGTTTGGGTGTCATGGACCTTAGTTGTCATAGTATGCAGCGTGCAGGTATCCCACACTAGCAAGTTAAGTGGGTTTAACTTTTGACCGAGTCATTTTGCTGATGAAGCATGATCTGACTAGCCCAATTACAAACGCTAGGTTATATGTATAACATTTTGTCAAGGGAAAAATTGGAAAAAAGGAAATCAAAATGCATAATAGAGGCGTGGCTTCAAGAGGACCAAAGGAGCAATAAGATTTTGGTGAAAATAGGCACACTTTATATGTTTGTAATAATTTAATTGTTAAGATTCCATAAAAAAATTTGGACAAGATGGTCTATTTGAGTTATTTTTAAAAGGATATTGAAATCTAACGGGTCCCAATATATGCAAATGGGCTAAAATACTAGATTGGCATTTTAAATAGACCCTAAATGACAATAGATTATTTTAAATAGCTCCGACTACAATAAGACCTTATAATTGGCCAAAAGAGACAATAAGGCCCATTTTTTCATCGGAGATCATTTACTCCGACCAGCTCCCCTCACGTGCTCGACGTGTGATTACTTAGTTGCTGATGTGGCAGAAAGTTGGACAATTATTAATGACATGGCTTGGATTAAGGGAGAAATAACTAACCTTAAAACCCTTAGTCCCCAAAATGCCCAAATTCCCCAATTTTTAAAAAGCTGAACAAGAGAGGGAGAGGGCGAGTTAATAGAGGAATTTAGTAAGGAATCTCGGGTGAGAAGGAGAATCTTCGGTGAGAACATCTGGAGAGAACATCCGAGATCTGGTCAGTCGAGTTGGCGAAGGTTAGTTTCCTCTCGGACATTTGAGATTTCGCTTGCATGGGTTTCGTTTTGGAGTTAGATGGTTAGGTAGTGATTATCCTTAGATATTGGAATATATAGCCCTAATTTGGGTCATTATTAGTTCAATTTTGTAAATTGGTTGAAAATTGTTGGATTTGGTTGCATGCAGACTGTATTTGATATAGTTTGACTGTATTTCATTAAATTATGCAGATGTCTATGAATATCATGATTAAAATTAGACACGGGGGGAGTTTCGATTTGATCCAGGAGTGGAGTATGTTGGTGGGACATTTCATGTTGAATTTTGTGATGCACATGACATTTCAATAGAACATTTGAAAGATATGGTAGAAGCGGTATGGTTATCTGAATGTGAGTTCCTTATATTACTCCATACCTAGCAGCTTGAAAAGTGGGGGTTTGAAGACTCTAATTTCAGACTTAGACCTTGGAGGCTGATTGAAGTTGCACTTAGGCATAGAGTGATTGAGATATATGCAAATCATAGTATTGATATACCGGTAGAAGTTGATGTCCCCACATAGCGGCTCACGAAGATGTGCAACCAACACCAAGCTCAAAACAGTAGTTAGCCCCAAAAGAGTAGTTCCAACAAGAGGGAGAAAAATTAACCCCTAAAAGAAGAAGAGATTTAGTACAAGGCCAAGGCGTTGGTGTAACCCCACTATGCCAAATCCATCACCACTTCCTATACTACCAAATGTAAGCCCTACTATGCCAAATCCATCACCACTTCCTATACCTACCGGTGTAACCCTATTGTGCCAAATCCATCACCAATTCCTATACTAAATGTTAATACAACTATTCCAAATCCATCACCGTTGAGGATGACAACAAATGCAAATACTTCTAGCGATGATGATGACTTCGATGGAAGATGAAACTTATAAAATTGATCACTGAGGCATTGGAGGATGATGATGCTTAAGATCACGAATTGGTGGATGAGTTTAATGCGAGAGAACAAGAAAAAAAGAAAAGCATGTCATGAAGGCTGGCGATGGCAACAACCGTGAGCAAAGAAAGTGAGATTGGTGCAGACTAGAGGAGGCCACCGATAGAAGAGAGGAGAAAAGAGATGGATATGACAGTAATGACCGGTAGAATCTCAAGATAGTCAAACACTAGAAGCATTAGGTAGTGAGGATGAGGAGTTGTATAAAATAAGGCATAAGAATAAGGAGATTTTCAAAGAACTAAAGGCAATGAATGGTAGAATAGCCTTGAATCTTTGGAACAAGATTGGTGGATGATACTGAAGACCTCCATGATGATGTTGATGTTCCCTCAAGCCAAACACACCCCAATGTGCCACCTAGTGCAGCCATTGAAGCTAACATTAGGGAAAGCCCCTATGGTGAAGAAGTGGAGCACAATGTGTCAGATACAACCAATCAGTTTGACACACAATACACTAGTGCACAAGATAAAATGTCGGAAGATAAGTTCAAGGGTTTCAATGTAGGGGATCAAGCGGTAGAGGCCACGATGCACGAATCTACAAAGTGGCGATTATTTTACTTCTTATGAGGGAGGATATCAAAGTGAACAGAGAGATAGTGATGATGAGGGACCCTTGATTGATAGTGATCTTGAAGAACCCCAGAATCTTGACAAGAAGAAGAAGAAGAAGAAAAAGAAAGAAAAGTGCAATACAAATACTTCAATGAGAATGTAGATATGAAAATTTGTGTATCTTGAAGCGGTATTTATATTTTATTTTGGTGAATTTCTTACAAATTGCTTGAGTAATATAGAACTCATTCTTGTTTTCTTGTATGTAGGTTTAAAGTTCAATTCAAGAAAGGTGTTGAAGGAGGCTATCCTTAATTTTTCAATTCAACAACACTATGATTTAGTATATATGAAGAATGACAAGCAAAGGATCCACATTGGATGTTCACTTTATCCTTTGGGAGATGAGTCTTTGGACACGATTGTGATGATGAGGGTAGTTGGCAAATAAAAGTTTGGCTCCATCTCATAGCTACTGATGGGACTTTTAAAAATAGATTAGTCCTTGAAAATTGGATTGCTCATATGTATCTTGATAAAATTTTAAGAAATCCAAAGATGAGGCCGAGTGAAATTATGGAAGACATTTACCAAAATTATGAAGTGAATGTGACACTGAGAAAATGTGGGAGAGCCAAGGAGAAAGCTTTGAATGCAGTGCAAGGGTTAATGAAAAGACAATATGGTTTGCTCAAACCATACATGAGAGAATTATTGAGATCCAATCCTAGTACTACTTGTATTCTAAAGGTGCATGAAGGAGAAACAGGGGAACCAGCAACATTTTTGAGATTCTATGTTTATTTTCAAGCAATGAAATCTGGCTTTGCTCTTTGTGCTAGGAGAGTATTTGGAGTTGATGGATGCTTTTGAAACATGCTTGTGGAGGCGGTTGCTTTGTGCGGTTGGCAAAGATGGCAACAACTAAATGTGGCCAATAGCATGGGCAGTTGTAGAGGGAGAGACTAGGAATTCATGGACTTGATTCTTGAGAATTTTGTCCAATGATCTATTAATGGGAGATGGTAAGGGATGGTGTTATTTCGGATCAACAAAGGTATCATCACTCACTTTTTAGTTGTGACTTTTAACTATAATGTTTCATTAACTTATCAATGTGTAATTTCGGGTTTGGTGCACGCCATTCCGCGAGGTTTGGCGAGTCGAACAGACAATGTGCTAGGCACATATATTCTAGTGGAGGAAACAACATGGTGGCGAGTACTTCAAAAATAATTCGGACATGTGTTAAGGCCACCTCAATGCGAATTTGCATATGAGGTGCTAAGCTAAGGAGGTTATCTGAAGCGACTTATGAAGGCTTTATGGCTAGAGACCCTAACACCTTTTGTAAGTCTCATTTCAAATGTCATAGTAAGTGTGATAGCGTAGACAATTATATGGCTGAAACATTCAACTCTTTCATACTTCTTGCAAGATATAAACCTATTGTTTCTATGTTGGAGGACATTAGGTTAGCTTTGCTTGATAGAATGCAAGAAAAACTTAAGCTTATCCCTAAATTTGTTGATGGTGTTGCACCAAGAATTCTTAAAAAGTTGAAAGAAGCATATAATGAGCAAATTCATTGTGAAGTGCATTGGAATGGTAACCAAGATGAGACTGGTTTTGAAATAAAACATAGAGGGATGAGCCATCATGTTAATTTGGCAGAAAAGATATGTTCTTGTAGGGTTTGGGCTTTGTCAGGAATTCCTTGCATACATGCTATTAGTGCTATCCTAAAAATGAGAAAGAGACCTAATGATTTTTTTATCACATTTCTATGATGTGGAGAACTATATAGTCATGTATGGAAAGAATATGAACCCTATACAAGGTAGTAAGTTTTGGGACAAAGAGGGGGAGGGGATGGTATTGCCTCCTAATATTGTGAAGAGGACTAAAGGGAGACCTAAAACAGCTAGGAGGAGAGACGCTAGTGAAGGCTCTAGAAATTCATTTAGAAGCTCAAGGCAGGGGTTGTCACAAAAATGCAGTCATTGTGGTTCAGGTGAGCATAGAATGCCAAATTGTCATGATGCACCACCATTTCCTCCAAGACCAGAAAATCAACAGGTAATATAGGTGCATGAATATTATTTCATTAAATTTGCTTACCAATATCAACTTATTATCATCTAATTTCAAATGTAATTCATTTTAGGGATATCAGAATCAAGCTGCTGAAGAGGGCACAATTGGAAGAAGGAAAAGAGGGAGACCAAAAGGAAGTAAGACAAGGACTATTACTGCTCTTGAGGATCTTTCAAGGGCAAACTCTATTCGGCTTCACAAATGTATATAACCAATAGAGCAAGGGCCGAGGTAATTGGTATTGTTATTAGGACTTGGCGCAATTTCTACTCTACTAGTACTAATGTTATTTTTATTGTGTAGCTGAGACTCAAACACAAGGCTGGGAGGAGGAAGTAGGACAGAAGAGAAAGAGGCAGGGCGGAGGGAGATCCAATGACATTAGGGTGCGAGAGGGATATGGTCTATGGCATGGTGATCATGGTGAAATTGCATACATAGATCCTGACAAATGAAGCAACAATCCTACATGGTTCTACTCAAACATCAACCCGAATGCAAGCCAAGTGCAAACACAAGCTTCAAATGCACCAACCACATGACATGTCTACCTATGTATTATCTTTTGTGTCTGAATTTTAAGTTTTAGCAATCTATGAAGTTTGTCCAAATGATATTTTGTAAAGTGAAGACTCTTTGGTATATGAATGTTGATTTAGTTAATATATGTGTCCGAAATTCAAGTTTGAGCATTTGAATGTTAATTTTGTTAATATATGAGGATGACAACAAGCTTGAGCATATGACAGGATACTATAATGCACATTGTATTATTGCCAACAAATTAGAGAAAACAGCTAAATCATGCCAAAATTTTTCAAAAAAAACAAACAATACACATACGGTCTTGAGAATAATATAAATCCATCTTTCATTTCATTAAGATCACAATACACCATTTCAGTAGCACTAACATTTATCTTACATATACAAATCATATCTCCATATTGTTGACATGAATGAAATACATACTCATAAACACTACAACCAAAAGTAGCATGATATTTCCTCTCTTGAAACACCAATTTTTCCTTCTTTAGTTCATTGCTTCTCTTAAATTTAGATATCTCATCTCTCAATTTACATACTTCTTCCACCAAACAAGTATTTTCATTTTGGCACAATTGGAGCTCTTCTTTGAATTTGTCATTTTCACTATAAACACCCTCAACTCTGTCTTTGTTTGTGCAAGCAAACCCTCCTTTAACTTCAACTCATTCCTCATCTTTGATAATTTCATCTCAGAGAAGAGGAAGTGGCGAGAATCCACATTACAAGTTGGTTTATCAAACCATTCCCAAAATCGCAACCACCATTCTTAATTTGAAAGAACATAACCAAAACTTCAACTTCAATATTAACCTTAATTTTCATCAATTACAGGAAATTAAAGTATTAAAAACTTACTTTGCTCATTTGACATGGTAGAATCTTCAACGAGTTGTCATGTGAATGATGTGTAATAGCCGCAATCTACTCCACGGTGACAATACTTCACCCCAACACTCTTTGCTTCTTCATTCCACCTTTGAATGGATGGCAAACTATTCAAACCATAGCTCTTGCTTACCCACGAGCTAAATTTCTCGGTCCTCATGCTTGACTTGCGTCGCGGCTTTCGAGCTTGAGCTTGATTGTGGCATTATGAGCAGCCAAATTCAGCGATAATAGCCTAACCCTAGCCTCATAACTTCCCTTGCTTTCTCATCAACAATTTCTCCTTGGATTTCTCGCTTATGTAAGCCCTAAGCTCAAAATCGCGCCTAATTTTTTCCCCAAATTTGAATCGGAACCCTATTTTAACATTCCCAACTACCTTCTCCAACTCAGCAACTCGGCAATCTGAGGTAATCGCATCGAGCACGAGGGGTAGTGGGAGTAAATGATCTCCAGATGAAAAATGGGCCTTATTGTCTCTTTTGGCCAATTATAAGGCCTTATTGTAGTCGAGCTATTTAAAATGCTCTATTGTCATTTAGGGTCTATTTAAAATGCCAATCTGGTATTTTAGCCTATGCAAATGTGATACTTAGAGAGAATATCTTCAAAACGTATCTTAAAGCTTCACAACAATAATTTTCCCCAAACAAATTAGATGAGTTTGAAGAAAATTTTGTCCTTGGTGTACGAATTTGGGAATTTCATCCTCACTATCTCATGGGTCCTGACTCCACCACTAGTTGAGATAGAATAGTGCCCTGAGAAGCATAGGAGGATCCACCCTGACCAAAGCGGGTCACATCACCCCACTTTGGTCAGGAGGACCAAGAACCCTTCTAAGTTTGGGTGTTTCTCAAATAACTTTCCTTAACTTTTAAAATATTACAAGATCCCCTAAAGTTTTGAGATTCTTATAAAACGTCCATTAACTTCTGATATTTACAAAAAAATCCCCTAAAAGTGTAAATCACAATTTCACTAGTAAAAATACCTCCCTACATTATTTTATCCACCCACATGGAAATTGTAGTTAACATTGTTAAGTTTTTTAAGTTGAAATTTGAGCAGTTTCCGAGAATCCCAAAACTTAAGGGGTTATCAGAAATGCCCAAACTCAAGAAGGACTTTTTTAAAGAAATTTATTAAGCTAAAAAACTCACCTTTCAAGTCATTTCCATTACCCGAGAACTCATTACTAATGATATATATATTGAGAAATATATATTAGCTAGTGTTACTAATTGTGCAATTATGTATCTTTTTCAAAATATGAAAACTTCGATGGAGGGTAATTGTATAAGTTTTTAATTATTAACTACATAGTGCCATCAGTTTACAAAAATCCTAGATGCACCACTACCGAGAGCAAAAGGGATGCTGGCGGTCCGGTGGTCTTTGCCCAAAACCAATTATTGTAATCTTTTGGTTGATTTGGAAATGGAGAAAAAAAAATAGCATTCACAAGGAAAAGTGTTGTACTAATAATTGAGATTGCTCTCAATCAAATCTAATTTCCACCTCTTTCGGTTAATCTGAAAATAGAGAAACAAAATAGCCTCCAAAACAAATTGTTCTACAACAACTAAGATCGCGTTCAATTAAATCTCTCTTGCTGAATTTTGGTGTCCTTGCTATCTCTTTGATATATAGTCTTTCATCTTGAGTTTAAAAAATGAGAACGAGGGACATACATAATTAGTAGTAATATTATATTTTGAAATGAAGCACAACCATCTAAGTAAACAGCAAAGATAATTATGGTTAAAGATATGCTAAATATCATAATCAATAACTTAAGGGTAGCTTCGATATTTTGAAAGCTAAGGGGTTATTGTTATGTTTTGAGAGAGAAGAGATTGGGGTATGTTTTTTGGGCTCTAGTGAAGGAGTTGTTCTTTCTTTTTTTCTTTTCTTTTTTTTTTTAAATTCTCAAAGAACCCTCCAATTATAGAGGTTTTCTTCGCCCAATCACCTTCACCCCAAACTAGCCTCAAAATAATTATTATTAATCACAAAATAAAAGCCATTTAATAGCCCAAATTAAATCTTATTAATAGCCCATTTAATGGCCATTATTCTCTTAATTTGTGCACATGTTGGTTGATTTGGTCAACCATTACTAACATCTTCTAGTTCACCAAATTAACCAAATGATATACATCCCATTATCAGTGAGATCAGATGCCTTCTTACTCCCACTTGGCCAGTATTCTTATTTCATTATTCATGAAATTTAGTTTGACCTATTGATTCCTAAGTCCCATCAAACTCGCATGTTGAGCAAAAGATTTCGCTACTATTCCCTTTGTCAAAGGATTAACAATCATATCTTCACTTCTCCCTTTTCTACAATATCTCGAATATAGTGATACTGAATCTCAATGCGTTTTTCTTTGGAACTATTCACTCTAGTATTATTAGACTAATTGTTGCCTGATTATGACAATAAATATCAATAGGTCCTTCTAACAAATTGAAATCTAGATCAATAAAAATTGTCTTATCCAAAAAATACGTGTAGTTGCCATACTGCAATCTACATATTCTACTTCTTGTACATGGCTAGCAACACCCCTGCTTCTTACTACTCCAAGAAATAGCTCCATCTTCAAAGATGAATAAGTATCCCAAAGTAGACTTTTCATCATCTTTATCACCTCCAAAATCAGCATCAGAGTAACTGAAGATTTCAAGCAAACTCACTTGATGAATCAATCTATAAGTCAATGTACCTCTGATATACTTCATAATCCTTTTAACAGCTTCCCGATGTGCTGGACCGTATTATTTTGATATCAACCAACCAAACTTATAGTATAAGTTAAATCAGGTCTAGTTAACAACATGACATATATCAAGCTTCTACTGCTTGAGCATAAGGAACATCTAACGGCTCCTACCCCTGTTCAGGGCTTTGCTCTTTACACAATCTCTTTCTCATAACCAACAGAGTTGGTGTGGGATTGAAATTCTCCATTCCAAATATTGTAAGAATTTATCTTAAATATTTTTATTGGTTTAAACTCAACATTCTAGGCTATCTATCTCATATAATTTGAATTCCAAGAATATATGATGCATATCCCATATCTTTCTCAAACTTTTCATTAAGATCGACTTGATTTTGTTTAACATTTTCATGTCATTTCTAACAAGCAAAATATCATCCACATATAATGATACTATAGTAAACTTGCCCACATTTTTCAAGACATATACTCATTATCTAACTTGTTCTGAATAAAGTCAAGTTTGGTGATTGCATCATGAAATTTAGGATACCACTATCTAGAAGATTGTTTTAAATCATATAAAGATTTATTAACTTGTAAACTTTATATTCATGTACTTTTACTTTAAAACATTGATTGTTACATATATATCACTTCCTTCAATTCTCCATTGAGGAATTCTATATTAATATCTATTTGAAGTAACTTCAAATCTAAGTTATACAACTCGTAGTTGTATAACTCGATTTATGCGGAGCCGGGATCAGGTGCCACATGTACACTATCAACAAATCATGAATTAGGGCTAGTTCCGCAAAAAACAGTGACATCTTCACAAGGATGATAAAAATCTAATGAAAATAACACAATGGAACGCAAAAGATCAGTTTTTGGGAAATTTAATTATTAAGAAATTAAACAACCTATAACTCTAAATCCTGTTTTATGCAGGATTTGAGAGATCAAGGAATGTTAAAACTCAGTAAGGTTAATCCATACTTAAAAAAAGTTAAATATTTTAAGAAAATCAAATTATTCGGCAAGCTTTAGAGTTGAGAATTTAAAGAGATTCATGGGTTTACTTCTAGCTTCAATCACAAAATCCATAATAAAAACAAAGAAGAGGGGCTTTTAGGGAAGTTCTGACAAATTAGAACCCCTTCTAAAGAGAGCTTTGATGGGATTAGAGGATTAAACCATTGAACAAAAAGTAACAAAAATTAAAGATTCAATGATAAAAAAAATCAACCAGATGCTAAGAAATCAAATTTAGAAGTTGATTAGAATATACAATCTTTGCATCAAAACCCCAAATATCAAAATCTCAACTTTTCATGTCAAAGTTCGAAAGTTTCAACATTTTTAAGGAAAAAATTAGCCATGGAGCAGAAAGAGAGATTCTGGTAGTGAAAGATAAAACTCCGTTATAATTTACAAAAAACCCCATCTCTTCTAGATTTGTTGATAGTGTACACATGGCACCTGATCCAAGCTCCACATAAATCGAGTTATACAACTCGTTCTGAGGGGATCCTTTCTTCGATGCACCACATACTTTCTCCACAATAATATGATACATCCAATATGCAATAGAATATGGCTTGGGCTTTTGATTTTGATGCCCCATCTTTCCCCTAAAAACACGAGCCCAGATCCCCTCAGAACGAGTTGCATAACTCGATTTATGTGGAGCCGGGATCATGTGCCACGTGTACACTATCAACAAATCTAGAAGAGATGGTTTTTTTTAAATTGTAATGGAGCTTTATCTTCCACTACCAGAATCTCTCTTTCTGCTCCATGCCTTTTTTTTTTCTTTTAAAATGTTGAAAGTTTTAAATTTTGACATGAAAAGCTGAGATTTTGATATTTGGGGTATTGATCGAAGATTGTATATTCTAATCAACTTCTAAATTTGATTTCTTAACATCCGGTTGATTTTTATCATTGAATCTTTAATTTTGTTACTTTTGTTCAATGGTTTGATCCTCTAATCCCATCAAAGCTCTCTTTGAAGGAGTTCTAATTTGTCAGAACTTCCTTAAAAGCCCCTCTTCTTTGTTTTTATTATGGGTTTTGTGATCGAAGCTAGAAGTAAACCCACGAATCTCTTTAATATCTCAACTCTAAAGTTTGCCTAATAATTTGATTTTCTTAAAATATTTAACTTTTTAAGTATGGATTAACCTTCTTGAGTTTAACATTCCTTGATCTCTTAAATCCTACATAAAATAGGATTTACCTCGTTGGTACCACGGAATGAGTGGGAATGGAATGCAATTCCAACTCTTTATTCATGCCTACCAAACACGATGTTAGATGCTAGAATTGCTATTTTCACTTCTTATCAATTCTCACTTTATGTGGGAATTGTCATTCCCAACTATTTAACAAGGAATTGATATTCCCACTTAAGTGGGAATGAAAATAATCAAATAAATTTCGGCTATACCCTCCTTAAAAGATACGAATACATATAAATTCCCACATGAAAAATTATTTCTATAGAAAAAATATCATTAGCTGCTCGTACAAATATATGAATAGATGTAAAATATTAAAATAGAGTTACTTGTTCGACTTTGCCCTAGTTCCACATCGTGTCTGCAAGTTAGGTAGAAAAAAATCTTCGTCTTCCCCTCGACATGGCTGACTTAGGTAATCATTGTTTCTTTTTAAAATATATATGTGTGTCTAATATTTCATGATTATAATATGTGATATAATTTTACCTTTGGATGTATTATTTGAAGTTCTATTGAAGCATATATGTCTATATCTTTACAATAATTTTTTCAAAGCACTCACAATAAAAACAATGTGTTTAATTGATGAGAGGTGTGTTTGGAACTTTATATTTTGATTGGAGGTTAACATGTTTTCTATTCCTTCAAACTTTCTAGGTTAACATGTTTTCTATTCATAATCAATTTTTGAAAGTTAAAGGTGCATTTGAAATTTCATAGAAATTTTATATCTGAACTAAAAGTTAACATGTTTTTCTAATCCTTCAAAATTTAGTGTTTTCTTTTGATCTCTCTCTTCATGCATGCATATGGAATTCAGACATAAATCATGTAGCATGCATATGGAATTCAGTCTATTGTATACGTTTGTGCTTTTGTTTAGTTTTGCAATATGTTGAGTGTCTGTATAAATTTTTGAGACTTCTGTTTTGTGTTACAGTCAGCAACAAGGTACATTGACATATTATTCGGGGTTAATTTTGAACAGACCCCCATTAGTATCACCTAATCGCCAATAGACCCCTTGTAGTTCTACTTTTGCAAATAGACTCCCTGAGTGATTTTTTCTTCTTCTTTTTTTTACTCTTAAAATTATTTAAAAGGTTTGAGGAGGTGAGTAGACCCCCTATAGCCCTATTGTTAAAATGCTTACATTCTAAAATAAATATACCTATTTACCCTTATGTAGTAGCTGTATTTCACATTATGGATTCTGATGATGAACGAAGAAAGATGAAGAAACTAGTGGCTGTCCAAGCACATATGAGAAATGTGCAAAGTATAGTGGCTTGGTGGTTTCTTTTCTCATCACACCTAATGAAAATCTACGTAGAAAAGAAATCACTAAGAGGCGATATTTGGTAGATTTTTATTCCAAAAGAACAAATGTGTAGCGTCTTGCATATCACAGTGATGTAACTTGTTTAGATCGACTTAGAATGTATAGGAGCTCTTTTAGGAAGTTGTGCACTATGCTAGAAAATGTAGGGCTGAAAGATACAAAAAATATGCTGGTAGACGAACAAGTTGCAATGTTTCTACATATCCTCGCCCACCATGTGAAAAATAGGGTCATAAAACAAATATTTCAACGTTCAGGGGAAACTATTAGTAGGCATTTTACTCATGTGCTACATGCCATGATACGTCTACACGATGTCTTAATCCAAAAACCCGATCCAGTGCCGATAGACTCAACAGACACGAGGTGAAAATGGTTCAAGGTAACCTACAAATTATTTTTTATTTGTATTTCTTAGTTTTTATAAGTAATCTAACATGCTAATTTTTATTTATATTTAGAATTGCATTGGAGCTTTAGATGGGACTTATATAAGAGTGAGAGTAGCTTTGGAGGACAAATCTAGGTATAGGACACGAAAAGGTGAAATTGCAACAAATGTCTTGGGTGTATCTTCTCAAAACATGCAATTTACATACATACTACCTGGGTGGGAAGGGTCAGCGGCTGATAGTAGAGTACTTTGAGAAGCAATAACTAGAAGAAATGGGTTAAAAGTCCCCCGTGGTAAGTAACTTATAATTTATATAATATTTGCTTTTAGCAACTGTCAAATTCACTAATATTTAGATAATTGATATGTCCAACCATAGGTTACTATTATCTTGTTGCTGCGGGATACACAAATTGTGATGGTTTCCTTGCACCATATAGAGGCTAACGTTACCACTTGAATGAATGGAGAGACCGACACCAACCGACAAGTGCACATGAGGTTTTTAATATGAACATGCATCAGCTAGAAATGTTATCAAGAGATGTTTCAGGTTTCTTAAATTAAGATGGGCGATCCTACGTAGTCCTTCATTTTACCCTATCAAGATACAAAATTGAATAATCATGGCATGTAGTCTCCTTCATAATTATATAAGGAGGGAGATGGAGGTTGATCCATTTGAAGAGCGTCTTGATGTTTTGGAGGAAACAACTCAAATTGTCAATGTTAATGATCCAATCACGACCATTGAAACTAAATCAGACTAGACTTCGTGGCGCGATAACCTTGCAGATTCTATGTATAACCAGTGGATAGGGCAACAATAATGATTTGATTTTTATGTTTGTCACATGTTTTTCCTTTTTTTCACGTACAAAACTTAATCATGGAAACAATGATTTTTATTTTTATTCAAGCTCTCAGTTTGATAACTTTTTTTTCTTTGTGAAATAATTTAGTTATTAGCAATTGACTCATGCTCATGTTGAAAAGCTTACTACTCTTAATGATCATGGATATTTACATGGAATTAGTTATTATTATATGTAATACAATTTGTAATATAGATATATGGTTGTGTTTTTAACAATATAGTGATTTGTTGTTATCTAATATTGTTATGCTTTCGAGGCTAATGCTACAGAAAAATTTACATATATTAAAAGAAACGTGAGGCGTGATAAGTGATAAATAAGCAATATAATTGTTTAGGAATGGATCAAGAAGACCAACAAGACCGTAGAAGGAATAAGCACACATGGACTACTATGGAAGATCAGAAATTGGTTGATGCGTTGTTGAATTTACATAACACTGGAAAGTACAATGCTGATCGTGGATTCAAGCCTGGACACTACAATGCTGTTGAAAGATTACTTTCTGAATCACTACCGAATTTAGGGTTAAAGGCTGATCCGCACATTAGATCAAGGATGAAGACACTTAAGACACAATTTAGCATTGCGTTTGATATGCTTAACTGCAGTGGCTTTGGATGGGATGCAACTAAGCAATGTGTAACTGCTGAATAAGAAGTTTGGGATGAATATTTGCAGGTATTTTGTTATTAAATTTTAATTTATCACATGATCATTATTATATTTGACATATTTTTTAATTAACGACTGCTGATTTTTTTAATCTTAATGTAGGCCAACAAAAATGCAATACCTTTTAGAGAGAGATCTTTTCCACACTATAAAACTTTGGCTATTGTGTTCGGGAAGGATAGGGCAACAGGAAAAGGAATGAAATATCCTAATGATGTTATAGAGGAATTGGATAAAGAGGTTAGTCAAGAGACTGAACGAGGGGTCAGAGAAGATTTTATTGACATTGACTCACCTTCACAAGATGCAACGATAGGGAACACGAGTGATGTCTCCTTGAAGCGAAAAAGAAAGAGATGATTGTCTGAAGATAACGATTCATTAGGAGAGATCATGAGGGAAACTAGTGCATATATTGGAAGTGAACTTGTTAAATCAAGCCAATTGATCAAGGATGGTTTAGATGAAGTGAGTTTGTACGAGAAGAGACAAAGGTTTACTGAACAAGTAATGAAAATGAAGTTAACTATGGATCGATTGCTTTCTGACCATAGGAGCGATTGGTGCTAACGAAATTTGCTAGATTTGTTCTTCACAATTAGCGATAATCTAAAGGAGACATGGGTGAGGCGATACAGCGGGGAGTATTAGGTGGCACTTTGGAGTTACAGACTAGTTTATCATTTTGCAACTTCAAAACTTAATATTTTGATACTTTGATGGTTGTCCAATTATTTTGATGGTATTATTTTATGGATATTTTGATTAGAATTTGGATATTTCTAATAATCTGTCGAATGGATAGTTTATACCTATACAATTTTAAACTATAGACATTATCGTTTATATTAATTTTGGACATATGGATGATGTAGTGCACTTTCTTTTATTTTTTTCCTTCATTTTCCCCCCTAAACATGAAATCTCAAAATTTCTTTTATCAGGAGATGTTGTGAAGGATGGTCGATTATTCACGATTTAGTAGACACATTTTGATTAACGTGGGTAATGGTGTGTCTGTAGATCTATAAGCATGTAATTTTGATATTTTCTTATTTTATCAAGTCTTATTTTTTTGCAATCATGTTGGCATCTAGATAAGAAACCTTTTTGACTATATGCAATATCTCTTATGAGGCATTCTTCTCTTCACTAGCGCACAGTGATGCTAGTAACATTAGCTGCTTGTACAAATAATAGACATGTAGCATTAGAAGTTAGAAAGGTGGAATTATAATTATTTATAATAAAATATAATTTCTATGAAAATTATTTTTCAATTAGTAAGCAAAAGTCTGAAATTGTTCTTGAGGTGGTGTGCCAAAATATAACTATCACATAAAAAATTATTTCTATAAGAAAAAAATATCATTTCTATAAAACTTATTTTTCTAAAAAATTGAATTATTTAGTCATTTTAAAAATATTTTTATGTTTTAAAATTACGTGTTTTAATAATGGTATTATTAGAAAACTAAATTTTATTCTCACTTGTGAACAAATGATACCAAACGTGAGAATGAGAATAAGATTGTCATTCCCGTTTCATTCTCTAAACGCGCCCAAACATGAGAATGAAAATGAGTATTCCATTCCCATATCTATTACATTCCATTCCTACATTCTTTCCATTCTCACTTGACTCCATTCCCGTGTACCAAACGAGGCCTTAGAGTTATAGGTTGGTTAATTTCTTAATAATTAAATTTCCCAAAAACTGATCTTTTTCGTTCCCTTGTGTTATTGTCATCAGATTTTTATCGTCCTTGTGAAGATGTCGTTGTTTTTTACTTACGGAACTAGCCCTACCTTGTGATTTGTTGATAGTGTACACGTGGCACTTGATCCCGACTCCGCATAAATCGCGTTATACAACTCGTTCTGAGGGGATCCGGACTCTTGACTGCACGACATTATTTACAGAAGCCCCTTTTGCCCTTTCCAAAGCATACGTGAGTGATGATATTATACATACACACACTTTTCTATAAGTAAGAATTAAAATACAATTGATTAAGGAAGCCCTCACATAGGATGTAAGAATTAAAATACAATTGATTAAGGAAGCCCTCACATAGGATGTAGCTAGTGCATGTAGAGATGTTACAAAAGATAATAAGTGATCGTATCAAAGTATACAACATCTCTCTACAGTTGTATTTTATATTTGTTAAAAGTAAAAAATAAATTCAAAACTACAATGGTTATAACTATCTTTCATGTATTCTCTAATTATTAGTACCTTGCTACTTGCTTTTTACCTAAAGCAGAATACAATGTGAAAACATGGGTTACATATTCAGGGTTGATCATCATCACTACACTCATACACATGTTGCATGAAATATCATTTGTCTGCTAAATTTATTATGATAAATCTCTAGGAATAAACTAATATCAATCACAGAAAAGCAATCACAGGAAAGCACATAATAATACCGAGAATACAATAACACACGGAAAGCACATAATAATACCGAGAATACAATAACACACGGAAAGCACATAATAATACCGAGAATACAATAACACACGGATATACGTGGTTCAACTTATAGCCTACGTTCATAGGCGAAGGAGGAGAATAGCTCTACTAAATTGTGAGGAACACAATATGAAATTCTCTTAGTCACTCAATCCCAAATCAACACCTCAGAAAGCCTACTACAATCTCTCCCTAAAAATCTCTAACACATGTAGAGCCGGAGGTGTTAGGGACAACCAAATAGAGAGTTAAATCAAGAACCAGCCTAATACAATCTCTCTCTAACAATCTCTAACACATGTAGAGCCGACGTTAGAGCCAACCAAATAGAGAGTCAAATCCAAAACCTCTTGAATCTATTGCTTCAGCCTGCAAAGCCCTTCTCAAAGCTTACTGCTGACGTCAGTGGATCAAATACAATCTCTCTTAAACAAAGGAATACAAAAGAGAGCCATACCGAAAAAGCGGAATTACCTCACAGCTTCACAAAAGAAACTCTCTGTTTCTCATCTTGATGCGACCTGCAACCTTTGATGTTGCTGCCAACATAAAACTCGCTGGTGTTCTCACCGAGATATATGGGCAAGATTGATGACCATAAAAACTTGATGCAATGACTTATCCAGACACATGTATTCTGGATAAGAATTATGAACAATTTGGACTCTGTGTCATCTCCTAGAGAAAACAACCGATAGGAAATCAATTCCCATTAGAATTTATATCCAGTTAATCAAGGTATCATCAAACCAATAGAGTTCACCTGAGTGCTGAGTCTGATCAAATCCGACTGAGCCAAAGAAATGCCGTGTTCTGAGTTTGAGTATTTGAGACACACATAACAAGATCAACTACACGAGGGGAATCATGACTTCTTTTTCTTGGTACAAAATTATCTCTAGTGTTTTTTTTTTGTCCTTGAAATATCTGAAGTTATTAAATTCTTTGTTTGTTTTCAGGAAAGATGGCCAGGTACTGTAGTGGTCCTTATAACTCCACCTCCTGTAGACGAAGATGGGAGAATAAAGTAACATTTCTTTATTTACTATAAAGCTTAAGTAGATATATACTCAGTATTTTACTTTATTATCAATAAATCATTGGGCAAGGTCTTTTCTCAAAAAATTATATACACATGCAGTATTTTAATTAGGAAATTCCGTTAAATGTTGAATACACTTAGCAGGTATTTAATATTTAATATAATACATTTGCATACAATATTTCACCACTTTGTTTAACAAGTATCTTGAATTTGTGATCTGTTTTGTTGACTAACTCAAGGTTATTGAGAGATGAAGAGCAAGAAATGTCCCAAACTAAAGACAAAATTTTTGGCGCATTTATGTGATACAAAAATATTCGTAAAATATGTGAAATTATAACTTTATGTTATACAATTCCATATTGGTTATATTCAGCAATCAGACATTTGGGATTAAGACTTTGTCGTCGTCGCCTAAACATGAGCCTTTTATTTCTTACAGGAATCCTTATGAAGAAAACACATCAGGCCTTCCAGAGAGAACCAATGAATCTGCTGGCTCTTATGCTAGTGCATGCATTGCAGCGGCTAACGAAGTCGGAGTTCCGGTAATAGATATCCGGTCCAAGATGCAACAGATCCCTGGTTGAGAGAGAAGTCCTTTTAAGGTATGAAGAACTATCAAAATCACTGTTAAATGTTTGTATCCATTCATTCATATTCAGTTCAAGTGTGGATTGGGTCTAACAAATGCGTGATATAAGATTTAGTCTCACATTTTAAGAGTTTGATGAATATATCGTTAAATATATTTGGACTCGTAACCCAATCAAATGTTAATTGTTTACTCCTTCAAGTATATAAACTTAGTCCATAATGTTCATGGGCCTTTGCAACTGAACAAGCACAAACCGCTGCGCTACCTGTGCAACTTTTGTTACATTTCCCATCAAAATTAGTATCAGTGGCATGCAATAATGTAAATAATGTTCTTCTAGTTGTTCCTTTAGAAAAATTTTATTGGCTTAGCTAATGTTAAATATTTCTACCCTTTCAATAAATCTAACAGTACTGTTTACTAAAAAGAAATTTCTAACTGCACTGTAGCAGTTCTTGTGTTGTATCATTGCATATTCTTTGCTTAATTTGATATATATACTTACGAAAGACTAATAATATCTCCAATGTTATCTGATCTTATGGCAATAAACCTTACTTGTTCTATTCTACCCGAAGATTTAGCATCAAGGAACTTGATTGTCTAGGAATTTGATTGTCGATGATTTCACGCAAGTATGAGCATGCACTACTACAAGCTGGAGCTGCCCCAACGGTTGGAACCGTTGGGGCAAATATATCCCCAACGGTTACCACCGTTGGGGCTAAAAGCAACGTTAGGTGACTTAGCCCCAACGGTTAGAACCGTTGGGGCTATCTGCTAACGGTTAGAACCGTTGGGGCTATCTGCCCCAACGGTTTGAACCGTTGGGGCTATCTGCCCCAACGGTTAGAACCGTTGGGGCTAATGTCAGCTTAATTTTTAAAAAATTACAGCTCTCATTTCCTCTTTTGAACGCAGGAAATAACCAATAACACAAAATACAAGATAGAAAGTTTTACTTTGAAGGGTAAAGCTTATGCGTTAACAACATAATATCTAAAATGCTAATAATATAAGGCAATGCAGACATAATCCCACCAAATCATAGTTTAACATAAGCTAGAGTATATCATAGGGAAAACAACAAAGAGGAAAAACTCTGACAGTTAACCAGAGTAAGATAATACAGGTAGAGCAGTAATTAAAACAAACTTCAAAGGTCTAAAGCAAACTGTCAAGAAGCTCATAGTTCAAAATAAAGTTTTTCCTGATTGCATCCTCATCGACTGCTCCACCAAAATAAGATTTGAATCATTACACTACCTACAATTGATGAAAATAGATGAATATATGATGGTGACATAAAAAATAATAAAAGCATAAACAACCTATGTCAACCTGTAAATCTAAGAATTTTGAAAGAGTGTAAATATGATCAAGTTTAACTTTGATTTAATTTGGTCATACTAGAGAAATTAAATCGTACTGAAAAAACACAAGTAGAGGATATGGTGTCCTGCTATGTACCTCATTCATTGATATGTATCAAGGGGTTGAGTTCACGAGTCTGTATTCATGAGCTAAACCAAATATGCAACCAGCTTCAAGCGCATGTCCTCTAATCACACCTAAAGGCAAGCTTCGGTTACACAATAGACAAAAAAACTCTTGAGTCTTGCATAGTAAAATTAAGAGCACAACAAAAAAACTCTTTGAGTCTTTCATCATTACAAATATGACATATTCTATGAATCCATGTAGAAGGTAACTTAGCTAACTATTTAGCATGATAGGAAATCAAAATTGCACCTTACATATACGATATTAAAAACCGATAAGAAACATTGGTGTCCAAATGAAAACCTGTTTCTAATTATTTTACCATGAAGGAATGAAATGCATGCCTTGATAGAGTAAGGAATTTCATAATATACATTTAGGAGAAGTTACGCTATCGAGATGTGAACCTTTAGACCAAGATCTTGTGAGGGAAGCGGGCATATTATCTCTCTGGTTGAGTCCTCACCAAATTCCTCTTTGTAGAATTTCAAGCAAACAACGTGCAATTTGAGTTATGGTCCTTCGGACACTACCTAAAAACTACATGGTAATCATTTATACCGGGGTCTCCGAAGATGGCCTCCTCAATGGAAGTGTGACAGGATAATCGAATGAGCATAGTCCTACATGAACAACCATCAAAAACAAAATCATAACTACATTTTGAAAGGGTATATGAAAAGAAAGTGGTAAGGTTCTCCACTCACTCACCCATGGCTCAACATATTCCTTTACCGTTGGTATTGACATATGAGAATCATCCGGAGAAAGAGAAAGAAACAATTACAAGCGAATAAAAGGAAATGTCGAGACGGAGGATAAGAAGCCAAAGGTGTACCTTCATGAATGTTTTCATAAAACTTCACTTTTAGAAATATTCAATGTTGTAACTGAACTTTTAGGATTGCCAAATGACTCGGCGAGTGATGAGTTTCCATGTCCAAAGGCAACTTGAATAGGGCATTTGCAATCACAAGGGAAAAAAAGAATTGTCTATCATGAATTTAGTATTGGCAACCATTCTTATCGAACTATTAGGACTGACTAAAGGCTTGATCTAGTTATGAGAAAAGTAAGATCAAGAATTGCATCCATCTCAAAATTCTCATTTCAGCCCACTCATTACGAACATAGCGATGGTTGTATAGTCATTGAATAGATGATTAAACTTTGCATTTCCTATTTCTCCAACATTTCCCCCCATCAGTTTCATCGGTATTCAATGATAATCAATAAAAGAGCACTAATGGAATATGATGAGAGAAGTGGATTTATGAAATTAAGACAAACTATATCATTTATATGTTTAAGAATCAGGGTTTTGGTGCCAATAAAATGTATTATAGAAGAACAAGCTGATAGAAAATTCATCAAAGAAGCAAGCTCAGGTTACACTGCCTAGAACCACACAGATGTGACATTTCAGGTGGAACAAATTCATACAAATCATCACTTGATGAGCTTCCATGTCCAAAGGCAACTTGAACTGTTTCTTGCTTGACAACCGGTTAGAGATACCCTAATGAGTTGCAAGTTATAATACTAGCTTGATGGGTTCAAATAAAAAGATGAGCAGAGGTCATTAATTCGTCAATGGTCGTAACACGAGCAGTAGCTTCATCATCATTTGGTACCTTTTAAGTCGACACCATAAATTTATCCATTTATCCAATTCATTCATAAATAACATACCTTATCAAGACACTTATAATAATTGATTGGATTGTAGCTGGTTTAAGCTGTTTCAATAAGAAAGCAAATCAAATAGCAAATTCATGATCACAATTCAATTTTAGGAAAATTTGGAGGGAAAAAGTTCACCACGCAAAAATGTTGAAATATGCATGATATATAGTTTGAATTTTACCAATGGCAAGGATTTCCACCAAAGGTCGATAAGTAGCTTAGTTCATTCACTAAAATACATCTGAGAAAATAAAAAATTCAAGACATCGATTATAAGAAAAAGATAAATGAAAAGTAAGATGATTTGAACTGACCTCTCGAAGAAGGCCGTCGGAGATGCGAGAGGAGGGGAGCGGCAATTAGGGCGGCGACAAATTAGGGATCAATGGCGTCGAGCTTAGGGTTTGGATATTTGGGAAGGCCTACAGAGATTGTTGTGGGCGAGTGCTGTGGCTGTAGAGGTCGTGAAGAGGTCATCGTTCGGTCTTGGTTGGGATTGGGAGGAATATGTGAGAGGAAAGTAGAGGCGATCTTGGGGCGGCGTGGGGTTCTTGGCATCAAATTAGGATGAGGAGAGGAATTAGGGTTTGTGAGAGATGGAAATTTGGGGATTAGGGTTTGTGATGTGGACATCTCGATGCGTTACGGGACTTCGCCGTGTTTATCATATGAGGCAGCCGTATTCGCTCCTTGAGATCTGTTATTTGGTTTTGATTGATTGATGATAGATTAAACTTGTTTTAGTTTACTTTTGAATTTAAATTTTGAATTTTGAATTTTGAATTATGGTTAAATTTAGCGACTAATCGATTGTAATTGATTGAGAGAGATTTGAGGATTTGTATTTCAAAGCCTATTTAAACAGTTGTAATCAGATCTGAGATTATTATTGAAGGAATAAAATTTGAGTGTTAATTGCTTTGTTAAGGTGTGAAACACGGGTGTGAAACCTAATCAATTTCCCCTCTCTCTCTCCTGTTTTCCTTAGTACAACCCAACCAGCCCCATCTTCTCCCTCCTTTTCCTCCTCCGGCCATCCCCCCCCACTTTCCATTTCCATCCCTCCCCCCCCATTACCATGGCCAACCCCCATCCACCTCCTTCCCCTCCACATCTCCCTCTCGCTTCCACTAACCTCGCGACCCCCATTTCCCCTCCTCATTCGCCAAAAACCCCATTGTGTAGCCCTTGCTTCCCCTCCTCCCGGTGCCCAATCCCTCATTCCCCATGACCTCCTTCCCCTCATTTGGCGATCCCCCCCATCCACCTCCACCATTCCCTTCCTTCCCCACCACCACCTTCCTCCCCTCCCCTTCTTCCTCCATCTCTCCCTTCCACCCCCCTTCCCTTCCACCCTACCCCAGCTAAGCCCGCCTCTCCCTCTTTTAATTCTTCTGATGCAGCCCGGCCGAGGCGCCCAATTGGTGTATCGAGACGGCGTGGTTAATTACGGCTCTCGGTGGTTCGACTACCAGCCCTTGACACTCCGGCGGGTATATCGAGCGTGTGACTCCTCAGTTGTTGATAGCGTGGAGAGCCGTTTGGGAACTAGTTCGTGGCATCGGCGTTTCTATCCCGACGCCCCTCTTCATCCCAGTTACGTAGCTCTCGGAGGGGAATTGCCTCCCCTCACACTCGGTGTCGCCGCACCACCTCCGGAGGATCCGCACGTCGAGCCTATTCAGGACAACAAAGGTTTCGTTTTCTTTCGACCCGATCTTGTAGGGCTGCTATCGTATTTATGTTATTGCCAATTTTAGTATCGATGCGATTGTCGTATTACGTTTGATTAGTGGCGAGTGATTACGTTTATTTGCGTGCAGCGCTAATCTAAATATTACAAGTCGAACTTTATTACAAGAATAAATCATTACAATTATTTTCTGAATAATTTACAAGGTCATAAACTGAGTACATTGCAATTTTTTTTGTTAAAAACCATCGTCAGCGTCGCTTTATTTCGTGAGCTTCCTGCCTAGATCGATCGCTGATTTGGTGAAGCATTGTTGTCGCCGATCTTCATACCTGCACACACGTTGTTTCACATCATTTTTGGTATCAGAGCGTGGTTCTAGTTTAGGAAGTTTTTTTATTTTATTTTTTAGATCGGTTGAGTCTTTATTTTAAAAAAATAACAAAAAAGACTAGTTTAGTTGAGTCTTATATATAAAAATAATTAAAAAAAGTTGAGTCTTATTCATATAAAAATAATTAAAAATTTTTTTTTTTTTTTACCATTCAGTTCATTTAGTCGTTAGCATACCATTCATCTCATTTAGTGAGTCCAAAGATGTCCGGTATAGATTGAGCTTCTTATGAAACTTCGATGAGTTAACAAGACAAATAGGTAACTTAGCCCGGAAGCGAGCTACCGCGAAGCCTTCAAAATGCAACCAACGAGGCAGCTAAGCTAGGAAAAGCGTGTTGCTACCCGCCTCCACAAGATCAAGGACATGGTCATGGTCATCTCGTTCAACATCCCTACCTCAACCGTGCACGATCCACCAATCTTTGATGGTGAGTTAGACCCACAAGCTTTCTTAGATTGGTGAAGAGCATGGATCGCTACTTGATTGAGTGCATACGGCGGAACGCGAAAAGTCAAGTTTGCGGCAATGAAGCTTACGGACACGCTTGTCAATATTGGGCCAACCTCGAAATGTTAAAATATATTAGAGGTGAGTTACCAATTTTAACTTGGCGAAATGGCCGACGAGCTAAAAAGAAAATACCTCCGTCGGTTAAAATTAATATGCGCCTATAACGGAATCAAAATCTATTCTTGAGAAAGCATTAACGGGCCGTAGATTTGGAGAATCTAACTCGACAAGAAAATCAGAGATATTAAATTTGACGAACCATGCACTTCGTTTCTCTTGAAACTACCCTACAATTGAGGAGTTGGTGAAGTCTCATGCAATAACAACATTACGGTTATTCCCCAAGCTACCCTTTGATCACGGAGTGCATTGATGTTGCCTCACGAAATTCTTGAAATTGAAACTCCAACTCCTCTGAACCGGCCAGCGATTGAAAATGTTGTTGATGTTCCCCGAAGTCCTCGAGCCAACATGACCCGGACCGTTCCTAAAGTGAGTCACTCGGATATCTACATGGAAGTTGAATCCAAAACCGAGCATAGCGAAATAACTACCATATTAGATATCAAACCCCCATGCATTGTCCCGCTAGTCACTCACACATATACTGATCCATTTTGGGAATATATAGTGATTAGGGACACAAATTTGAGCACGAGTGTTTTCATTTCCTTTCCCTTTCATGTTAAGCACATACAAACACTCCTTCGTGCATTTGTTTGCATCCTCCTCACTATCACTGTTAGAACAGAAAATTTATTATGCATATTAACGAAGGAACACTTAATAATTCCATTTGATAGAGGACGTCATGCATATTAGACACTTCATTGACTTTACATCTGCCATTGATCGCATTATTTGAGTCTGCATTCCATACATAGTCATTTGAGTCGATTTGCATCATTTTGCATTGATCATATATTGGGGAATCAGTGAGCTAATTTGAATAAATACATTGTTAAGCGAAATGTATGATATGGAGTCGGGATATAATTTAAAACTATTAATGATGATATTGAGATGGTATTTATGAACTTTTCCCACTCTTGAAATAATTAATGGCAACATTTATATTATCGGTTTGGGCATAGTTCTATTCTCAATATTGATTGATTAAACAGATTCACAATGTTTCTTGTGATCCACGATATAAGCCTAGGTAACCTATAGATCTTGTCCCCATGTCGCACATCATAGAGTATCGAGTCAAGATCGCATTTGCATCTCGCATTCATGATTTGCATAAAGAAATACGTGAAAGATCAATGACAGCAATGCCAACTATAAGCTGCGTGCAAATCTAAAAGGAGGTTCAAAGAATTTAGTGTCGGTGATCATGTGATGGTTCGGATACGTCAGGAGCGGTTTCCTCAGGAGCTGTTAAAGTTGCATGCAAGTCAGGACCTTTCAAAATTCTCAAGAAAATTAATGATAATGCTTATGTTCTTGACCTTCGAAGGTTTTAATATTAGTTCGACTTTTAATATTGAAGATTTAGTAGAGTACAAAGGTCCAAATTTTAACCCGACAACCCATGGTTGATGAGCCTACCCACGAACCTATTTAGAGCTTTCCTTTACCTCCACTTCCCGGATATCACCCTCATATGCGGCACATGATATTGATATTATTATTGATGATAACATTATTTCTACTAGCGATGGTGGTATCCACAGGTACTGATGCGTTGGAAAGGTCGACTGAGTCGATGATACTTGGCTCGTCGAGGTGACTTACGGAGTGGATCCAGTTTTATTGAAGCGATCGACGGCCGTCTGACTTACACTCGGCGGTCGAGTTCTCTCCACAGGGAGAATGATGTGGACATCTCGATGCGTGCGGGACTTTCGCCGTGTTTATCGCTAGAGACGCCAGATTCGGCTCCGCGCGGATCCACATTTGGTTTTGATTGATTGATGATAGATTAAACTGCGTTTTAGTTTACTTTTGAATTTAAATTTTGAATTTTGAATTTTGAATTATGGTTAAATTTAGCGACTAATCGATTGTAATTGATTGAGAGAGATTTGAGGGATTTGTATTTCAAAGCCTATTTAAGCAGTTGTAATCAGATCTGAGATTATTATTGAAGGAATAAAATTTGAGTGTTAATTGCTTTGTTAAGGTGTGAAACTTTGGTCCAATCAATTTCCTCCTTCATTCCTCCGGCCATCTTCCTCCATTTCCTTCCACCTCCACGACCATCCCCCCTTTCCTTCCGTGTCCATCCATTGCCTGACCACTGTGCCTCCTGTCTCCTTCCCCTCCTTCCATTGGGCCCCCGGCCCCCTCCCCACTCCCCGGCCATTTGTTGCTTCCCTTGCTTCCCTCCTCGACCATTATTCCCTCAAACCCATGACCTCCTTTCTTTGTGCCTCCATCCCCCATCCATCTTCCACCTCAAACCCTTCCGACTTCCTTCCCCTGCTTATTAATCCCTCCTGATCTTCCTCGTCCCCCCACCAGTCTCCTCTTCCAAACCGACCCCACAACCACCCTCGCACCCCTTGGCGCCCACTTCCTACCCTCAACTAAGCCCGCCTCTCCCTCTTTTAGTGGCCCTACGGTGCATGGCGCCCTGGCCGGCGCCCAATCGTGTATGATCCAGACCGGCGTGGTTAATTTCTGACTCTCGGTGGTTCGACTACCAGCCCGCCGACACTCGGTGGTATATCGAGCGTGTGACTCCTCAGTTGTTGATAGCGTGGAGAGCCGTTTGGGAACTAGTTCGTGGCATCGGCGTTTCTATCGGCCCCTCTTCATCCCGATTCGTGAGCTCGGAGGAATTGCCTCCCCTCACACCGGTGTCGCCGCACCACCTCCGGATCCGCCGCGTCGAGCCTATTCAGGACGACAAAGGTTTCGTTTTCTTTCGACCCAGTACTGTAGGAGCTGCTATCGTATTTATGTTATTGCCAATTTTAGTATCAGTAGCGATTGTGCTGTATTCTGTTTGATTAGTGAGCGAGTGATTCTGTTTGACTGCGTACAACTGCTAATCTAAATATTACAAGTCGAACTTTATTACAAGAATAAATCATTACAATTATTTTCTGAATAATTTACAAGGTCATAAACTGAGTACATTGCAATTTTTTTTGTTAAAAACCATCGTCAGCGTCGCTTTATTTCGTGAGCTTCCTGCCTAGATCGATCGCTGATTTGGTGAAGCATTGTTGTCGCCGATCTTCATACCTGCACACACGTTGTTTCACATCAGTTTGTGAGAGGGATCTGAGAGGAGTTAGAGAGAAAGGGAAGAGAGAGAAGAGGGCCACGGTAAATGGGAGAGAGAGGGGGAATCGATTGGGTTTTTTTTGTTTTTGTTTTTTCAGTAAAAAAACTAGCGGTGGAAATATTTAATTGGTCTGAGCGTGGTTGCCCCAACGGGTTCAACCCTTGGGCCTGCAAAACTTTGCCCCAACGGTTCATACCACCCGTTGGGGCAGCCCTTCTTTGTACTAGTGATGTTACACATACAATTTTTTCGTGAAGCTGTACATGCCAGCACATTGCATTGCTAAACATTCTGGGTTTAGAAAATCCATTACAGTAAATCTCTCGCAATCAAGGTAAGCTGTCAAGAGGACTTGTTACAGTAAAGTACTTATGCTTTCATTGCAAATGTAATCTTTTGTATATATGGAAATTATTGCAGGGATGGTTTGCACTTGACTGCTGGTGGTAGTAGGGTTTTGTTTGAGGAGATTGTCAACTGCCTCAGAACTGAAGGTCTAAGCCTCAAGAATCTGCCTATCAATCAACCTTTGGGGGCTGAGTTTTATGGTGTGCAAGAACAAATCAGTTTGTATGGTCTAATCAATCTGTGCTCTTAAATGGCTCTAGCTAGTTTGTAAAGTTCTGTCCTAGTGTCTGAATTAATTGTATGATATCTACCGCTATAAGTGTTATGACAAACCCTAAGATAAACTAAAATCAATCAAACTAAAGCACGAAAAATATCGAGAACACACAAACACAAGGATATATGTGGTTCGGCTTGTAGCCTACGTCCACGGGCGAAGGAGAAGAATAGCTTTACTAAATTGTGAGGAATACAAATTGGAGTCTCTTAATCACTCAATCTCAAATCACACCCCTGAAAGCACTTAATCTCTCTAACAATCTCTAACACCTAGAGAGCTAACCAAATAGAGAGTCAAATCAAGAATCTCTTGAATCTATTGCTTCAGCCTGCAAAGCCCGTCTCAATGCTTACTGCTGCCGTCGGATGGATTAATTGTCTGCAGCCTTAATAAAGAACCATCCGTTCTTTTCCTTGATGCTGCGACCCTAGGTTAGGTAAATTCTCATCAAAGATCTTCTGTCATATTTATAGAGACTAAGAATAAGAGTTGTTGCTATCCACAAATTCTACAATATAAAAATTTTACTTTCAATAGAATAAACAAACTCTTTTGTCCTTATCTTAATACTAGACATAACTAATAGAAACTCTAATTAGATTGCATATCTTATTCAAGGATTAGCATTTGAATCACCCATAACAAATCTCCATCTTGATTCAAATACATCGAAGAATACCTCACACTAAATAAGCTACTTTACTTATTCCACGTTCTCCAATTGCTCCATAAGGGCTTGTTTGGATTTCAATGGGGGTTAAGGGAAGTTAAGGAAAACTAAGTGAGAGAATAGAAGGGAAGGGAAGGGAATTTCATTCCCCTTTGTTACACCCCAATTTAGGGGATAATAAATTTTATGTTATTAGGGGTGAACCAAGGGGAACTAGGGTGAATAACTTCACCTTCTAAATATTTTCAAACAAGGAGAATGGTTCCCCTAACTTCCCTTCTCCCTCATTTACCTCAATCCAAACAAGCCCTAAGGCATCAAGTGCGGCACATATCGATCAAATCCAAGCACGTCTCAATCTTCCTCTGTTATTATGGCCGGTTCCCCTAACTTCCCTTCTTCAATCCGCTCTGTGTCAACACGGCGATCATCCTAACTTGTCAAAACCTGAAACTGATATTGCCGTCAAACTTCTCGATATCCCACTTCGTAGTGGTTGTCGTCATCTTCTCGTCCGATCGATAGCTGAGGGCTATGATACAAATTTGTTATGACAAACCCTAGGATAAACTAAAATCAATCAAACGAAAGCACAAAAAATATCGAGAACACACGAACACAAAGATATACATGGTTCGGCTTATAGCCTACGTCCACGGGCGAAGGAGGAGAATAGCTTTACTAAATTGTGAGGAATACAAATTGGAGTCTCTCAATCACTCAATCTCAAATCACACCCCTGAAAGCACTTAATCTCTCTAACAATCTTTAACACCTAGAGAGCTAACCAAATAGAGAGCCAAATCAAGAACATCTTAAATCTATTGCTTCAGCCTGTAGAGCCCGTCTCAATGCTTACTGCTGCCGTCGGATGGATTAATTGTCTGCAGCCTTAATAAAGAACCATCCGTTCTTTTCCTTGATCTTTGCGACCCTAGGTTAGGTAAATTCTCATCAAAGATCTTACATCATATTTATAGAGACTAAGAATAAGAGTTGTTGCTATCCACAAATTCTACAATATAAAAATTTTACTTTCAATAGAATAAACAAACTCTTTTGTCCTTATCTTAATACTAGACATAACTAATAGAAACTCTAATTAGATTGCATATCTTATTCAAGGATTAGCATTTGAATCACCCATAACAAATCTCCATCTTGATTCAAATACATGAAGAATACCTCACACTAAATAAGCTACTTTACTTATTCCACGTTCTCCAATTGCTCCATAAGGGCTTGTTTGGATTTCAATGGGGTTAAGGAAGTTAAGAAAAACTAAGTGAGAGAATAGAAGGGAAGGGAAGGGAATTTCATTCCCTTTGTTACACCCAATTTAGGGGATAATAAATTTTATGTTATTAGGGGTGAACCAAGGGGAACTAGGGTGAATAACTTCACCTTCTAAATATTTTCAAACAAGGAGAATGGTTCCCCTAACTTCCCTTCTCCCTCATTTACCTCAATCCAAACAAGCCCTAAGGCATCAAGTGCGGCACATATCGATCAAATTCAAGCACGTCTCAATCTTCCTCTATTATTATGGCCGGTTCCCCTAACTTCCCTTCTTCAATCCGCTCTGTGTCAACACGGCGATCATCCTAACTTGTCAAAACCTGAAACTGATATTGCCGTCAAACTTCTCGATATCCCACTTCGTAGTGGTTGTCGTCATCTTCTCGTCCGTCGATAGTGAGGGCTATGATACAAATTTGTTATGACAAACCCTAGGATAAACTAAAATCAATCAAACGAAAGCACAAAAAATATCGAGAACACACGAACACAAAGATATACATGGTTGACATAGCCTCGTCCACAGTGAAGGAGGAGAATAGCTTTACTAAATTGTGAGGAATACAAATTGGAGTCTCTCAATCACTCAATCTCAAATCACACCCCTGAAAGCACTTAATCTCTCTAACAATCTTTAACACCTAGAGAGCTAACCAAATAGAGAGCCAAATCAAGAACATCTTAAATCTATTGCTTCAGCCTGTAGAGCCCGTCTCAATGCTTACTGCTGCTGTCGGTTGGATTAATTGTCTGCAGCCTTAATAAAGAACCATCCGTTCTTTCCCTTGATGCTGCAACCCTAGGTTGGGTAAATTCTCATTAAAGATCTTCTACCATATTTATAGAGACTAATGATAAAAGTTATTGCTATCCACAAATTTTACAAGATAAGAATTTTAATCTCAATAGAATAAACAAACTCTTTTGTCCTTATCTTAATACTAGACATAGCTAATAGAAACTCTAATTAGATTGCATATCTTATTCAAGGATTAGTATTTAAATCACCCATAATAAATCTCCATCTTGATTCAAATACATGAAGAATACCTCACACTAAATAAGCTACTTTACTTACTCCACCTTCTCCAATAGCTTCATAAGGGCTTGTTTGGATTTCAATGGGGTTAAGGGAAGTTAAGAAAAACTAAGTGAGAGAATAGAAGGGAAGGGAAGGGAATTTCATTCCCCTTTGTTACACCCCAATTTGGGGGATAACAAATTTTATGCTATTAGGGGGTGAACCAAGGGGAACTAGGGTGAATAACTTCACCTTCTAAATGTTTCCAAACAAGGTGAATGGTTCCCCTAACTTCCCTTCTCCCTCATTCACCTCAATCCAAGCAAGCCCTAAGGCATCAAGTGCGGCACATATCGATCAAATTCAAGCACGTCTCAATCTTCCTCTGTTATTATAGCCGGGTTTTTTGACTTCTCGAACAAAGCCTTCTTCAATCCGCTCTGTGTCAACACGGCGATCATCCTAACTTGCCAAAGCCTGAAACTGATATTACCGTCAAACTTCTCGATATCCCACTTCGTAGTGGTTGTCGTCATCTTCTCGTCCGATCGATAGCTGAGGGCTCTGATACCAATTTGTTATGACAAACTCTCGGATAAACTAAAATCAATCAAACGAAAGCACAAAAAATATCGAGAACACACGAACACAAAGATATACGTGGTTCGGCTTGTAGCCTACGTCCACGGGCGAAGGAGGAGAATAGCTTTACTAAATTGTGAGGAATACAAATTGGAGTCTCTCAATCACTCAATCTCAAATCACACCCCTGAAAGCACTTAATCTCTCTAACAATCTTTAACACCTAGAGAGCTAACCAAATAGAGAGCCAAATCAAGAACATCTTGAATCTATTGCTTCAGCCTGTAGAGCCCGTCTCAATGCTTACTGCTGCTGTCGGATGGATTAATTATCTGTAGCCTTAATAAAGAACCATCCATTCTTTCCCTTGATGCTGCGACCCTAGGTTGGGTAAATTCTCATCAAAGATCTTCTGTCATATTTATAGAGACTAAGGATAAGAGTTGTTGCTATCCACAAATTTTACAAGATAAGAATTTTAATCTCAATAGAATAAACAAACTCTTTTGTCCTTTTCTTAATACTAGACATAGCTAATAGAAACTCTAATTAGATTGCATATCTTATTTAAGGATTAGTATTTGAATCACCCATAACAATAAGGATAGCTATTTTCATCTATTGAAGTTGTATTTCCAAGAAACTGAGGCCCGTGAATCAAGTTAGTACCTGAGATTAAGCTTTACCTTGTAGATTAATTGTAAGGTTAATTGCAAATGTACTAAGTTATTATACTGAGGTCCGTGAATCAAGTTTTGTTGCCTAAATAGGGTTTAACACCTATGTTGTCTATATCTGTATTATAGTAGGCGTATGTTCAGCAACTAATAAGAGAATAGACTGTTGGATTTTGGAGAAGACAACTCTTTACACAGAGGGAACTTTTACTGATAGAACACTAAAAATTATAACACTCACTCTTAGGGTGTGTTTGTTTGAAAAAAAAAAAGCAAGAAAGGGGTGGAAAGGCACTGTTTATTGTCAGGATAAAGTTTTTGGGGGTAAAAATTTTCCTATTGTTGTGTTTGTTTCAAAAAAAAAAGAAAATGTTTCTTAGAAGTAGAGAAAATGTTGGGTTTTGGTTGGAAAGTGTTTCTCAGCCGAATGGCTGGAAGTGGGAACAAAAGCGATGGAAAGTGGGTGAGATATTAATTAAAAATTGATGATGGGATAGATGAAGCGGGGATTAACTGGTTTCATCTCTCACTCGCGCCACCCATCCCTTTCTCTCTCTCGTTCTTCATCAGAGAGAAGGGAAAAAAATCCTAGATCTCAATTCATCAACGCTTGACAGGGAGTTTGCTGATTGGTAGGGAGTTTCAATCTGTTATGAACTAGATTATGGTTGATTGGCTTATTTATAAATATATGATGGTTTGTAATTTTCCTTCCACTTTTTTGTTGGAGCCAAACTGAGAAAGTACTTTGGAAACTCTTTCCAACAAGATTTTTTGGGTGAAACAAACAAAATAAACTATTTCCAAGAAAAGTATAGAAAAGCTTGGAATTGATCTTTTACTACAAGATTTGTTTTCTAGGATATTTGGGATTTGAAACAAACACACCCTTATAAGAACACCTAACTATCACACAATTTTCTTATTTTGGTGTATATTTATACATGCCTACACTACTCAATCAAGCTCTCAAGTTCACTTCTTGCTAGCGTGCTCAAATGAGAGCCAAAACCCTTATTTATAGTTGCTTAAGAGGGTTAGGAAGTGTGTGGAAGAATAAATCCTAACCATACATTGATAAGAAGTCTCTAGAAGAATAAATATTGGCCATACACTTGTATCTTCGTAGAGAATTTTTGGTAGATATTTTTGTAAGACATTTTCAGAGAGAAGTTTTAGAGAATTGCTCAAGAACAATCTATGTTGGTGAGGTTTTCTAACATAGACCGGGCCCAAAATATCAAGGGATCTCTTTGCAATACAGTGACATTTCACATCCATGTGATAGGTACAAAATAAGAAAGAATAACTCCTTATTAGGGGTTATAGTGCTCATGAAAAATTTGGGGTAGGTGGTTAAACTCTGCATTACTGGGATATATCTAACCTTAATTGTATTACATATGTTAATTAGTGCAGTCTACCCTCGTGATCACGATGCTTTCCCACACAGAGGCCACACTTAAATCGCAAAAATAAATAAATAAATAAATAAAATTCTTAGGGTTACATGTTCTCATGAGCGTCCTCATATCTTCAACGCTAGAAGATATTATCTGATTTATAACTTTAGTAGAGATGTCTTCAGTGTATGGATACATATAGTAATAGTAAATGCAGCTAGCCTTACTTTTTATTAGCCTCTCTTTCTTCTACAATGTGTTTGAAGGGATGGGTTGCCATGTTTTCCCTGCTCATCAGACAACTAGTTGAGGGATTACTAGTTAATTATGATCATTAATTATCTAGTGGGTGGTAATGATTTTTTATTTAAGTGCAAAAAAATGAGTGCAATACACGGGGTACGATGAGTGTTAGATTTAGAATGTATCAAAATTACCTACTAGATAATCAACGGTTAAGATTAAAAGTATTGTTCTTTCCATTACTTTTTTTGTTAGTGGAGAGGATCCAAATTGACAAAATGATAGCATATTTATTGTGGTAAAAGATAACTTCTTCCCTTTTAGCCTAGTAGTGAAGAAACAAGTACATTTTTTTAGGATGTAGTCCGTATAATAGCTCTTGTTTGAGTAATAACAAAGTCTCATTTGATATTAATAATTGTTTGAGATGATATAGTATAGATGAATGCATGTATAAGAAGTGTACGAGGTGAAACGACGCGAAATTCAACTCAAAAGCTGATTTCAGCCTCCTCACCATTGATAGTCTTCAGTGAGCCATAGATGATGGGATGAGCTCATTGATGGTCTACAGTAACTCATCGATGGCTACAGTTATTCCTTGATGGCTATTGTAATAAATTGATGATTTTCCAGAGAGAGTTTTCAATATCATCGATGGTATGCAAAAACCCATCAATGGGGCCTCGACACTATCGATGGTCGAGCGCCCCCATTGATGTTAAAGTCGGCTGATTATAGATTTTAAGTTTTAATTTTAGCCATTCGTCGTTTCTTTGATCTCCAATCTCTATCATGTTTAGGATATCTCTTTCCTGATCTATTGGGGACTATATATTATTGAAATAGATAGAGAGATGAGGAGAGTTCTAGGGTTTTGAATTGTGAAGAGATTTCATTGAAGGTTTTAGCCTCCAGAGCCTTGACAAACTTTTATTTGTCGCACACAACATCTCAGATCATTTTAGCGAGGAGAGTTGCCCTTGGATTAATCATCTATACGTTCTTCATCATGCTAGCTTAGGTTAATTCAAAGACGGTTTGTTTACGAAAGGGCTATAAGATGTTTTAAATTTTCTGAGCTTTAACTTTGGTTGTTTGGTTCTAATTTAAACTTGTGTGTTCTTATTTATTGGTGATGGCTTTTATTTTATCTTTTTCGCTGCATATTCTATGTTTTTACCAAAAACGATTGCAATACTATTCATGCTCCCTCTAGTCTTACATCTCAGATCCAACACGTCTTTCTTCTAAAATCTAATTTAAAACCATGCCCCTTCACAAGTCCTACGCCGCATTTCATGTGTTACATTATCTCCCAACTCAACCTTGGTACATATATATAGACACTGTTTGTGACAATGTCAAGGATCTGAATCTGTATAGCTGACGAGAAAGAGTACTGATATCATGTTGGAATAAGGGATATGCATGGGTTCTTCATGTGTAGCTGACACGAAGGGGACCAATATCCTTGTCAGCTACATGCTGGCTGAATAAAAAGTAGCATGCTGGGGCCCACATGGGATCCAAAGTGGATAAGAAGGAGCACATGATCTAAAGCTAACAGCAAAGTTTTTGATGATTGATCATGATTCTAAGGATGTGTTTGGCTATTTTGTAAAATAGGGTCAGTACTGAACATGGTCTAATTTTGTATTGTTTCTTATTTGTCAATTTTTTGGGCTAGACCTGACTCTATTTTTTAAGCCCAAATAATGACACTAAACTAGTTTTCATTTGGACCGGGAGGCTGGTCCAAATGAAAAATCAATTTCCTGGCCCAGTTTTGTGCAATTTGCCAAACTGACCCTAAGACTACGTGTATTGTGTCTCTGCATGCTAGTAGTATCATGAATCACAAGGCTATACATATTGTGGAAAACTTTGATGTAGATTAGAATACTTATCGGATGTGTTTTTCTTAAAAAGGATCTTCTGATAAATCTAGAAATCATTTCGATTCCATTAGAAATGAGCATTCAGAATATCACACATTGATCGATCAAACAGAGATTCAGTAACTGAAGGAAAGATCGATTCGTTGGGATCATTCCTTTCTTCAAACGGAACGAATAGAGGTAGAATCAGATCAATTATCGACATGTCCTTTTGGATCTTCCTTAATGTCCCAGCTATTCACAAAACGTGAAAACCAGATGAATAATCAGCTGCTTCCGAAAGAAATCAAAGAATTTCTTGGGAATCCTACAAGATCAATTCATTTTATTTACTCTGACAAATGGTCAAAACTTCTTCTGGGTTTGAATCCTACTAAGAGGTCCACTAGGGATTAGAAATTTTTGAAGAAAAACCAAGATGTTTCATTTGTCCCTTCCAGCGATCAGAAAATAAAGAAATGGTTGATATATTCAAAATAATTTCGTATTTAGAAACTGCTGTCTCAATTCATCCTTTTTCATAGGCGATTTGAAAAAACTTTCTTAAATATTGTTCTATCATGATCAATTCTCTCTAAATATATGCTAACAACTTCCACATATTCTAACATAGCAACAGAAAATGCTTGCTGTGTTTTTTTTTCTCATGAAAGATCCCCTAGCTAGCTAGCTCTATTTGTGAGAATCTATTTAGTAATTTTGAACTAAATGAAATCAAACGAATCACTTTAGCCTAACCAATTATCAGCGTGTAAAAATGATAACACATTATGGTCTGTCCTGAGACTATTTTAGTCGGCTGGGCTATTCGATCTAGAACTATTTTAGTCCACAGACTGGAACAGTGCGTGTTTTTAGGTGGATTGTGACTAAATGAGACTGGTATCATAACCAAAATAACATTTTTCTCTCCAGTCAATTAATATTGTAGTAATTTATTATTTGGCTTATAAAATTCAAATTTTGGGTATGATGTTGTCTGAAAATGCACACGTACCACCTTACGTTTACAGCAAACAACAATGTTCATTAAACAAATCAAAATCATTAAAAACCGAAAACATCAATGAGTACCTGTGACCCTGTCATTCTCATAACTGAACATCCAATCTTTATACGACCCCAATGGCTTGTTACGACATTTTTCCCAACTCGGCATCTTTCTGCATATGAGAGAAATGCCTTTGAGTTATTCTCCAACAGTAGAAATATAATAACTATATTTTGTCAATCTCTAGTTATTGAAATCAAATTGCTTACCTTACAATATTCCTTTTGCGCATCTCATCATCAATAGAGCTCTATCTTGGTACCGTTTTTCCATGATATATTGAGGAGATTATGATTTTATAATGCATATATCTAAGATTTAGATATGCTTAACTAGGATCATGTGGTATAGGATATATATATATATATATATATATATATATATATATATATATATATATATATATATATATATATATATATATATATATATATATATATATATATATATATATATATATATATATATATATATATATATATATATATATATATATATATATATATATATATATATATATATATATATATATATATATATATATATATATATATATATATATATATATATATATATATATATATATATATATATATATATATATATATATATATATATATATATATATATATATATATATATATATATATATATATATAGTAAAACTCCTATAAACTTAAGTTAATTTATAATGAATAGTGGTGCACTAAGTTTTCTAACCACTCATCTTGCTTTGGAATCAGTGAAAGATATAAAGCCCACTTTGAGATTTGTGCATCACAAATCTCAAGACAAATGAGTGGATAAAAAGTTGGTGCACCACTATTCTTAATAATTTCTCATAAGAACTACCTATATATATATATATATATATATATATATATATATATATATATATATATATATATATATATATATATATATATATATATATATATATATATATATATATATATATATATATATATGAAGTAAAGCTCCTATAAACTTAAGTGGATAGGGGCCTTTGTCCACCAACTTTTTATCCATTGATTTTGTATTGAGATTTGTGCTAGCATGTGATACAAATAAATGCACAAATCTCAAAGATAGCATTGATGTGTAGTACAAATATCAAATCATAATGAATTGATAAAAATTTGGACACGTTCTATCCACTTAAGTTTATAGGAGTTTTACTATATATATATATATATATATATATATATATATATATATATATATATATATATATTAAAATAATGTGTATGAGGTGGCATATCTTGTTAGTCACATCAAAATATGTAGATCTCACTACTCCATCTTTGTAGCTCATTTACCAAAATGACCCCATCTTATACTCATCATTCCTCTCTCTCTCTCTCTCTCTCTCTCTCTCTCTCTCTCTCTCTCTCTATATATATATATATATATATATATATATATATATATATATATATATATATATATATAGTAAAACTCCTATAAACTTAAGTTAATTTATAATGAATAGTGGTGCACTAAGTTTTCTAACCACTCATCTTGCTTTGGAATCAGTGAAAGATATAAAGCCCACTTTGAGATTTGTGCATCACAAATCTCAAGGCAAGATAGTGGATAAAAAGTTGGTGCACCTATCATTATGAACTTAAGTTCATAGGATTATATATATATATATATATATATATATATATATATATATATATATATATATATATATATATATATATATATATATATATATAGTAAAACTCCTATAAACTTAAGTGGATAGGGGCCCTTTGTTACCAACTTTTTATCCATTGATTTTGTATTGAGATTTGTGCTAGCATGTGATACAAATAAATGCACAAATCTCAAAGATAGCATTGATGTGTAGTACAAATATCAAATCATAATGAATTGATAAAAATTTGGTGAACGTTCTATATCCACTTAAGTTTATAGGAGTTTTACTATATATATATATATATATATATATATATATATATATATATATATATATATTAAAATAATGTGTATGAGGTGGCATATCTTGTTAGTCACATCAAAATATGTAGATCTCACTACTCCATCTTTGTAGCTCATTTACCAAAATGACCCCATCTTATACTCATCATTCCTCTCTCTCTCTCTCTCTCTCTCTCTCTCTCTCTCTCTCTCTCTATATATATATATATATATATATATATATATATATATATATATATATATATATATAGTAAAACTCCTATAAACTTAAGTTAATTTATAATGAATAGTGGTGTACCAACTTTTCTAACCACTCATCTTACTTTGGGATCCGTGAAAGATATAAAGGCCACTTTGAGATTTGTGCATCACAAATCTCAAGGCAAGATAGTGGATAAAAAGTTGGTGCACCTATCATTATGAACTTAAGTTCATAGGATTATATATATATATATATATATATATATATATATATATATATATATATATATATATATATATATATATATATATATATTATAGCATGTTAGTTTTTACCTTAATAAACTAATACAGTGAAGTTGTTTCATGTATTTTATTAATCTTATTTTTTAAATTGTTGAGCTCTGGTAGTCTACATGGGATTAGGATAGGATATAATTATGATTAGGATAGATTAAAATTTAAATGAAATATTCAAAATAGTGAAGGATAATATTGACCATAGAAAGATTTTCCCGGTCGTACTTTTAAAGGAATATGATATATATATATATATATATATATATATATATATATATATATATATATATATATATATATATATATATATATATATATATATATATATATATATATATATATATATATATTGATAAGAAAGAAAGAGAAGATACAGGAGAAGGATCATTATTTGATGGCAGGAAATAATCACTCGAAATATTGAGAAACCACTTGCTATTAGAGTTTCACTGGCCATACAAACCGAATAGTAGTTTCTGTGAAAGCATATATATTCTTAATTAACACAAACAACATGCATGAAACTAGAACAAGGAAGTTAAGGTGCAAAACACAGAAAACTGTTACAATATTAAGAACTCGAAACTCCACTTCCATTAATATTCTCCGTTCATCGGATTCTATGGCGATTGAGGTGGCACTCCATGGTGTTCAGAGTTTGGACCTCCCGGAGCTACTCTCTTACCGGGATCCCCTGTGGCGTCATTCATACTCCATCTAATCCTCTTGCCATGGTACATCACCTCATTTTTTCCTGTACTCTCAAAAATCACCTCTTTTTCAAGAATAAATGGTCGTGCTTCAGACTGATCAATCATCATGATCATCGAGACTGAGGACATAACGAGAATTACAAATGATATTGTTCTGATTGGAGACATCCTTCAAGCTATAGAGATAGAAAAAGGGGAGTATTTGGTTTAGGCATCAAGAGATGTGTAGTATTTATAGTAGGGTTAGTAGATCATGCAGACAATTGATCCTACGTAGCATGAGGTGGTTAGTTTTAATTTTTTATGGGCCACTCATATGATCACCATTATCTTCCAACTATCTTAATCGTCTTAATTACTATTTTTTGGAGTAAGGAATATTTCATGATAAGATCATCTCTTTTGCCTCCCAAGTGTTCACCCATGATCTTGAGTCAAAACCAATTATAAGCTCAATTACTTTTAGGAGCAATGACTAAATATGTTGTCTTGATCATTGACCAAAGTATTTTGAATGTGGATCCAAGTGGAGGTCAGTGATATGCAGCCATTGTTGGATCTGAGTGTGGAAGCCCGGGTGGGGTTAAATAGGTTTGCTACCGTTTTTCGTTAAGACACAGAATATGTAGTGAAAATATAGAAAAATAAAAGCGAGCAACCAAACCAAAAACCAATCAAGGAACACACTAGATTTTTATAGTGGTTCGGCTAACAATCTTACGTCCACTCTTCCTTATCACGAAGGAGCTTTCTCACTATGCCAATAGTTCTCCTGAATCACAACATGATTCAGTAGCCTTACAAAGACCGCACCCTAGAATCTACCCGAAACCAGTCGTCTAGCTTAGCTTTCCACAATGAGTGACACATAGTCGTAGCTTGTACCTACCCTCAATTATCACCGGTTTGAGTACGCTGTAAAAATAAGTTTGAAACAAACAACCAAAAATAGTTTAAGCATGGAATCATAAAGATCTTACAGCTCTTTTGATTAAACAAACCGCCTTTCAAAAGATTGAAGCGAAGCTCAATGAAGAACGGTGTAGATATAAAGTCCAAGGGCAACTCTCCTCGCTAAGATGATCTGAAGATGTTGAGCGTAACGATGAAGAGTTTGTTGAGGCTTGGGGTTCAAAACACAAATCAATCTTTTTTAACACTAATCCTAGAATTTTCTCTCTTCAAGCTCTCTCTTTTCAAACCCTAGAACTCTCATTCGAAAACTATTTCTTTCAAACTGATCCACTTGACGTATGGTGCTATAATTTCAGTCTTCTTGCTAGAATAGAAGGATCATCTGGATCACAAACTTATATAGCCTCTAATTAATTACGAAAGAGATATTCAAAACATAGTAGAAGCTGGAGATGAAAAGAATCAACGAACGGTTGTGATTAACTTTTAAAATCCGCCAAAAATTATCATCACCATTGATGGTTCAACACGACCACCGATGGGCTCTTATGTAACATCGATGATGGCACTATAAAGCATCGATAATGTGATTTCGAGTTTTTAAAAATCTACAATTGATCACTGTACACCATTGATGAGGTGGTGACCATGGACGGTTCCCTATAGACTATCGATGTTCAAAACTAACTTTCTAAAATTCTATAATTATTCACTGTATACCATTGATGAGCCTGACTATCAATGGGTCCTCTTTATCCATTAATGGTTCAAAGGCTGAAATCAGCGTACGTAATTACTGATTTTCTCATCGTTTCACCTTGTAACCTTCGTATACCTATTTTCACCTGTATTATATCATCTCGAACAAATATTAGTACCAAATGAGAGTTTATTAGTACTCAAACAAGAGCTATTGTATCGACTACGTCCTAACAGCCATGAGATCTAGGGATCAAATTTGTGAAGAAATATGTTGCGGATATTGTGGAAAAGCAGATAGAAACCAATATCACAAAGCAAGAACATCCATTAATGGACAACAACAGATAAATATTCACTAATCAAATAAGATATTAAGGATTACACAGATTGGGATCAGTGACCTTCAGACTCTCTGTCATATATGATCATGGATTCCCTCTTGATTTTTGTTTTTTCCTAAGCCCTAGATCTAATGGAAGAACCCCTTTTATGTAGTTATTTGTGAATAAAAGAAACTCTGAATAAACCCTAACCTGTTAGAATTTGATGAAACTAAAGACATCCAATACAATCGACTAGTCACCTGAGCCGAAAATCAGTCTGCAGCATCCCCCTGAGAGAATTCCAGACATATTCTTACAAAATATGTTAACGTGCTTGTTACAATCCCCAAAACCACCAAGTGCTAATCTTCATAGTGAAGCCGACATGTGTCCTGCCCCGTGCCTAATCAGGCAAATTAGAAGTTGAGTCGACTCAAGCTTCTCCCGGCCGACTCAATAGGCCGACAACTAGCAGTGAGTAAAAGGTGGTACTTACCGGCCAACCCACCGTAACAGCCCTACAAGCAACCCACACTTGTCTGGCATCACGGTAGACAACTCTCACGGCCGACTCAATCGGTGACAACTTGTGTAACCAAGTGAAAATGCGGTGGTTGTGCGCCCTCAACCGAAAGGATAAATATCGCGGTAATTACCTCGAACCCCTCGCCACCGGCCGCTCCAACATTAAGCGCCACGGTAAAATCATCATTGCTCCAGCCCTTATGGCCTTTATGACTCATCGGACCTAGTCAGGTCCGAGCACTTGCTGTCATCCCAGCATTAAATACCTAGCTGACTCACTCCTTCCAACAGACGCCACCTGTGAAGAAGGTGATGACTAGGCTGCCAACTAGACTCGACCAAAGTTATCAATTTACCCCTCTAACCCACTATAAAAGGAGAACGTACTGCCTAAGGTAAGGGGATCTAAGTTTTTCATGCAACTTTGAACTACACTCATTAACTTTCTCACTCAAGATCAACTACTGACTTGATCGTTGGAGGAATAACCGGAGAATGCAACTCCGTCTTCTCACGAGTTCTTCATGTATAGGAAAGAACAGCGGGCCCCAGAACCGATCACCTAAAGGAGATTGAGGACCCTAACACTCTCATAATCCCCACATAAAACCCCCTGTTTGATAATTGACATCAACAGTACTTTCCACCTCATCATAATCTTGGAGCTGCGATGAGAATTGAGGGTTATAACTTTTTTTTTATTACATGCACGCATATTTTTTTCAATCCACTTAAATGTGTGACCAGTGAGATCTGAATATAGGCTAATTGCTCGGTTGTTGTGTCTAAAATTCCGTTCAGTTTTGAACAAACATTTCAAAGTTACAATGACAGCTGAGAGTTACAAACTTAATAATGCTACATCCTAACCCACTATTGCCGGGTAGTTACACACTCATTTTCTCTTGCAATGTGTCAATAAGAAATATTAATTTGGGGAACATTTTTGTTTGTTCTCAAAGAAAATAAATTAGAGTAACGATGGTTGATAAGTTGTCTAGTCAAGGAGCATTCTTTTTCGGAAAGTCATGCATATATGTGAAGCTAGCTTTCACGCATGCACGCAAAGAGGGGAAAAATTTTCCAGTAATCACTATTTACTGAAGCAAAAATAATGACCATCACTAAGAAAAATTAGTCTAATATTCTGTTCCAAATGATTCGGAAACGTATATTCATATTACCTTTTAATTCTCTCCCTCATCTTCCCCTGCTATATTTTTTCTCTTCTCCTCATTCACTTATGTTCTTTTATCTATTTTTTCTAGTTAATGAATTCTGAGGACCCACTCCCATTATTTAAAGAAGAATGAAAATTGATGTAGTCAAAGAAAGCCCTTTTGAGTCGTGCAAGCTACCAGTTGAATAGAAGTTCTAACAAAATTTTAGTCAAATATTTTCGTTTCTTTGTGGGTAGATTTTGAGCGTCGTACTTGGAGGGTAAATGATGACTATTTTGGCTCAAATTTGATATCGAAGATTCATAACCTGTGTAGAATGATATTTTCTAGTTATTAGGTGATTTTCTATTTTTGATAAAAATATTATTTTTATCTTTTTAAACAAGTTTTGAGTCTATAAAAGACTCTTTTTCTAGATGTGAGAAGTTATCTTCGAGATGAAATAAAATTCTAGTTTTTACTACAATTGTCTATATCTATTGTTCTCTTTTGTATTAATAGAGCTGGTTGCAGCTAGCCCTAACAAGACTGTGTTAGAAACTAGTCCAATTGTGTTAAAGAGATTATATGCAAGATACACTCCATTTTAGGGTTGCTTAGGGGTTGTTTGGTTGGCAAAGAAAATCAAGGAAAACAATTAGAGGAAACATGTTTCTTATAATAGGTTTTTTTCTTTGTTTGGTTCACCTTGAAACAAGAAAATAAGGATTACACAGATTGGGATCAGTGACCTTCAGACTCTCTGTCATATATGATCATGGATTCCCTCTTGATTTTTGTTTTTTCCTAAGCCCTAGATCTAATGGAAGAACCCCTTTTATGTAGTTATTTGTGAATAAAAGAAACTCTGAATAAACCCTAACCTGTTAGAATTTGATGAAACTAAAGACATCCAATACAATCGACTAGTCACCTGAGCCGAAAATCAGTCTGCAGCATCCCCCTGAGAGAATTCCAGACATATTCTTACAAAATATGTTAACGTGCTTGTTACAATCCCCAAAACCACCAAGTGCTAATCTTCATAGTGAAGCCGACATGTGTCCCGCCCCGTGCCTAATCAGGCAAATTAGAAGTTGAGTCGACTCAAGCTTCTCCCACGGCCGACTCAATAGGCCGACAACTTGCGCAGAGTAAAAAGGTGGTACTTACCGGCCAACCCACCAGAACAGCCCTACAAGCAACCCACACTTGTACTGCTGTCACAGCCGACAACTCTCACGACCGACTCAATCAGCTGACAACTTGTGTAACCAAGTGAAAATGCGGTGGTTGTCTGCCCTCAACCGAAAGGATAAATATGCGGTAATTACCTCGAACCCCTCGCCAGCCGGCTGCTCCAACATTAACTGCCCTGATAAAATCATCATTGCTCCAGCCCTTATGGCCTTTATGACTCATCGGACCTAGTCAGGTCCGAGCACTTGCTGTCATCCCCGCATTAAATACTTAGCTGACTCACTCCTTCCAGCAGACGCCACCTGTGAAGAAGGTGATGACTAGGCCGCCAACTAGACTCGGCCAAAGTTATCAATTTACCCCTCTAACCCACTATAAAGGGAGAACGTACTGTCTAAGGTAAGGGGATCTAAGTTTTTCATGCAACTTTGAACTACACTCATTATACTTTCTCACTCAAGATCAACTCTTGACTTGATCGTTGGAGGAATAACAGGAGAATGCAACTCCGTCTTCTCACGAAGTTCTTCATGTATAGGAAAGAACAATGGGCCCCGAACCGATCACCTAAAGGAGATTGAGGACCCTAACACTCTCATAATCCCCACATAAAACCCCGTTTGATAATTGACATCAACGGTACTTTCCACCTCATCATAATCTTGAGCTGCGATGAGAATTGAGGGTTATAACTTTTTTATTACATGCGCATATTTTTTCAATCCACTTAAATGTGTGACCCGGTGAGATCTGAATATAGGCTAATTGCTCGTTGTTGTGTCTAAAATTCCGTTCAGTTTTGAACTAACATTTCAAAGTTACAATGACAGCTGAGAGTTACAAACTTAATAATGCTACATCCTAACCCACTATTGCCGGGTAGTTGCACACTCATTTTCTCTTGCAATGTGTCAATAAGAAATATTAATTTGGGGAACATTTTTGTTTGTTCTCAAAGAAAATAAATTAGAGTAACGATGGTTGATAAGTTGTCTAGTCAAGGAGCATTCTTTTCGGAAAGTCATGCATATATGTGAAGCTAGCTTTCACGCATGCACGCAAAGAGGGAAAAAATTCCAGTAATCACTATTTACTGAAGCAAAAATAATGACCATCACTAAGAAAAATTAGTCTAATATTCTGTTCCAAATAATTCAGAAACCTATATTCTTATTACCTTTTAATTCTCTCCCTCATCTTCCCCTGCTATATTTTTCTCTTCTCCTCCCTCATCTTCCCCTGCTATATTTTTCTCTTCTCCTCATTCACTTATGTTCTTTTATCTATTTTTTCTAGTTAATGAATTCTGAGGACCCACTCCCATTATTTAAAGAAGAATGAAAATTGATGTAGTCAAAGAAAGCCCTTTTGAGTCGTGCAAGCTATTTTGGATAGAAGTTCTAACAAAATTTTAGTCAAATATTTTCGTTTCTTTGTGGGTAGATTTTGAGCGTCGTACTTGGAGGGGTAAATGATGACTATTTTGGCTCAAATTTGATATCGAAGATTCATAACCTGTGTAGAATGATATTTTCTAGTTATTAGGTGATTTTCTATTTTTGATAAAAATATTATTTTTATCTTTTTAAACAAGTTTTGAGTCTATAAAAGACTCATTTATGTATGTGAGAAATTAGCTTTGAAATGAAATAAAATCCTAGAAATAAAGTACAAAATTTACCTTTTTAAGTTTTAGCGTCTATAAAAGACTCTTTTTCTAGATGTGAGAAGTTATCTTCGAGATGAAATAAAATTCTAGTTTTTACTACAATTGTCTATATCTATTGTTCTCTTTTGTATTAATAGAGCTGGTTGCAGCTAGCCCTAACAAGACTGTGTTAGAAACTAGTCCAATTGTGTTAAAGAGAGATTATATGCAAGATACACTCCATTTTAGGGTTGCTTAGGGGTTGTTTGGTTGGCAAAGAAAATCAAGGAAAACAATTAGAGGAAACATGTTTCTTATAATAGGTTTTTTTCTTTGTTTGGTTCACCTTGAAACAAGAAAATAAGTAATGTGTCATATTTTTAGGTGATGTGACCCAAAGGGACTGTTTGGTTCACCAAACCATCTGACATGGCATTTAGTAACTAAATAGATTCTATAGGCTCGTAGTAACTAAATAGGTTCTATAGACTTCTAAACTCAGTTTGGTTCACCAAATTTTTATAGAGATAGGTTTCCATAAACTTGAGAAAATGAGAGTGTTTTGTAGAAACCCACTTCCTTCCAACGCGCCACCGTGAAGAAGGTGATGACTAGGCGCCAACTAGACTTCGACCAAAGTTATCAATTTACCCCTCTAACCCACTATAAAAGGAGAACGCATCGCCTAAGGTAAGGGGATCTAAGTTTTCATGCAACTTTGAACTACACTCATTAACTTTCTCACTCAAGATCAACTCTTGACTTGATCGTTGGAGGAATAACGGAGAATGCAACTCCGTCTTCTCCACGAGTTCTTCGATGTAGGGAAAAACGGCGGGCCCCAGGCCGATCACCTAAAGGAGATTGAGGACCCTAACACTCTCATAATCCCCACATAAAACCCCCTGTTTGATAATTGACATCAACAGTACTTTCCACCTCATCATAACCTTGGAGCTGCGATGAGAATTGAGGGTTATAACTTTTTTTTTATTACATGCACGCATATTTTTTTCAATCCACTTAAATGTGTGACCAGTGAGATCTGAATATAGGCTAATTGCTCTGTTGTTGTGTCTAAAATTCCGTTCAGTTTTGAACTAACATTTCAAAGTTACGATGACAGCTGAGAGTTACAAACTTAATAATGCTACATCCTAACCCACTATTGCCGGGTAGTTGCACACTCATTTTCTCTTGCAATGTGTCAATAAGAAATATTAATTTGGGGAACATTTTTGTTTGTTCTCAAAGAAAATAAATTAGAGTAACGATGGTTGATAAGTTGTCTAGTCAAGGAGCATTCTTTTTCGGAAAGTCATGCATATATGTGAAGCTAGCTTTCACGCATGCACGCAAAGAGGGGAAAAAAATTCCAGTAATCACTATTTACTGAAGCAAAAATAATGACCATCACTAAGAAAAATTAGTCTAATATTCTGTTCCAAATAATTCAGAAACCTATATTCTTATTACCTTTTAATTCTCTCCTCATCTTCCCCTGCTATATTTTTTCTCTTCTCCTCCCTCATCTTCCCCTGCTATATTTTTTCTCTTCTCCTCATTCACTTATGTTCTTTTATCTATTTTTTCTAGTTAATGAATTCTGAGGACCCACTCCCATTATTTAAAGAAGAATGAAAATTGATGTAGTCAAAGAAAGCCCTTTTTGAGTCGTGCAAGCTATTTTGGATAGAAGTTCTAACAAAATTTTAGTCAAATATTTTCGTTTCTTTGTGGGTAGATTTTGAGCGTCGTACTTGGAGGGGTAAATGATGACTATTTTGGCTCAAATTTGATATCGAAGATTCATAACCTGTGTAGAATGATATTTTCTAGTTATTAGGTGATTTTCTATTTTTGATAAAAATATTATTTTTATCTTTTTAAACAAGTTTTGAGTCTATAAAAGACTCATTTATGTATGTGAGAAATTAGCTTTGAAATGAAATAAAATCCTAGAAATAAAGTACAAAATTTACCTTTTTAAGTTTTAGCGTCTATAAAAGACTCTTTTTCTAGATGTGAGAAGTTATCTTCGAGATGAAATAAAATTCTAGTTTTTACTACAATTGTCTATATCTATTGTTCTCTTTTGTATTAATAGAGCTGGTTGCAGCTAGCCCTAACAAGACTGTGTTAGAAACTAGTCCAATTGTGTTAAAGAGAGATTATATGCAAGATACACTCCATTTTAGGGTTGCTTAGGGGTTGTTTGGTTGGCAAAGAAAATCAAGGAAAACAATTAGAGGAAACATGTTTCTTATAATAGGTTTTTTTTCTTTGTTTGGTTCACCTTGAAACAAGAAAATAAGTAATGTGTCATATTTTTAGGTGATGTGACCCAAAGGGACTGTTTGGTTCACCAAACCATCTGACAGTGGCATTTCCGTAACTAAATAGATTCTATAGGCTCGCCGTAACTAAATAGGTTCTATAGACTTCCTAAACTCAGTTTGGTTCACCAAATTTTTATAGAGATAGGTTTCCATAAACTTGAGAAAATGAGAGTGTTTTGTAGAAACCCACTTCCTCTCTATTTGAGAGGAAATCAGGTAAAAATTTAAAAAACCCGTTTTATCCCATTAAAATATTATCATTTTCTCTACTTTATAGAAGCGCTTTCTTTGTTTTCTTCTTTCTCAATTGAACCTTTTTAAAAAGGCAAGAAATATTTTCTTCTTTTGGGTTTTCTATTTTATGATTTATGAACCAGACTAGGAAAAGTACATAGAAACCCCCACTTTTTGACACTACCAAAAACACATTCTATAAAAATTTATAGAAACATTTAACAACTATTTTTTGCCCAATTTTCCTTTTATTTTTTTTTATAGAAATGGAACCAAATAGGCCCAAAGTTTAGGAAACACATTTCATGTTTTTTTGATTTTGATTTTGATTTTGATTTTTTTAAGGAAAAGGGCGGAAACCATCAAAGTGGTTTCAACTAGAGTTCGTTGAGTAGAGTGCTTTTCCAAAGTGGAATATAAATTATCTGTAGGAGCCCACCAAAATGTGGGAATGTTTATATTCTCCAGCGTGGACTCGGCGGTTTGTGCCTCAAAAGGATACTATACGTACAGCCCTTTTAAGCCAAAGGTTCTCTTATTTACTTTATCAAATAAAGTCTTAATTACTTTAGTGCAAGTATTGTTCAATTTCCTCAAATTAAAGTTTCTACATATTTAAAATTTAGTGCTTATGCACAAAGTGGCCTTATCTAGATTTCATCTTTAGAGGACCGTAAGAAATCAACAACGTCAACGTCCCTTGTGTAACGGGTCTCCTGCTAACCATCAATTAAATAAAAATACGGAAACCAGGGCGGAGCCATGTAAGGCCCAACTGGGTCCTGGCTCCCCCTTGAATTTTTTAGAAAAACAAATAGGTATTTGGGATTTTTATATTAGTCCCTTACACATCTTTTGTATTTTGAAACTAAACCCTCAAATCATGGAAATTGCGATTATGTCTCTCAATTCTTAGATTATTTCAAAATTAGTCCCTCAAATACGCTATTAGGTCGCTCAATTCTTAAACTATTTTGAAATTAGTCCCTACTATCAAGCGTAGAAGCAACAATTGGAGAAATTATCAAGTAAAATTTGTTGTTGTGGACTATTGGCTCCTCCAATTTCCCTTTTATTTTTTTTATAGAAATGGAACCAAATAGGCCCAAAGTTTAGGAAACACATTTCATGTTTTTGATTTTGATTTTGATTTTGATTTTTTAAGGAAAAGGGCGGAAACCATCAAAGTGGTTTCAACTAGAGTTCGTTGAGTAGAGTGCTTTTCCAAAGTGGAATATAAATTATCTGTAGGAGCCCACCAAAATGTGGGAATGTTTATATTCTCCAGCGTGGACTCGGCGGTTTGTGCCTCAAAGGATACTATACGTACAGCCCTTTTAAGCCAAAGGTTCTCTTATTTACTTTATCAAATAAAGTCTTAATTACTTTAGTGCAAGTATTGTTCAATTTCCTCAAATTAAAGTTTCTACATATTTAAAATTTAGTGCTTATGCACAAAGTGGCCTTATCTAGATTTCATCTTTAGAGGACCGTAAGAAATCAACAACGTCAACGTCCCTTGTGTAACGGGTCTCCTGCTAACCATCAATTAAATAAAAATACGGAAACCAGGGGCGGAGCCATGTAAGGCCCAACTGGGTCCTGGCTCCCCCTTGAATTTTTTAGAAAAACAAATAGGTATTTGGGATTTTTATATTAGTCCCTTACACATCTTTTGTATTTTGAAACTAAACCCTCAAATCATGGAAATTGCGATTATGTCTCTCAATTCTTAGATTATTTCAAAATTAGTCCCTCAAATACTGATATTAGGTCGCTCAATTCTTAAACTATTTTGAAATTAGTCCCTACTATCAAGCGTAGAAGCAACAATTGGAGAAATTATCAAGTAAAATTTGTTGTTGTGGACTATTGGCTCCTCCAATTTCCCTTTTTTTTTATAAATTGATAGTCCCTCCAATAGCTATTTATGTTCTTAAGTGGAGGGACTAATTTCAAAATAGGTCAAAAATTGGGGGACCTAATAATAGCAATTTGCATAATTTGAGGGGTTAATTTCAAAATTTTAAAGATTTAAGAGACTAATGTATATTTTCTTGATGATCTTTAAGGTGCCATTTGGCAAAGGGTTAAGTGAGGGGTTAAGGAGATTTAACTCCTTCTTAACCCACCAAACATAAAAAATCTATACAAGGGTTAAAGTGAGTTAACCCTCTATAATTTGCCAAACGCAAAAAATACAGAAGGGTTAAGCTAACCCCTCTAGAGGAATTAAAATAAGTTAACCCCTCCAAATGAGGGATTTACTAATACTACCATTTAGAAGGATTAAGAGTTAACTCCTCTAATTAGAAAGAAAATAGTCAAAATCCTTGTTATTCCCAAATACTAAAATAATCACAATAGCTAAAATAAAACTTATATAACGGGTTAATAATTTAGTCATTCAGATTATCGAATGGGCTAACTATGTTAATCCTTCTCCTTAATTCCTCTCTACTCAATTATGGAACAATTTCATAAAAGTGGTTGAGTATATTCTACTCCTACAGGTGAATGCTTAATTATTTTTTAGACCCCCTTGCTGAAATTCCTGGCTCCGCCACTGACGGAAACCAATATCATTTACATTCTCCCTCTCTAATTTTAAAACAAAAACACATTGTTAAGATTATGCTCTGAATCCTAACTGAAGATCTACCCCAGCTTCAGCTATTGCTTGTGGTAGCGTCGACGCTGGCGCAGAGGTCAAATCCACTCTCGCCCTCTTGTCACTTGAACCTCACACGATATCACAGGCGAGGGTGAACGAACAACAGACTGTATATGGCTGCTTCTTGTTCAATTTCCTACTTAGAATCTGTATCTATTTAGGATTGGTCAAGGTTTCTTTGCATTCGGAAATAACTCTTATAAAAGAAGTCGTTCCATCAAAACTAGAGCACAGTAAAAATAAAGAAATTAGGAAGCAGTACGTAGATCATCCATGAGAGTCTGAGACAGATTAAATAAATCATTGATCTCATATATGTAATCTGTAATCTCTCATCCAATTAGTGAACTTTTATATGTTGTTGTCTACAGGCGCATGACTCGCTCTAAATCAAGTAAAGCTTTGCTCTGCGCTTGATTCCTTTTTGTGTTTTGACATTCTTTCTTTGTGATCATGATTTCAGTCCTCCTCCCTTCCGCAATATCTGCAAAAAAAAAACATTTGTTCCGTCCTATGTCTGTAAATACACGCGGAAAGCTTAGTTAGACAATAGATAATCTTCCTTAGTAATCTAATGAAGATTCGCTAAATTAATAAATAATCATGGTCTTTATGAGCCGCGGACCACATGCGTGTACAGTCACTAGCTTTTGTTTGGGTACTCATTAATTCATTAATTTGTACGACGCAAAATATTAGCATTATCCTATAAAAGTGACCACGTATACCCCTCAAATTTAAGATATGATAAACAACTTTGTTATTATTATTAATTGCACTAAAATACCCTGTTGTTGCCCCTACTTTGCACTTAATATACCCCGGATTGTTTTTAGCAGCAGTTATATACCCCAAAGTGTTTAAAATTTGCACTTTGATACCCTCATTTGTGCAAACATGACAATTCCCCCTTGAAAATTCTCATGCGATAATCATGTGCTAATTGTAAAATATTTTAACTTTTGTTAAATTTACTATTAAACCTATTAAAATCCTATTTATAAATAGAATTATGGTAGGTTTAAAATAGAATTGTGATAGTTTTAATAGTAAATTAATAAAAATTAAAAGTTAAAAAGTTCTAAAATTAGAATGTGAGCGTTACATGAGAATTTTCGTAGGGTGATTCCCACGACTGTATAACTGAGAGTATTTAAATGCAAAAATTTAAAGACTTTAGAGTATATAAGTGCTGTAAAACACGAGTAAGGATTCTATCAGAACACCCTATAGAAAAGGGTGATCCCATCAACGGTTGGTTAGTTTGGAATACAAGTCTTCTATTTATGGTATAGATTATCTCGCTCCTAGAGGAATGGTTCTCATAGAATTCCTATGGGTAAAAAACAAGTGAGGATATATAAGTGGAGAGTAGGGGAAACTTCTGATATGTAAGTGTGATGCAAGTGCAATTAAGCCTTCTTTATTGATCTTTCCTCTTACAACTTTATCGAGCCGCCGCATCCAGATTCCAGGGACTTGTTGATCTTGACCCACTGCAGAAGCCAATTTCTCCCATGCTTCAATCACAATGCTAGGTCATTTTTTGGGGGTTAATTGCACATAAAAACCTCTGTAATATTGTTGTTTTGAACTTATTATTTCTGCGGTTTCATCGTTGTTGATATATCCATGGGTTAAATTCTGACTCTTTCACCGTCAGAAGAACTCATTAATTTCACCTAGAGGCATCTGTCAAAATTTCGCCAAGAATAAAAGAGTCAGAAAATTTTAATCCAGATGGTCAAGCTGCAACAATGAAATTACAGGCTAGTAAGTACAAAAACAATAATCATACAGAGGTTTATGTGCAATTAACCATTTTTTTTTTCTAAGACAAGAGTTCGGTTTATATGGGTCTTTTTCCCCCACAGCAATTCAGAACAAAAATATATCGGAGATAACAAAAGAAAGAAAAAAATTGAAAATATACAAATATTAAGATCAAGACCAGGAAATGACAAAATATATGCTAAAGATAAAGAATCATAATGGAACAAGCCCAAAAGAGAAATAAGAACTGAAAATACATAAGTCTCGTGAAGGTCGACAAAATAAAGGTCCAGATATGGGAGGTCAAGTTTAGTGGTTTGTCATGACAATGTCTTTCGCCTCTTCACTCTTCGGAAGATGAAATCTGAATCGGTCCTATGAGCCAAGACAGTCCATTATCGCTATCAAATGATCGTTGAGGGTGGATGCAGGTTGAAGCAATCGCATATGATGATCTAAGGATTGACGGTTCATGGTTGATGACGTATGTGCTACAAAAAGACAGTTGCAATGTTTGGAGGAGCTTATTTTTAGAAGCTTTTAAGCTGCGTTATAGCTGTTGATGGCTTTTGGTTTTTATAATAAAATTTTTAAATTATGTACAAGTAGAATAATCTTTTGCTTGATTAAACCTAGCTTTCTTGGAGAACTTATAAGCTAAAATTTCAAAAATCCGGAAATCCTAACTTTTTCAAATGAACTTACAACTAAACTTATTTGAAATGTTACCAAACAGATTGATACGCAAAAGGTAGTTTAAAAAGCCACCTTGACACTTCAAAAAAAAAGGACCCTCGCAAGTTTACAGATGAAAAATAGTACATACGGAAATTAAACCCCCACCGATATGAACCACTGATAAAAACAGCTCATACGGGTAGTTTGGTTATGATCCACAGTCTAGTTTATGCACTGGCCAAATATCCCATGAAGCATCCTTAGTAATGATATCGCAAGATATTAGTCTTCAGTTGAAGATGAATATTTATGCATGATTAACTACATTGGTATTGACATTCTAAGTCTCTTGGGAGACATCCATTAAATTGGATCGACGCGGAGAAGATTAGCATGACCTCTGCACAAGGATGACACGCACAAATCCAGAAATAAAATTGACATTCTTATAACTTTCATTCAGTTCTGTATCAAACAAACAACCCGAATTATTGTATTTTACACTCTTCTTCTCCTTGAACCTTCCCAAACTCAAATTTTTTCTACGCCTTTACCCAATAAGACTTTTCTTCACCCTCTGTTTCATCAATAGAGCCCCATTTTCTCCTTCAACCTCCCTATTCAAATCCAAACCCTAATCCAAATGATTAAACCGCTCAGATTAGGGTTTGGATTTGAAATTTGGATTAGGGTGGTTTGAATTGGGAGAGGTTGAAGGAGGAGAGGCTTAATTGATGAGAGAGAAAGAGAAGGTGAATGAAGGTCTTATTGGGTAAAAGTATAGAATAAATTTGAGGTTGGGGGAGGTTGAAGGAGAAGAAATGTGTAAAATATAGTAAATTTAAGAGGTCAGGAGGATGGAAGAAATTTTCCCAGCAGTTCTCGCCGAAAAAATGAACGTCAACGAGTTTTTGTACATAATTGTCAATTTTACACACCTTAAATACCAAAAGGATGCCGGAGTGTTTTTAAATGACAAAGCAGTAAATGAGGTCTATTTTAAATACCCATCTGGTAATTTAGCCGATTAATTAATAACTAGAAAAAGTGGAGGACTAGGACTTGGACCACTAACTAGAAGAAGTAAAAGTTCCATTAAAATCAACCATAGCTTCTACAAAAACTACACAGACATCCACTCACTTGTATAATAAAGCTTCAGTCTAGAAACTTTTTCTGTATGCGGCAGAATGATAGTGATATAGAATAATTAACTACTGTCTAATTGAAAATGTGCAACAAAAGGAATGTGGATTTCAAGTGATCTGTCTTTATCAGAGTCAAATAGCTCTCTCAACAAATGATGGTGAGTTTTTTATTCGATAGATGAATAACATAGTGACCTATGGAGTTAGTCTTGGGCTATCTTTAGTCTTGGCTATATTCGAATACTCCTAGTGGATCTTCTCTACTCCTAGTGGATCTTCTCCTATTGAGGATAAAATAAGAGAGAATCAATTCAGATTTATTGGTCATGTATAATGGAGACCACTAAATGTACCAATTAGACGATACGATACATTACAATTCTTGGAAAAGTCAAACTAGAGATGGACCTAAAACTTGGTTAGAAACAATTAAGAAAGATATGCACAAAGGCCAAATTGTGGAGAAGATAGCCCTTTACAAACTAATGGAAGAATAGAATTCATGTAACCGACCTACTAGGATAAAGTATTTGATGTTGCTCTTCTTGTTATTGAATGTGCCATAGTCCGATGCACGAAGGAGAAAAAGTAGACCTAGTAAAATAGGTTGAAGATGAATATTTATGCATGATTAACTACATTGGTATTGACATTCTAAGTCTCTTGGGAGACATCCATTAAATTGGATCGACGCGGAGAAGATTAGCATGACCTCTGCACAAGGATGACACGCACAAATCCAGAAATAAAATTGACATTCTTATAACTTTCATTCAGTTCTGTATCAAACAAACAACCCGAATTATTGTATTTTACACTCTTCTTCTCCTTGAACCTTCCCAAACTCAAATTTTTTCTACGCCTTTACCCAATAAGACTTTTCTTCACCCTCTGTTTCATCAATAGAGCCCCATTTTCTCCTTCAACCTCCCCCTATTCAAATCCAAACCCTAATCCAAATGATTAAACTGCGCGTTCAGATTAGGGTTTGGATTTGAAATTTGGATTAGGGTGGTTTGAATTGGGAGAGGTTGAAGGAGGAGAGGCTTAATTGATGAGAGAGAAAGAGAAGGTGAATGAAGGTCTTATTGGGTAAAAGTATAGAATAAATTTGAGGTTGGGGGAGGTTGAAGGAGAAGAAATGTGTAAAATATAGTAAATTTAAGAGGTCAGGAGGATGGAAGAAATTTTCCCAGCAGTTCTCGCCGAAAAAATGAACGTCAACGAGTTTTTGTACATAATTGTCAATTTTACACACCTTAAATACCAAAAGGATGCCGGAGTGTTTTTAAATGACAAAGCAGTAAATGAGGTCTATTTTAAATACCCATCTGGTAATTTAGCCGATTAATTAATAACTAGAAAAAGTGGAGGACTAGGACTTGGACCACTAACTAGAAGAAGTAAAAGTTCCATTAAAATCAACCATAGCTTCTACAAAAACTACACAGACATCCACTCACTTGTATAATAAAGCTTCAGTCTAGAAACTTTTTCTGTATGCGGCAGAATGATAGTGATATAGAATAATTAACTACTGTCTAATTGAAAATGTGCAACAAAAGGAATGTGGATTTCAAGTGATCTGTCTTTATCAGAGTCAAATAGCTCTCTCAACAAATGATGGTGAGTTTTTTATTCGATAGATGAATAACATAGTGACCTATGGAGTTAGTACTGGGCTATCTTTAGTCTTGGCTATATTCGAATACTCCTAGTGGATCTTCTCTACTCCTAGTGGATCTTCTCCTATTGAGGATAAAATAAGAGAGAATCAATTCAGATTTATTGGTCATGTATAATGGAGACCACTAAATGTACCAATTAGACGATACGATACATTACAATTACTGGGAAAAGTCAAACTAGAGATGGACCTAAAAACTTGGTTAGAAACAATTAAGAAAGATATGCACAAAGGCCAAATTCGTGGAGAAGATAGCCCTTTACAAACTAATGGAAGAATAGAATTCATGTAACCGACCTACTAGGATAAAGTATTTGATGTTGCTCTTCTTGTTATTGAATGTGCCATAGTCCGATGCACGAAGGAGAAAAAGTAGACCTAGTAAAATAGGTTGAAGATGACCATATCTTAATTCTTGCTACTCAAACTGAACAATAAATACACACAAGAAACATTTAAAACCAAGAAGAAGAAGAAGAAGAAGATACACAAAGAAGATAAGAAAGTAAGCAACTCCTTGATTACACACAAACACTTGAACCATGCACACACAAACGTAGACCTACTTGAAGATCATTCATACAACCCTTATACTCTACTAACCAGGAAGAAGGGTTAAAAAAGTTCTCTCCTTAATGTTTCTCATTTTCTTCTTCCAAAATATCAAATCTTCTCCAAAAAAGAGTTCTGAAATCCCATGGAGAGTTTAATGGTGTTGAGGATCAGGTCCTCCTGGGCTCAGACGCGTAGACTCATACACACTCTTCGCTGTATTGTTTTCTTGTCGAGATCCTTGGACTGCATTCATACTTCTTAGTGCCCCTTCAAGCTCTCTCACATTGAGAATGCGAGGTTCAGAGCAAAGTAAGCAAGAAGACATGACGATCAAGATGCATAAGCAAAGGTTTGGGCTTAAACAGAAACCCATGCTTCTTCTTTAACTTGGTTGACCTAAGTGAAGTTTTAAGGAATAGGTAGCTATAGGTATTGTATATATACAATCTTGGGGGGTCAATTTATGTTACTATAGTATCAGACTAATGAAGTGGAAACCACAAACATGTGTTGATTTAGCTTGGATTGGTTGAATATATATGTTTATGTTTTCTCAGATATACTTATTGCAAATCGGCATCATTGATCCATTTTGAAGGAGTTCCATTGGATGTAATACATGGTCTTTGATTGCAGAAGAGAACTCTCAAGATGCCATGATTAACTTAGGCGATAACCTGTTCCCTCAACGTCCTGTGGCTTCATGGGTAATAATACAAGTAGTTCTATTCTAAAAGTTTCTAATTCAAACTTGAATCAAACCTGTATAACGACTGGGCTAAAAGCACGGGAACTTCAGAGTTGAATTTGGCTACAAAGTTGAGTAAGAAATAATTAAGAAAGATATGCACAAAGGCCAAATTCGTGGAGAAGATAGCCCTTTACAAACTAATGGAAGAATAGAATTCATGTAACCGACCTACTAGGATAAAGTATTTGATGTTGCTCTTCTTGTTATTGAATGTGCCATAGTCCGATGCGAAGGAGAAAAAGTAGACCTAGTAAAATAGGTTGAAGATGACCATATCTTAATTCTTGCTACTCAAACTGAACAATAAATACACACAAGAAACATTTAAAACCAAGAAGAAGAAGAAGAAGAAGATACACAAAGAAGATAAGAAAGTAAGCAACTCCTTGATTACACACAAACACTTGAACCATGCACACACAAACGTAGACCTACTTGAAGATCATTCATACAACCCTTATACTCTACTAACCAGGAAGAAGGGTTAAAAAGTTCTCTCCTTAATGTTTCTCATTTTCTTCTTCCAAAATATCAAATCTTCTCCAAAAAGAGTTCTGAAATCCCATGGAGAGTTTAATGGTGTTGAGGATCAGGTCCTCCTGGGCTCAGGCAGCGTGACTCATACACACTCTTCGCTGTATTGTTTTCTTGTCGAGATCCTTGGACTGCATTCATACTTCTTAGTGCCCCTTCAAGCTCTCTCACATTGAGAATCGAGGTTCAGAGCAAAGTAAGCAAGAAGACATGACGATCAAGATGCATAAGCAAAGGTTTGGGCTTAAACAGAAACCCATGCTTCTTCTTTAACTTGGTTGACCTAAGTGAAGTTTTAAGGAATAGGTAGCTATAGGTATTGTATATATACAATCTTGGGGGGTCAATTTATGTTACTATAGTATCAGACTAATGAAGTGGAAACCACAAACATGTGTTGATTTAGCTTGGATTGGTTGAATATATATGTTTATGTTTTCTCAGATATACTTATTGCAAATCGGCATCATTGATCCATTTTGAAGGAGTTCCATTGGATGTAATACATGGTCTTTGATTGCAGAAGAGAACTCTCAAGATGCCATGATTAACTTAGGCGATAACCTGTTCCCTCAACGTCCTGTGGCTTCATGGGTAATAATACAAGTAGTTCTATTCTAAAAGTTTCTAATTCAAACTTGAATCAAACCTGTATAACGACTGGGCTAAAAGCACGGGAACTTCAGAGTTGAATTTGGCTACAAAGTTGAGTAAGAAATACATTCACAATAGTGTTACATATAAATTCTTTTGCCCAAATATACGGTGGAATCTAACCATATATTTGAGTTAAAATTATTATGCTAATTTTCCTTATGAAGATCATGGATTCACTTCTCCATCACACAACGGGTAAGCATAGTATGATTTGGCATACAAAGTACACTAGTTCAGCCTTCACACAAAACGGTTCTACAGTGCATAACAACCACTAGCAAATATTATGATTAATGTCTACATTAGAACTAATTAGAACTAAAATCTTTCAATGATTTCTCTCTTTCCTTCGATGGAAGCTGTTTTTTCTAGTTCTTTTACTTCCTTTATTGAACTTCTTAAAGGGACTACCTCTCTTTATATCTCTTCTTTCTGTTATAATGTGAGCCTAAATAGAAATACCTTGATGGATGTGAGCAACATTGCCTTCAAGATAAAAAATATTTAATAAAAAGATCATACCCACATTCTTACTAGCCAACTTGAGCGCATGCAAAACAACTTAAAATAAGAAACATTAAGCAGAAAAACTCTGTACAACATCCTAAGACTTAAGAGACACCTGACTTGTATGATCTTGCTTTATTTTTCTGAACAACTTGAGAAATAAACCTTGGGCCTAAATCTCGCAAACGCATGCAAGGACACACACATAAACATATTTGTTTAAGCGGTTGTCTACTCAGTCACCCCTCAATGCTCAAGAGCCAATCCAGATACATATAACCGAGCTCAAATTCCTCCAACTGCTCTTCCAAAAACTTTCCACTTAAGTACACTTACTTGTCCTCTCACATGATTCACTCACTGCCAGCCTCAGCTTATTTCTACTCATAGTATCCTGGCTATGCCTATATAAACAATCTTAATCGATATACAATGTTAACAGTTCTCATGTGATTGTGCTCCTCTCCTTTCTTTCCATTTGTTTAGCGAGCGGAACCTAGTGGAGGCTCAATTAGCTTTAGCTTAAATGAGCAGTCAATAGCCAAATGCACATTTAGGCAAAGGTCATGACTTCTCAGAGGAACTAATGGGCAATTGGGCATATCAAGGTCAATAATTAAGAATGAATTTTACATTTAGGTCACCCAATTTGCCAATTTTATAACGCTAAGTGAACCTAGCTTTCATCTTTGAATGAATTAGAGAATCAAAATCAGCCAATTGTAGCTGGGCTGTGGATCATGGGATGACACAAATATATCGAGTAGAAATGGCCTGATCTTTATAATCTAAAGAAAAGAAGCAGCAAAAGGAAAGCAAAAGATGGAGGTTGCTCAAGTTTGTGGATTGGTAGGGTAGAGAATCTTCTAACGAGTACACTAAAATCATTGTCATGTTAACAAAACAAACTATTCACATCATGGGACAATGAGCAAGTAAAGATAGAATAGATTGTTCCAACAATCTTACATATGTATTCTTTTGCCCAAATATACGGTGGAATCTAACCATATATTTGAGTTAAAATTATTATGCTAATTTTCCTTATGAAGATCATGGATTCACTTCTCCATCACACAACGGGTAAGCATAGTATGATTTGGCATACAAAGTACACTAGTTCAGCCTTCACACAAAACGGTTCTACAGTGCATAACAACCACTAGCAAATATTATGATTAATGTCTACATTAGAACTAATTAGAACTAAAATCTTTCAATGATTTCTCTCTTTCCTTCGATGGAAGCTGTTTTTCTAGTTCTTTTACTTCCTTTATTGAACTTCTTAAAGGGACTACCTCTCTTTATATCTCTTCTTTCTGTTATAATGTGAGCCTAAATAGAAATACCTTGATGGATGTGAGCAACATTGCCTTCAAGATAAAAAATATTTAATAAAAAGATCATACCCACATTCTTACTAGCCAACTTGAGCGCATGCAAAACAACTTAAAATAAGAAACATTAAGCAGAAAAACTCTGTACAACATCCTAAGACTTAAGAGACACCTGACTTGTATGATCTTGCTTTATTTTTCTGAACAACTTGAGAAATAAACCTTGGGCCTAAATCTCGCAAACGCATGCAAGGACACACACATAAACATATTTGTTTAAGCGGTTGTCTACTCAGTCACCCCTCAATGCTCAAGAGCCAATCCAGATACATATAACCGAGCTCAAATTCCTCCAACTGCTCTTCCAAAAACTTTCCACTTAAGTACACTTACTTGTCCTCTCACATGATTCACTCACTGCCAGCCTCAGCTTATTTCTACTCATAGTATCCTGGCTATGCCTATATAAACAATCTTAATCGATATACAATGTTAACAGTTCTCATGTGATTGTGCTCCTCTCCTTTCTTTCCATTTGTTTAGCGAGCGGAACCTAGTGGAGGCTCAATTAGCTTTAGCTTAAATGAGCAGTCAATAGCCAAATGCACATTTAGGCAAAGGTCATGACTTCTCAGAGGAACTAATGGGCAATTGGGCATATCAAGGTCAATAATTAAGAATGAATTTTACATTTAGGTCACCCAATTTGCCAATTTTATAACGCTAAGTGAACCTAGCTTTCATCTTTGAATGAATTAGAGAATCAAAATCAGCCAATTGTAGCTGGGCTGTGGATCATGGGATGACACAAATATATCGAGTAGAAATGGCCTGATCTTTATAATCTAAAGAAAAGAAGCAGCAAAAGGGAAAGCAAAAGATGGAGGTTGCTCAAGTTTGTGGATTGGTAGGGTAGAGAATCTTCTAACGAGTACACTAAAATCATTGTCATGTTAACAAAACAAACTATTCACATCATGGGACAATGAGCAAGTAAAGATAGAATAGATTGTTCCAACAATCTTACATATGTATATCAGTACGTACAAAGCATGAGTACAGGGAAAAAAAAGTAGAGACGTACTAACCATGTTTTGTGTTTTTCCACTTCACGTTTCAGCTTCTATATCTTCTTTCAGCTGCATTCTTTGAAATATTATCATACCGAACTGTATCGATGTGCAGAGAGCCTGGCATTTGCACTGTAGCCAGAAAGATTTGTCTTCTTGAGATAGATTTAATATGATGATTTGAATTCCAAGACGCATAAGCTTTGAACCAATGTTGAAAAAAACGATAACGAAGGACGTAATGCTCATCTCCTGATAATGTAAAACACAAAATAAACAACATAACGCATAACGTAGGTTCCATGTTTTAGTATTTTATTTGAAAATGCAATAAAAAATATTCACAATGATTTTAACAAATAGAATGTGCACAATCTTCAAATATGACATCACAGTTATCAAATATTTTATCACAGTTTCTCAATAATACATCATAAGCGTGCACAATCTTTAAATATAACATCAGAGTTATCAAATATATCATCACTGTTTCTCAATAATACATCATAAATGCTTAAGAACCAATCCAAAACACATGTATTTTAAGTTTAAAATAAAAATTAAAGAAAATAATCTCAAGTCCAGTCACATTCATAATTTCACAATCAGATAATGATGTCACCAAAATAACCCACGAAGACCTGACAAACAATTCAAAAGTATTTAATTACTTGACTTTTAAGAAAGAAAATACTCTCAAGTCTCCATAATAAACTATTTTGGAATAATGTAAGTTGTATTAAAATAGCATGTTATATTGAAAAACGTAAGTTAAATTGAAATAACATATGATATTTTGCAATAACACAGAGTTATAATGTGTATGAGTTATTTCAAAAGGTTACGTAACATTTAAGGCTTGTTAGGACACACACATAAACATATTTGTTTAGCGGTTGTCTACTCAGTCACCCCTCAATGCTCAAGAGCCAATCCAGATACATATAACCGAGCTCAAATTCCTCCAACTGCTCTTCCAAAACTTTCCACTTAAGTACACTTACTTGTCCTCTCACATGATTCACTCACTGCCAGCCTCAGCTTATTTCTACTCATAGTATCCTGGCTATGCCTATATAAACAATCTTAATCGATATACAATGTTAACAGTTCTCATGTGATTGTGCTCCTCTCCTTTCTTTCCATTTGTTTAGCGGAACCTAGTGGAGGCTCAATTAGCTTTAGCTTAAATGAGCAGTCAATAGCCAAATGCACATTTAGGCAAAGGTCATGACTTCTCAGAGGAACTAATGGGCAATTGGGCATATCAAGGTCAATAATTAAGAATGAATTTTACATTTAGGTCACCCAATTTGCCAATTTTATAACGCTAAGTGAACCTAGCTTTCATCTTTGAATGAATTAGAGAATCAAAATCAGCCAATTGTAGCTGGGCTGTGGATCATGGGATGACACAAATATATCGAGTAGAAATGGCCTGATCTTTATAATCTAAAGAAAAGAAGCAGCAAAAGGGAAAGCAAAAGATGGAGGTTGCTCAAGTTTGTGGATTGGTAGGGTAGAGAATCTTCTAACGAGTACACTAAAATCATTGTCATGTTAACAAAACAAACTATTCACATCATGGGACAATGAGCAAGTAAAGATAGAATAGATTGTTCCAACAATCTTACATATGTATATCAATGCATTACAAAGCATGAGTACAGGGAAAAAAAAGTAGAGACGTACTAACCATGTTTTGTGTTTTTCCACTTCACGTTTCAGCTTCTATATCTTCTTTCAGCTGCATTCTTTGAAATATTATCATACCGAACTGTATCGATGTGCAGAGAGCCTGGCATTTGCACTGTAGCCAGAAAGATTTGTCTTCTTGAGATAGATTTAATATGATGATTTGAATTCCAAGGCGCATAAGCTTTGAACCAATGTTGAAAAAGCGATAACGAAGGGCGTAATGCTCATCTCCTGATAATGTAAAACACAAAATAAACAACATAGCATAACGTAGGTTCCATGTTTTAGTATTTTATTTGAAAATGCAATAAAAAATATTCACAATGATTTTAACAAATAGAATGTGCACAATCTTCAAATATGACATCACAGTTATCAAATATTTTATCACAGTTTCTCAATAATACATCATAGCGTGCACAATCTTTAAATATAACATCAGAGTTATCAAATATATCATCACTGTTTCTCAATAATACATCATAAATGCTTAAGAACCAATCCAAAACACATGTATTTTAAGTTTAAAATAAAAATTAAAGAAAATAATCTCAAGTCCAGTCACATTCATAATTTCACAATCAGATAATGATGTCACCAAAATAACCCACGAAGACCTGACAAACAATTCAAAAGTATTTAATTACTTGACTTTTAAGAAAGAAAATACTCTCAAGTCTCCATAATAAACTATTTTGGAATAATGTAAGTTGTATTAAAATAGCATGTTATATTGAAAAACGTAAGTTAAATTGAAATAACATATGATATTTTGCAATAACACAGAGTTATAATGTGTATGAGTTATTTCAAAAGGTTACGTAACATTTAAGGCTTGTTAGGTTACATAACACAACATAACGAGTTACTTAATGTGTTTTTTCAGCTATGCATTGCACAATATGTTCAAAATCTCGAACTAATATGAACATTCTGACCAGTTTCATGAAGTACCCAGTGTAATAATAATGAAGCCCATGAAGACAGGGAAATTATCTAGCAAATTTGCAGCTAAGGCGCACGACATTGCCTTCTTCTAGGGCCTTGTCAAATTGTTCCATGAATTTTAAAAGAAAGCGTAGTTGTATATAAAGCTGTGAAGCCTTCGCTAATCTCCTTCTGTAAGTAAAGTGAAATTGCACCTGTCAGATAAATAAAAATCAAGAGACAATTTAATTTAAAGTTATGCATAATGAATGAAAACAGTGTTGAATTGACAGCAACAAATAAAGCGTTATTAAGATTTTATGATAGTAAGTGAAGCTCTACTTTAGCAAGGAAACAACACGTGGCATTGTTGTGACATAAAGTCAGCATACGATAGATCTGCTTTCAAAAAATTAAATAAAATTATGAAAAATTAGCAATCATCAACTGCATTCAAGGGGTTACAAGGTCATAATAGTAGCACCCTAAATACAAATAAGCACCAATTCTATGGTGCATCATGACCACAGAACATGATCTTGACACATCAAGCACAATCCACACAGCAACTGTGAAATGTGCTTACCTATGATGAGCACCATCAGGTGTAATGAGGAGGAGCTCTTTCTCCTGCATGAGGAAAAATTACAGTAATTTCTTCTATACGTAGTAGCTAGAGTACCAAGAGGCAAGAAAGATAGGCTTATACAGGGGCAGTAGAATACTTTTCATGCACAAGACAAGGGCATAGAGACAGTTCAATAACATATAAATAAAGGATTTGGTACAACATGAAGGGGAACTAAAAGAAGACAAAAGGGTAACAAAGAAGAATAGAAGATGGGTGCTGATTTCAGTAAAAGCTCGCTTGTACTTCTATAAGAAGACAGAGGTTCCAGCTCAAATAACAGTCATCATGAAGTGTCAGAAATGCATTGCACAATATGTTCAAAATCTCGAACTAATATGAACATTCTGACCAGTTTCATGAAGTACCCAGTGTAATAATAATGAAGCCCATGAAGACAGGGAAATTATCTAGCAAATTTGCAGCTAAGGCGCACGACATTGCCTTCTTCTAGGGCCTTGTCAAATTGTTCCATGAATTTTAAAAGAAAGCGTAGTTGTATATAAAGCTGTGAAGCCTTCGCTAATCTCCTTCTGTAAGTAAAGTGAAATTGCACCTGTCAGATAAATAAAAATCAAGAGACAATTTAATTTAAAGTTATGCATAATGAATGAAAACAGTGTTGAATTGACAGCAACAAATAAAGCGTTATTAAGATTTTATGATAGTAAGTGAAGCTCTACTTTAGCAAGGAAACAACACGTGGCATTGTTGTGACATAAAGTCAGCATACGATAGATCTGCTTTCAAAAAATTAAATAAAATTATGAAAAATTAGCAATCATCAACTGCATTCAAGGGGTTACAAGGTCATAATAGTAGCACCCTAAATACAAATAAGCACCAATTCTATGGTGCATCATGACCACAGAACATGATCTTGACACATCAAGCACAATCCACACAGCAACTGTGAAATGTGCTTACCTATGATGAGCACCATCAGGTGTAATGAGGAGGAGCTCTTTCTCCTGCATGAGGAAAAATTACAGTAATTTCTTCTATACGTAGTAGCTAGAGTACCAAGAGGCAAGAAAGATAGGCTTATACAGGGGCAGTAGAATACTTTTCATGCACAAGACAAGGGCATAGAGACAGTTCAATAACATATAAATAAAGGATTTGGTACAACATGAAGGGGAACTAAAAGAAGACAAAAGGGTAACAAAGAAGAATAGAAGATGGGTGCTGATTTCAGTAAAAGCTCGCTTGTACTTCTATAAGAAGACAGAGGTTCCAGCTCAAATAACAGTCATCATGAAGTGTCAGAAATGCATCTTCTATATACAATACTAAAGGATTCATCTCTCTTTTATAGCTTGAATGCACTTAAGGGATTCCTCTTAAGCATGGGAAGTTGCAAAAATCAGACTGGCAGCCCTCAATGGACATTAGCATAGCCATCAACAGACAAGATTGACAAGATACTCATTGGGTGGAAAGACACTACATTGTCTTAGGGGACGTATACTTATATTTGTCACTTTTACCAATTTGACATGCTTCTTATAGTCTATGTTACCTGGACTCGAGTACGAGTATCCGATACGAGTACGGATCTGAGTGTCCGGTACGTAATTTCTAAAAATTTTGGATACGGGGACACCGTCCTAAATTTCGACACGGTACGGGATACGGCAATAGAGAATATTCTCCAAAACAATTGCATCAAGTGCATTAAAATTAGAAAGTTAATCAACAATCAAAGGTTCAATGGAAAACAACAATATCAAAGGTCCAATGGACATCAAGTGCATAAAAAGTAAAAAAACACTTCCACAACACCAAATCGTCTCTAGCATCAGCCAACAACTTAAGCTCATAAGTCAAAAGAAATGGCTTCGATCTTAGGTTCATTTAGAGAAAGCTCAGCAACTTCCAATATGCTATCACCATCCATAGTGTCTCCCCCTAAACAAAAAAGGCAAACAATAACAATAGTTGCAAGGTTTAAATTAATAATACACTAATTATAACTTATAAAAAGCAAATAACACCCCCTCATCAATCCCCGAAAACCCAAAACCAAAACTAACCCCTTCCCCCCGTCCACCTCATCAATCCCCGCCTCAACAAATACACCCCCTCATCCCACGAATCCCAACCGTCCATCTCCAAAGCAAGCCTACGGCTACAAACCATCCACCTCATCGATCCACAACTCCACCATCCCTCCAATCAAAACCAATCCCCTTCCTCGATAAAAAAAATAACCCCTCACCTTGTTTTCTCCTCATCTCAAGCGATCGAAATCCCCCTGCTCCCCAAATCTCTCAAACCCTAGAATCTCAAATGGCCCAAGGAGAAGCAATGGAGAAGAAGCCAGTGGGAGAAGCCGACGACGAGAGAAGGAGAGAAAAGAAGGCCGAAGGCCATGAGGAAGAAGCCCAAGGCGAGGAGGCTGCCGTGAAAGAAGCGGGAGGAGACAAAGCGGGAGCAAGAAGAAAGAAGGTGAAGAAGCGTGGAGACTTACAAGAGGTCGGCGAATTTGGTATGTAATTTCATCTTTTCTTTCTCTATTTTTGGTTTTTGATTCACACACCTCGCCGTATCCGAGTGCCGACCACGATATCGACCTGTATTTCGTGCCGGATCGGTGTCGGATCGTATCGACACCGATGCAATGCCAAACCGCTGTGTCCGTGCGTAGATTAAATAAAATTATGAAAAATTAGCAATCATCAACTGCATTCAAGGGGTTACAAGGTCATAATAGTAGCACCCTAAATACAAATAAGCACCAATTCTATGGTGCATCATGACCACAGAACATGATCTTGACACATCAAGCACAATCCACACAGCAACTGTGAAATGTGCTTACCTATGATGAGCACCATCAGGTGTAATGAGGAGGAGCTCTTTCTCCTGCATGAGGAAAAATTACAGTAATTTCTTCTATACGTAGTAGCTAGAGTACCAAGAGGCAAGAAAGATAGGCTTATACAGGGGCAGTAGAATACTTTTCATGCACAAGACAAGGGCATAGAGACAGTTCAATAACATATAAATAAAGGATTTGGTACAACATGAAGGGGGGAACTAAAAGAAGACAAAAGGGTAACAAAGAAGAATAGAAGATGGGTGCTGATTTCAGTAAAAGCTCGCTTGTACTTCTATAAGAAGACAGAGGTTCCAGCTCAAATAACAGTCATCATGAAGTGTCAGAAATGCATCTTCTATATACAATACTAAAGGATTCATCTCTCTTTTATAGCTTGAATGCACTTAAGGGATTCCTCTTAAGCATGGGAAGTTGCAAAAATCAGACTGGCAGCCCTCAATGGACATTAGCATAGCCATCAACAGACAAGATTGACAAGATACTCATTGGGTGGAAAGACACTACATTGTCTTAGGGGACGTATACTTATATTTGTCACTTTTACCAATTTGACATGCTTCTTATAGTCTATGTTACCTGGACTCGAGTACGAGTATCCGATACGGGTACGGATCTGAGTGTCCGGTACGTAATTTCTAAAAATTTTGGATACGGGGACACCGTCCTAAATTTCGACACGGGTACGGGGATACGGCAATAGAGAATATTCTCCAAAACAATTGCATCAAGTGCATTAAAATTAGAAAGTTAATCAACAATCAAAGGTTCAATGGAAAACAACAATATCAAAGGTCCAATGGACATCAAGTGCATAAAAAGTAAAAAAACACTTCCACAACACCAAATCGTCTCTAGCATCAGCCAACAACTTAAGCTCATAAGTCAAAAGAAATGGCTTCGATCTTAGGTTCATTTAGAGAAAGCTCAGCAACTTCCAATATGCTATCACCATCCATAGTGTCTCCCCCTAAACAAAAAAGGCAAACAATAACAATAGTTGCAAGGTTTAAATTAATAATACACTAATTATAACTTATAAAAAGCAAATAACACCCCCCTCATCAATCCCCGAAAACCCAAAACCAAAAACTAACCCCTTCCCCCCGTCCACCTCATCAATCCCCGCCTCAACAAATACACCCCCTCATCCCACGAATCCCAACCGTCCATCTCCAAAGCAAGCCTACGGCTACAAACCATCCACCTCATCGATCCACAACTCCACCATCCCTCCAATCAAAACCAATCCCCTTCCTCGATAAAAAAAATAACCCCTCACCTTGTTTTCTCCTCATCTCAAGCGATCGAAATCCCCCTGCTCCCCAAATCTCTCAAACCCTAGAATCTCAAATGGCGCCCAAGGCCGAGAAGAAGCCAGCGGAGAAGAAGCCCGCGGCGGAGAAGCCCGACGAGGAGCCCAAGGCGGAGAAGAAGGCCGAGAAGGCCCCCGCGAGGAAGAAGCCCAAGGCCGAGGAGAGGCTGCCGTCGAAAGAAGCGGGAGGAGACAAGAGCGGGAGCAAGAAGAAGCAGAAGAAGGTGAAGAGCGTGGAGACTTACAAGAGGGTCGAGCGAATTTGGTATGTAATTTCATCTTTTCTTTCTCTATTTTTTTGGTTTTTTCGATTCACACACCTCGCCGTATCCGAGTGCCGACCACAGTATCTGACCTGTATTTCGTACCCGGATCGGTGTCGGGTCGTATCGACACCGGTACGGCGGCCAAACCGCTGTGTCCGAGTAACGTAGCTTATAGATGATGGCTTATGCCTATATGGGTGAGAAAGAATTGTCAAAATGAGAAGAAATTTCTTTTGGAACGGAAGTGGAAATTGTATGGTTCTGCTCTTTTAGTAAATTATGCATACTCTCTAAAGACAAGAAACTAGGGAATGGACTGATATCCCTTAAGAGAAACGAATATTCTCCTGATAGACAAACAAATAAGGAGATTCTTCTCTGATGAAGTTTTGATTTTGAAGACAATACTTTTACCAAGTATTATAAAGAAAACCGTCATTAGCTAGATAGAAAAACAAGTATTGTTTCCTCTTTTTCGAAGGGAGTTCTTAGACAAAATGAGCGATTACTGTTTAGTAGTAAAGTCCCTTGCTATTTGGTTAAATTGGTAGGTATGGGAGAAACCCCTGGCATATAAATTTCATGATTATTTTCCCATGCTGGACAGCCTTTGTAAGTCTTGAAGCTACTTCGAGGATAAAGTGTGGAGATGCAAGTCACTCTTATAGGAGATTTAACAGGAAACTTGGCATACGAGTGTTTTTGAGCTATTAGAATAATTAAATAAGAAAACAGATAACAACATGAATGACACTAGAATCAGTAGGCGGGAGATGGGGCTTTTTCTGTTATAACCTGATACTCTTTCCTCAATTTCGAGGGTATCAAAACACCATTTCGTGGAAGACCCATTTCTTTTGACGGCGTCAGAACTCCATACCTCTTTCTTCTATGGAAGACCCCGCTTCAATGGAAAAACCTTAACCTGGTTAATCCTCGAAGGAAGACTAAAAACCAAATTATTGGCAAGAAAAGGAATTCTATAGAAACAACAGTTTATTGTATTTAGAATGCAGGAAGAAACTATACATAACTTCTTCTACTGTTGTGGGTTCTTTTCTCTCTCTCGATACATTTATATCATAACTTGCAAGTTCCAAGAGTTCCCCAGGCAAGGCAAGACATAAGGATCACTTGCAGAGGAAATACTGTCATAGGGCTAGCGGTCATAATGAAGTAGGATACCAGAACTAATGCTATGATGTGAAATGTTTGGAGAGTACACAATAAATAAAATCTTTAAGGATGAGTCAGGTAAATGTTTGACCCTTTTTCATTTAAAATGTTTTTGTTGAACTTCAGCTATGTAATGTGTCTGCCATGGTCCAGAAGCTTGTCATATATGGAAGTAGACTATTAAGGGGAGTTGCAGGGAGGGTTATAGCTGAGGTTTCTGCAAGGAAAGAAGCACAAGAGGCGTCCATGCCAACTGTGATTGAATGAGAAGCTGCTTATTCAAGCATGTCCAGGAATCTCCTAAGATGGTGTTCATGTATATTTTTTTCCGCCACAAGAATTTGGGTTTGGATGACTATACTCCCACTCTGTTTCTTTTGTGTTTCCATGGACACATAGTAAGAGGCAGTGTTTTTTTTCCCTCACCCTTTTGGGGAAGCAGGATACCGTGCTTAGCTTGTTCCAGCTCTGCGGGCATTAGGGAGCTGGTTAGGCAACTGAGGGAGCTGCTTGTAATTTTCGCTGTACATGAATCTTTACTTCTTGAATAGATGGAATCTCACTTAGACCTCCATCCATAAAAGAAGGGAGAAAAAAAAAAGGAAAGCCAGAACAAGGATCAGACTAGCTAAAATCTCATGAAAAACTTATTTTACCGAGTTTCGGTGAGAAGTGTAAGTGCATCCAGATTGAGAAATGATTATCGTAAACCAAGTAACTCATCTGCCAATTAAGATAGAAGAGAATCATACAAATATTTTCAACTAGATGAAACAATGACGTTATGGTATCGGATTTTTACCTAGTCAGGAAGGAGCGGCAGTCTAGCAACACCATTTTGTGAACTGCTCATGTCATCCAAGCTGAACAAGTCCTCTAATTCACTTTCAGTATCGACAACTTGATAGAGAGGCCCTTTCTCTTTTGTGTCCAAAGGAAGAGGAAGAATGCAAAGACTGAAGTGTGGCTCTCTGCCAACTTTTTCCCACTTAAGTTTGTATCTTTCTATGAGCTCTATCTGCATAGAGATGATATGTGATGGCCTTGGAAGTAGCTGCACTTGCTCTTCTTTTGGAATTACAACCTGCTCTATAGATAATCTTGCCTCCTAGAATTATTTAGATATAAATTATTATTAAGCAGTCTTCAACATTAGAAGACAAATATGGGGAAAATAAATGCAAAATATATCACCTCTAAAGCATCATTCTTTTCCAATGACGTCATATTAGCCTCTGGTTCAAATTCTTTGAAACCTTTTACATGTCCATTGGTAAGAGCACGAATTGCCTTTGTGATTTGCATCAGAGAGCTCGTCTAAATGGGAGAAATAAAAGGACAGGAAAAAGCTTCAGAGGATCCCCAATGTGAAAACGAAACTGAGACTGCAGCTGAGAAAATATTTGCTCATTACCTTTGTTACATGGATTGCAATTCCACGAGATTTGACAACTGATTGAATTTGAGAGTTCTTCTTGAGCTTGGAATGCAAGGCAAGAAATGCATCAGCTTCGCTGATATTATCTGTTATTCCAACATCTTCTTCCATTCCCAGCTGCTTGATTGCTTGCAATACGCTAGTCTCAGTGATCTAAAATAACTGTCCACCCTATAAGTTCAGATTCATATAATGAAGGTATTAATATAAACAGAAGTATAACTATAACTTCTGACTAACTCTACTGTCACAATTTTCTTTGCATCAAAGCACCATGAAGCATGAAAAACTACAAACCTAGAGCCTGATCAATATGTATTTACATTTAACTTCTTACACTCGCAAAGTTACATTCTCTAATAGGCATCACAATGAGGATCTTATGCCAATTCTTTGTGTTAAGACTTGGGAATTAAGAAGTAGATAACAGTAATCAAGACTGATTAATATGCAAGATATCAAGCAACTGAAAGTAATGCAAGGAACTCTCGATTCCATTTTCGGTTTAGAAGCAAGAAATAGAGATGGATCGTCTGGGACCATCAAAATAATGTAGTTTGAGAAAGTTGCAACAGTTAACAATTTCTCTTTTTTCGATTAGTAAATCATAATTTACAATTGTAAAGGATACATCAAAATAACAGATGCAGATACCTTACCCCATAAACAAATAAGTGAAATCCCACACCAGCTTCAGAAAAGCTTTCTGTCATTTTCCCTGCAGATTCAAGACTAGATGTGTTGACAGTAATAATTTCATCATTCTTCAAAAAGTTATCTTCAACAGTGACATCATCCTCCGGAAGAGCATCAACGCCATTTGAAGATTCAGTTTGTACATGGAGAATTTCGTTCATGGATCCGTTTGAATCTAACTTGCATACTTCAAAAATCGGGGATCGCCCTGTATCAGAGAGAAACATTAAGAACTGTAAGAAGATAGCAGAATCCAATCAACTTTTATTGCAAAAAGATTGACATGTAAATCTACTTGAAAAGCACTAGGGAAGCAGAGAACCTGCAAGAAGAGCATCCACAGTTGCCTCCAGACTACGATGGACCTGTAGTTCGGTCTTAGAAATGATTTCTGCAGCACAAGTAAATGTTGAGGGCCCTTTCCTCTCAAGGACAGTTTTCTGGACACCTCTCCTGCTAGCCTCTTCATCGCCTAGGGTGACACTCTAGAACACATGTATTGCAAAAACAAGTTAGAAGCAATAAGTTTAATAATTATTACTATTGTAGTTAGAAAATACAATTAACTTATTCATTCAGAAACCCCATATAGTTGATCTAATTGATTGTTTTCCGCTGTTATAGATAAACTATATGCCGATTATTTGAAAGAGAGGTGATCAAAGACATTGAACTTTCTCAATTACTTTACAAGAATTGATTATACGACACCAAAATATTCAGGTGAAAACGCACTAACTCCTACCACTTCCTCTACGTCCATACAAGTGCTCTAACCCAAAATTCATATCATATTCAAAATATGGTAATGGTGGATACGAATATTAACAGAGAGTGAATTACAATCCCAGTTCTCAATTGCAACCTGTCATTGTAGATATTGAGCAATGTCTCTGTGTCAGTAAAAGTACAAATGTTTTGGCCTTGAAATTCCCCGGGGAAAAAAACTTTTTGTTTACTGCATGGGAAATTTAAAAATATAGTTGAGCAAACTAGCTCAAAGGAAGTACATCCAAAGGGGTGGTATTAATTGGAATAGAAGTGGATGAGGGTGGCAAAGAAGACTGCAGTTAATTAGCCTAGCCGAGAATGTGTAATGAGCTTCGCGTGTTAAAAATTCTGACTGCAAAGAGACAAATTATTATATGATGTAGGGCATCCAAGTCAGAAAGACAAATTACAGTCGTTAAAATAATGGAGATCCTGTAGTTCGAAAGCAAAGCAATATAGCTGACCATGGGCCAGAGGTCTGGATAAAAATTTAGCATATGTCTAGATACCATGGTGATTTTTGTGTAGTGTTTTCAAAATACAATGGTGTTTTACTCCAAAAGTGTTCTCAAAACACCATGGTGAGTGTTTTCGGTCAACAATAGTTTGACCCTTTATAACATTAGTATTAAACATATTACTAATATACTAAATATTAATTATAACATAATATATTGTAACTAATATATTATAATATTTATATATAATTAATATATTATAAGACATTATAATATTATATATTATAGCATTCTTTTAATATATTATATTATAATTATGAAATATTATTTTCAAATATTAACATATTTAATTATTATTTATATTAATATTTTATTTTTGTATTATATTATTATTATAATATTTTATATTAATTAATATAATATTATGTTATTATATAAATATTTTTATAATATATTATTTTATCATTAATAAGTTATTTACTTTATCATAAATTACTATTTTGTTATTATTTTATAGTGTAATAAGATATTATGAATATATTAAATCTATTAATATTTAATCTTTCATTTTTAGAGGAGTTATTATTTTATTATTAAATACTATTATTATATAATATATTATAATTATTAATATATTATTAATACATTGATGCTATATTATATTAATTAAATAATATGATATAATATAATATAATATAATAATATTGTATTATATTATATTGTTCCTATAAAAATTATATTTATTATATTATATAACAAATATATTATTAATGCACTATATTGGAAATTATATTAACACCTTTTAAACTCAAAACACCAAACTTTAAGATAAGTTTTTGGTGTTATTAAAATAACTGTGGTGTTTTTTATTTTTGATATTGTAGCCCAACAAAAACACCATGGTTTACAAACGCACAGTGTTTTGGCTTTGGAAAAAAAACACCATGGGAGCACCCAAAACACTATGGTAGTCAAATGCTCTCTAAGCTATTTTGTTCAATAACCTTCTTAGGACATATCAAACTAGAGTTCAAATTTGCAGTTTAATTAAAGAACCTCAGGTGCTCCAGATACAAGAATATGAAGCAAACTATCAGTGAGTAGCTCAAAAGTATAATTATACCTGTACTCCTCCAACTAGCATCTCTAGTGAAGGGTTCATTAACAAATTCTCTATTGTAACCCCATGAGCAGTAGCAACAAGCTGGATACCCCGTTGAGCAATGGTACTAGCAGCCATAGCTTCAAGTTTAGTTCCAACTTCATCAATTACAATTACTTCGGGCATATGATTTTCTACTGCTTCTATCAACACCTGTGTAGCATGCAATTATGGATTACAAATTCCAATCGGCAACCACACAAGTTAATGGTATGAGATAGAACAAGAACAAAAATAAAAAGACCTTTTCGTCAATTTCAAATAGATTTAGGCAGATCAAAACAAGATAATAGTGACCCAAGCAAGTTAAAAACATTAAAACATTATAACAACAGAAGGCTACAGCTTAACGAAGTTTTATCCTGTATACACAGCTATGGACAGAAATTTATGAATTGAGAATAATTGAGGTCTTCTCTTCAATTCCTTCAATGCATATTTTTCCGTAACATGAAACATTGTGGCCTGGTAGACATACAATTAAGGGTAACAAAGAGACTAGCTCAAATTTTCACGTGCATGAAAGTAACAATCACATATTACATTGTAATTAGGTGCATGCTAAGGTTCAAGCTTCTGGACAAAAATTTTAGAAATTCTAAATGGAGTAAGTTTCCTATGCATTAAACATTTTTTTTCATGGAAAGGCATATGATTACCCTTAATTTTGTTGAAGAAGATTAATTACAGGAAAAACAGAATTGTGGGCATAGGCAATAATTTCTTGAACTCAAGCTTCATTTTTCTCTTTCTTTGAGGAATGTGTATTGAGATTTATCAGAGAGGAGGTGTTTTATCTTAGCATCCACAAGTGGATTGAGATTATTTTCTTCTTTGAGGAATGTGGATTGAGGAATGCATCCGGCCATGGGTCTTTGCCCTTGCTAACACTGACCTCCTCAATAAAGGGCATCCACAAGTCATCTGGCCCCTAAACCAAATGAAAAATAGAGCTTATCTCAACCTAACTTGATGATAGATTGAGAGGAACCAAGAAGAGTACAGTAGTGTGAGGTGAAGATGTCAGAGACATCCATCGATTAGGTGTGGTATTATTGTGCTTGACAAAGGAAATAAAATTAATGTAGTGATGGTAATTGGCAATACAATTAAGTAATATCTAGCTTAATAATGAAGACAAAGAACACGAGTGTTGGCCACATAATCTGTTCAAGTGTTAGACTCTTTCAAGCTTAACAATGAAGGTGATTGGAGAGAACTCAATTCTTGCGAGTTATCTAGATTGGAATTTTCTCGAAGAAGATTCCTCTTGCGACTTGGAATGTGATAGAATGTGTTGGACTTCTTCATAAGCAAAGCATAAGGTTGCATTGTGAGTGGATACCTATGATAATCATGTATGACTTAAGATGAGGGTATCATGCTCCAAACCATGCCTTCTTAAAATGGAAAGAACTAGAAATAGAGGATATTTTCAGGGCCAAAATGACATGATTAGCAACTTGGTTGGATAAGCATAGGGAAAAGTAATAATCCCCAGAGTTTGAAATTGGAATATGTTCTAGCTTAGTAAATGAGGTAACACTTGCTTGTTAGACAAAGTGGGTCATCAATTAACCAGAAGTTTGTCTAGTTGATTTCTCTATCAAGCCATTAAAATATTTTATGTCACCCAAGTGTGCCGCTTCTCTAATCCTATCGAAAATAAAACAAGTTGAAATCCCCCTAAAATAAGCAACAGGTTATGACTTATGAGCCCACACCTGTGATAATTTAACAAGGTTATCGATAGCGGATAGCGTCGCGTAGCGGTGAGGCATCGCTAAGGCTATTTGGGGCTATTATGCAAAATAGCAAAAGCAAAGTCAAATAGCGGTCTAATTTAGATATGTATAAATATTAAAACAAATTAAAGAAAAATCTCAAAATCTAAAAGTGCATATTTGATGATATAAAGAGATCCTAAATATGAAATAGACACGTAACCATCACATAATACCAAAATGACCGGAGGAGTCAAAGAGTGCCTTGAAGATGAGAGATGAGAGGACTACAATAGGAGGAGCTCATTGCAGAGGAGGTGAGATGAAGTGTTGTGGGAGGTGGCGAGGCTATGGGAGGTGGCGGAGTCTACTGAAATCAATGAGGATGCGAGTTACGGGTCGGGTTTAGTTTAAAAATAAACCTCAAATTGCTTTTAAATAGCATAATGTGGATTGAGGAATGCATCCGCCATGGGTCTTTGCCCTTGCTAACACTGACCTCCTCAATAAAGGGCATCCACAAGTCATCTGGCCCCTAAACCAAATGAAAAATAGAGCTTATCTCAACCTAACTTGATGATAGATTGAGAGGAACCAAGAAGAGTACAGTAGTGTGAGGTGAAGATGTCAGAGACATCCATCGATTAGGTGTGGTATTATTGTGCTTGACAAAGGAAATAAAATTAATGTAGTGATGGTAATTGGCAATACAATTAAGTAATATCTAGCTTAATAATGAAGACAAAGAACACGAGAGTGTTGGCGCCACATAATCTGTTCAAGTGTTAGACTCTTTCAAGCTTAACAATGAAGGTGATTGGAGAGAACTCAATTCTTGCGAGTTATCTAGATTGGAATTTTCTCGAAGAAGATTCCTCTTGCGACTTGGAATGTGATAGAATGTGTTGGACTTCTTCATAAGCAAAGCATAAGGTTGCATTGTGAGTGGATACCTATGATAATCATGTATGACTTAAGATGAGGGTATCATGCTCCAAACCATGCCTTCTTAAAATGGAAAGAACTAGAAATAGAGGATATTTTCAGGGCCAAAATGACATGATTAGCAACTTGGTTGGATAAGCATAGGGAAAAGTAATAATCCCCAGAGTTTGAAATTGGAATATGTTCTAGCTTAGTAAATGAGGTAACACTTGCTTGTTAGACAAAGTGGGTCATCAATTAACCAGAAGTTTGTCTAGTTGATTTCTCTATCAAGCCATTAAAATATTTTATGTCACCCAAGTGTGCCGCTTCTCTAATCCTATCGAAAATAAAACAAGTTGAAATCCCCCTAAAATAAGCAACAGGTTATGACTTATGAGCCCACACCTGTGATAATTTATTAATTTAATATCATCACAAAACAAGTACGTGGTTGGTCATTGGGGCCATCAAATGAAGAGAAGACGAAAATTATTATTGTGCCTTAAGAAAGCCGACAATGTGTTTGTAATAGAGATGTTCATTGTGGAGGAGTGCATGAGAGAAGTAACAAAGACAGAATCTCTGTAGTTGTGAGATGACTAACATGGTAGGGAGACAAACGGAACTGAGCATCAGCATTACACATAGGAAAAAATAGCCGGCAAGGAAGATTAAGTTTCTGCAAAGGATTGTTGTTATGATGCTTCCATTTTAGAGGGTGAGATAACTGTTCAGATTTTGAGTTTAGAGTAGCAAATGACTAGTATAAGATGGAGCGAGAGAAAATTTGATGCTTATAAAGGGTGAGAAAATAGGGAATAGGAAATGCCTGATGCGCTTAACTACCGCCCTACTCTATTTTGCATCTTTAAGTCGGCGAAAAGAATTTGACTCACAATATAGCGGTCGAACCAATGTTTGCAGTTGATTCCAAGTGACTTGATTTGTAGTGACCGTAGCACCAAGAGCAAGGCAGAGAGTGCAACCAAATTGGTAGTAAGCTTATGCAAGGGGCCTAGTGCCCTAGGCCAAAATATAAGTACACTGTGTAGACGGAGTTTTAGTATAGTGGTAGAAGTTGTAAGAACTAATATGAAAACTTAGTCTAGAAAGATAAGTGGCTATATCATAATGAGTATCGTTACCAACCATAATGGAGTTGGCCAGAGAGGAAGTTTTAATACCATTGCTCTAAAAAGCTCCATAAAGTCCTACTTTAGCAGTAGTTACTCCAGAAATGTTGGTACCCACTTTATCGTATATATAATCTCCTGTTTTGTTATCTTACGTATATGTATATCATCACATAAGATAATAAAGACCATAATGTCAATGTTTAATTCCTTAATTACTTATGCAACTTCTCAATTTCCAATAGTGTCATATTAGCAGAGATTGGAGTTTTCTCGTTCTGTGTGAATTCATATAAATCATGACAAAAATTTTAAGCTTCTTGTGTCCATTTTGCTTATTTATCATTATCCTTTTTAGGAGAAATCACTCCTAAATCCTTGAAGCTTTAACCATGCCACTTCACTCCTGCTTGTACACATACGTAGTTTAAGATTATGCAATCTAAGAGTAGCCCCCCAAATCTGTCTTGAACAAAGAATAAGCTAGATAGGAGACACGATCAATGTTTTAAAAAGCTCCCACCTAGACCGCCTAGGCTCCGCTCGCCTAGGTCTCAAGAGCGCTTAGGGGAGGAGAGACCGCTTATACAGACTGCACTGCTAGGTTTTGGTCATGATTTCCTTCGTTGCTGCCTCCACATCCTCTAACCTCCGCCCAACTCCTCCGACGTCCTCCACCGACTACGAACACCTCCCCCAACTCCTCTGACCTTCAGCAAAATCTCCTCCGCCACCACTTAAACAAAGAAAGAAATCCTTCTAGGCCTAGTGCCTAGGCACTAGGCACCGCGCTTTTGATAACATTGATTGTAATTAAAAAATTAAAAAAAAAGGAAAAGACCTAGGCCCCGCCTAGACTCCATGAACCAGGTCCGACGCCTAGGCCGCCTAGCGCTTTTTGTAACCTTGGACACGATGATAGGCTTGTTGTGGGAAAAGTAACGGAGCTAAGTTTAATGAAATTCTTAACCACTTAAGAAAATAATCAACAGGAGGTAGAAAGATTAACAAACCTTGTGTTGCATATCAAGATTGGGTACTTGTAGTCTACGTGCATTTCCTATTCCGGGGTGAGGAATATCACCATCTCCACCAATCTCATTAGAGGTATCAACAATCATAACTCGTTTCATGTAATCATCTGCAAGTATCCGAGCTATATCTCTGTACAATAAGATTAATCGGTTAGAATCATATTAAGGAAATTAAATAATGAATAGCACCCAACATAACACATTGTACAACTGTTCTAATCAGTTATAAGATCAATATGCAGCAGTTAATGTTATCCACTTGAAAGTTAGAATCCACAATGCATTTGAGCCTGTTATATGACATGAACACACACTGGTTTATCAAGGTCAAATATTCCTATATGAATCTATGCTACAATGTGAACCTTTTTGAGGGATTTGCAACTAATTTGCAGCAAATCATTCTCATGGCTGCATGTCTTCAAATAGATATAAAAGTTCTGTCATACTACTAAATTGTAGTTGATTATTTAAATGTGTAGCCTCTGAAGATTCTAACATATTATTTGTTTGTTTAAGTGACCATGGTTAGATTATTTTACATTTATAGCATTTACGCTTCTTGTATGTGCCAAAAAATCTAGTTCCATGTATATTATAGTTGGTTGTGATGGCCCTAGGACTCATGTCAACATGAGTTATGCTAAAAAGGCCACAAATGATGCTCTTAAACAAAAAAGTAACTCAAATCTCATTGTATTCATTATGAACTTTTAATCATCACTCTCAAGAAGTATATCCTCTACTTTTGCCTTTTATATATTTTCTTTCTGTAAAAACACAAAATCATATTGTATTCCCAGCTTGCAATCTCAGCTTGAATACATGGTCTTTGCTTGGTGTTTCTAATACTAATAAGTTTGATCATATTCATGGTTCTAGTACTTTTAATGAACATTAAATGTTGAACTTGCTACTAGAACCTGATGATAGTAGTCTTTCCAACACCAGGCGGCCCAATGAGCAACAGAGAACCCCCATCCTTAACCAAATCCCTCAACATATTAGCACTTCCAGGCACAGCCCGCCCAACCCGACAAGTAAGCCCCACGATGCCTCCCTTCCGGTTGCGGATTGCACTGATCCTGTGCAGAGTCCGGCTGATCCCCGCCCGATTATCCGCTGCAAAATCACCCACCTACGAAAACAAACAACCTAATAAGAAGTTCTTCTCCAATTTATATCATCTCCAAGTGAAAAATGTTTTCTTTTACTCTAATTCTCAATTTGATTTATTCTTATATCCACTTCATATCAAAAGTGTATAACGCTGAGTTATATAATGCATCCCATTAAAACTATAAGATGTATAATTCATGTATCATGCATATTCAACGAAAATTTGTAGCTGAAATGCCATAACCAAAAGTTAACATCTATTTCAAGTTATTTAATAAGGGTACAAAATCACCCACATATGGAAAATAAACAACCCAACAAAAAGTTGCACTCCAATGTATATCATCTTTATAAGAGATTGCTTCAACACCCCACATTCAATTCTGACTTTATTCATACCACTGAGAAATACGTGATTTGCATCAAATATATCATAAAGGTTATCACTGAGGTGCAATATGCTACCGAAAATGACATAAGAGCAATTCTGACACTATGCGAATAGAAAAAAAAATTGATCTTTCAAATTTAGGGCGCAGAAGAAGATTATCCTCAAATTAGGGTTAGACACAAACTGACCTGCGACGCAGCGTGATGGAGATCCTCAGACGAGATAGGGCAATCAGAGAGGACGAGATCGCCGGACGGGAATCGAGCAAGGGGACGACGTCCGAGGTCCATGACGACCTCAACGAGATCCTCGAGCTCCGGCTGAGCCTCGAGCTTTCGCTTCATCTCTTGGGGGAGGAGGACGAGGAGGCGGCCGAGCTCGTCGGTGAAGCCATGGGAGGGGAGCTGGGGAGAGCAGCGGAGGAGGGGCAAGAGGCGGCGGCGGTGGCGGTGGCGGGTTGAGAGAGGCGGTGGCGGGATTTGGGGAGGAGAGAGAAAGAGGCGGAGCATGAGAATTGAGAGGGGAGCCGGGAGTGGAGTGAGTGGCGAGAGGAGAGAGAGAGTGGGGGTTTTTTTTGTAATGAGGAGGAAGAGAGAATATTCTTTGAATACACCTCCAGATGATACGAGTGGATAAGTAAGTTTAATCCTAATTTTAGGTGCTCGAGACTATACTTGATATTTTATTTGAGAGTGGATATCTTATTGGATCTACAACTTTTTTATTTTTTTTTTTAAATGTTTTCTTTGATGCAAAAAATAAACAAATTGGAATAAATATTGCCGCGACAATTGTTTGTGATTTTATCGCGGAAAATATTTTCCGTGTAAAATTCGCAATTTGGTTGAAAAAAAATTGTACAAAGGCTACATAGTTTTTCCTGTTTTGAATTTGAAAAGATTTTTTTCATGAGTTGTAATTGTTTAAAGGATACAGTTTATGCTCCCCCAAAATTGACTGCAGCATTTACCGCATGTTTTCTACAAATTGTAAGTCCATCTATCATTTCTAATAACGATATTTGCAAAGTAAACAGCTGAAACATAAATCCAATTGCATTATTCACTTCTGTAGCTCTGTTTCCACTCAACCGAGCACTTTTAACAAAGGAACAAACTCAACTTACATATTGTTATTCACAGAGGAGACTGATATCATGTACTAATTGAAGTCACATATTCTTTTGACATTGTCAATAATCCAATAAGTGTATGATATCTGGAGCAAATATTATTCACAGATGAAAGCACACATCTGCTGCATCAGCAGATACCATATGCATACCAGTTCTCAAACTTTGCTCGAGTTGTGTACATCAATTTGACAACTCATTACATTTTTATTCTCTTCAGTTTTAAACATCTCCATCTCTGAACTAAAAGCCTTCATAGCATTCTCTTGCAAGCAAACCAACACTTTAAAACCCTCTTTCTTCCCTCCATCCTCTTTACCATAAGGCAAGAAAAACGTCAGCTCTGAACTCCCAAGAATCCTCCAAGAAAGCGGAAGTACACTTACCGGACTTCCCCATCCGAAATCCACTTCCGCATGTCCCAAATGCCTCCAGTCCGTAAACCCACTTACAAACTTTCCCGCGGTTATCCCCTTTGCATAGTGGAGCTCTTGAAAGTCGATGTACGATCTCACATACTCATCAGTTACACTGTTTTTGCTCTTCTTGATCATTTCAGCTGTTTTCCAAATTGTTTGTTGCAGGAGTTGTTTGACAGTTAGCTTCACGTAAACGGGTACGCAAATGTTGCCCCAGTACCCGTTAGGGAGCGCAGGCTTTAGTATTTTGGATATGTTCATCGAGTATGCAAACTTTACTATCTCTTCGTTTGCCATGCCTGAGGCTTTAACCCTGTGTGTTGGGGAAATGTGCGTTAAAGAAAAGATGGAAATTTCATGAGAAGCTAGTTTTTTATTCAACCAATTAAGTATTGTAGTTTTATGATCAATTGCAGCCACGTTGGTGATCTTTAGTATTTCCTTTATGAACTGTTAAATGGGTATTACTATGACCATAATACTCTGAAATTGACTATTTATCTTCATAGAAGGCAGAAACTATTTCACCTAAATATGACGAAAAATTATAGACAAAAAAATTCCTCACTTTCTTGCTTCCTCTTTTCTCTCTCTAACAATTTATACTTGTTTTTCTTTATCTGGAAGTTGTTTCATGCACATACATTCAAAGTCTCTTAAGAGGATTATTTGTTTTATGCTAATATATCACATCTACTGATCTTACGATGTCAACATTTATTATTACGGGCATTGACAAACGTTTACCTTGAAATTGGTCTAATATTTTTCAATTTTACACAGTAAGAAACTTTATTTTAAGGGTAATTGTGGGTTGACCCTTGTACTATCGTCAAATTGAACATGCTGCTCATGTAGTTCTATTATTGCAGATAGACATATTGAGTGAAAATTTTTTGAACCTTTTCAGGGGGTCTACCTGCAACAATAGATTGTCACTCAGTTTCTGGAGTCTATTTGCAATAAGAGAACATTTTCAGGGGGTCTATCACAACAATAGATCTCTTTAGGGGTTCTATCTGCAACCATATAACTACAGGAATAGTAAATTAAATTTGATGATAGTACAGGACTACACACAATCCATCCTCAGTTAACACTCATTTTAAAGTTAAATCTATGTCATTTTGATCATTGAATCAGTTTCATTATCTTTATTATCTTTTCTACTATATAACAGAAGAGGAATTGAACAAACCTTGCTCGCCAAATGAACGCTCCTAGAGCTTCAAACGCGGTAAAGCTCGAACCGCACTCTTGCCCGAGGCAGTTCCTGAACCGGTTCAAGCATACCTCATTTACATGAAAACACTCTCTCAACACAACCCCCTCCTCATTACCAGCATAAACCCCATTTCCCTCATCAAAACTCAAGAACTCACCAAAATCCACCTCCACACAGGCCGGGGATCTCGGTCCAAGCAGCCCGACTCGATCCCAAACGGGCTCGGGCACAAAACCAGCCTGATCCTCCCCACGCGCGAACCGTGCGACGGCGCTCAAGAACTTGGTGGCCCCTGCTCCGTCGCATAGTGCATGATGCACACACATACCCAATGCGAGCCCTCCACAGGCGAAGCGGGTGAGCTGGAGAGCAAGCGGGTACGCCAGCTCCCGACCTAAATCCAAATCTGGCGCCAACCTGTTCAAAAAGTCTGAATCGGGTTCAGTTTGAAATGAACCGAGCGGGAGTGGAGATGTGGCATAGGTTAAGGGAACAGTATCGCCTGCGGAGCAACGGACCACAAGGCGGCCGGAGTCGATGAGGAGAGTTCCAGCGAGAGGGTAGTAAAGAGAGAGCGCTTTGGAGAGAGCTCCGGCGAAAGTTTTAAACGGGTCGGAGTCGGAAGGTGGAGGTGAGTAGAGTCGAAGAGTGCGAAAGGTGAGGCGGAGGTTGCGGTCGTTGTCGATGTGGGAGAGGGGGAGAAGGAGGGGTGATGGAGGTGAAGGGGAGGGAGAGATGAAGAGGGTGGTTGTGATGTTGAGATCTTGGTCCATTGTGTTTTTGGTTTTTTGATCGTGGATGCTTGGTTGTATGTGTTTTGTATAATTTTGTTTGGAGGGTTGGTGAGGGTGGATGTGGAGCTTTAGAAGCCATGAAGGTTGAGAGAGGGGAGTAGGTTGGAAGTTAAGGGTGATGTGGGGATGACATTGCCACAATTCCAAGTTTACACAAACTAAGTGCTGTGACTATTGACAAGAAACTAGTCTATAGTGGTCTGCTTAGCTGGTGCACCAAGAACTGTCTATAGTTGAATTAGTAAAACAAATAAATTTGAGAATTGGTTACAATAATACAAGTTTCTTCTTTGGTATACCAATTATCCAGTGAACAGAGACAAATAATAGTTCTCCAAACATTGATTCATCATAATTTGTACGGGTTGTGAACCATTTATCAATTTCAACTTACATGACGATAAATTATCAAAAAAAAAAAAAACTTACATGGCGCTTAAGTGTTGGGAACAGTGATACCCACACAAGGAGCTAGGTTTTGCTAAAGACTGTCGCAATGGGGAAGCAAAAAATGTAGCAAGAGTTGCAGTGGATAGTTTAACCCTGTGAATGTTTTACCTACCTAACACACTCGAGGGTTTTTGTATACAAGACCTTACTGAATATTGAACGATAAACTTGTTCACACCTTCATGATACTAGTTATATGTATAACTTCCTGATAGTATTTGCTGATGTTACTGTAACAATGCTCAGCAATTCCCAAGCAACCCAGCATAAAGAACTTGTACATGCACAAGCAAATAGTAACTTCCAAGATTCAGCCATTTTCCTCCAGAAGTTGTACAGTGAAGACTTAGGAAGCTTAGCCACATAAAATTGTTTTTGTAGCATCTTATCAGCATTCACAGTCAACATAGGAAAATATATATATAACCAAAACAACTCATTTAACTAGAGAATACCATTAACGTCCATCAAAGTAAGATTTAGAAAGAATTCCATCAGATTAGAAAGAATTCCATCAGACTGATCAGAGTATACAACAGTTAATAGACATAATTCTGGAGGGCTCTCGTTAGAAAATCATATAGGGAAGGAGAATATGACATGTGTCCCCTTACAAATTTTAAATCAGTGGAACCAATAAACGTTATAAGTCCTATATGAGTGCAATCAGAATAATATATCAGTGCCATTATCAACTTTAAAATATGTGCTAGAACACATTCTATGTCGCTATATGATTTGCTATAGAGGACCCCCTACATGATATATTTTTTCCCCCTTTATTAGGACAGTCTATGACCATCCAAAAACAAAGTCTAGCACATACACAATTGCCAGAGACAACGGATAGAGCAAGTAAGCAACCATGCAAGTCCACAGTGGGAATGTCGTTCTGAAGCTTGTAAAGAGGCCCATCACGATGCAAACGAGAAGAATGACGAGCGATTCAGAAGAGAAATCCCAAGTCAATCCCCTTGCATAAACAAGAGCCAAGAATACCGCCAAGCAAAGTGTATTATTCATAGTTACACCACCGTATATCTGCAGTAATAACCAAAAGTCAGGAAAATGGTTCTGACATATACGCAAGGTTTTTTTTTCCTGCAACAAATTCTAATGGCATTCTTAAACAAGGCTGATTACTCTCGGATAAAGATTATGATAATGATTTCGTGTTGGCTTATATGTGCATTCGAAATTCCAGTCTTAGCTATTAAAAAAACAAAAAAATTGTTCATGAGGGCTATTTTCTAGGAGCAATAATGTAGGATGGTCTTGTGCATCCCGATTGACAGTAAAAAATGGGTATGCTGTAATTCCCCATGAATGAGAATTACTAACACAATCTCTTGGATTATTTGCTTGAAGGTATCTTAAAAAGCTTGGTCACAGTTCGAGTCTCTTGTCAATTTACCACTCTCATGCGCTTATTGTATACCAAAGTGCTTCCCATATAAATCCATCTTCTAATGAACAATTTACAAATGTCAAATTAGATACTTGCTGAAAATTAAGGTTCTTGTGTTTAAAGTTGCACCTTCTTTGCTCCCACAACAATGCTGTCTTAAATTCAGCTACTCTTATGTGACATATAACTAATAAAGGACATAACCATTAGAGATGAAGAATCAAGTATACCATAACTGTGGGTATAAAATGGGTATCAACAATAGAAAGTATATATGGATTAAGATAACTTTTGCTTAAAATATCCATAACCTTGTGGAAATAGGAATGGTATGCTTCTGAAATAGTAGTTCTAACTAGAGATAGAGAAGCAAACCTCAGAAAATGTTAGTGAAGACGTCCTTTGCTTCTTTCGACTGGCGAAAATAATAGCTGAGACAGCCTCACTGGAGTTAGTAGCTAAAGGCATCGCAATGAAAGAGATGAAGAACGAAGGTATACTAGTAGCAACTGAAAAATTATCTACAGCATCTACAAGAGGATCTGCAAATGCAGCTGCCATCACAGTTCCAAGTAACAACAATAAGAGAGCTTTGGTGCATATCCAAGTTGGATTTTGAACACTTTCGACAACCTCATCACTCTTATCAATCAGCATGTTATGTTCATCTTTTGTTCTCTGCATATATTGAAGCAATGACAAATGTTATTATGAAGCTTAATAGGATATGACAAAATCATGAACTTACCGAATGAAAATCATGGATGAAATTTTTTGAGTGAACACCAGAAGTGCCAACAGTGTGTTTGGCTTCATTAATCCATCTCGTGATTCCATTGATGAACTCTGTTTCATCAACATCTACATTTCTCGATGTATCAAAATCATCCATCACTTTCGCTACAGCATCATCTTTATCCAAGTCCATTTCATCAAATTGGATTCCTATGATAAATGCTCTTAGTTCAGCATTTGAGAGTACATTGTTTAAATCCAAATCAATTTTGTGAAACAACCTGCAATCAATAATGATAAGTTAATGTAGGTCTGATATTTAGAAAGAAAAATTGTATGCAAGGAAAGATACTTTTTAATGGCAGGTATATTAGGTTCTCCATCGCTGGTTAGAAGACGTCCAAGACCTTCCATTTCGGCATGTCGCAAAATACCTGAAATCACATGCTTATGCTTTGCATATGCTATTCTTCTCTTCTGAATCCATGGCTGACAAACCTGGTAAAAAATAATAATAGGATGTTGTCATTCTATATGGAATGTTTTCTGCTTGGCTATGGGACTAATGTGTGCCTTAGAGAATAATGTAATTCAACTATAGCAAATCTGTCATCTTTCCCTATGCTGCAGCATTATAGGTACAAACTATGTATATAGTATGATATTGGTACACAGGTACTTCAAATTGAAAAACCTAAGATACAGATATATCATGGATACACCAATAAGAATATTATATTGCTATATAATTCAATGTTTATTATCCGTAACATGGAGTTGTAGAGCTATAATGGTTAAGAAAATTGTAGTCTGCATCTATGCATTCTTTTCTACATATGCATGTGACAAAGAAATACTTAAAAGCTTCATCATAGCTGCATAAACCTTTTGAGGCATGTTTGTTTTGCAGACCACAATATCATTCAGGGGGTCTGTATGCCAAGATGGGGGTTTTTTTTAAAAGAAAGGTCATTTTAGTCATTTAGAAGAACGTGGACCCACGTGCAGCCAAAAACTAACAGCCAACAAATGAAGTAACATCATGGCAGGTCTATTTGCCAGAATGAAACTAGAGAGGTAGTAAGTCCAAATCGACAATGCTACAGGGGGTGTATGTTCAATTATCCCTCCAACTTAATGATAGATACTTAATCAACTGAAATCGTTTGCAATCTTGATGACATTGTTTATCTATGTAGTACGATTCAGATCAAAATATACAAATTCCCTAATTCTGCTTAACAAAAAGGCAAAAATGATACAGGCACCCTTAACCGCTTTTTAACACATGCCCTCCCACAAATAGTATTATTTGCAAAAAAAAAAGCTTCCTATGCAAGCATCATATGTTTTAATTTTGAGACATGATTGTTTTACAAGTAAACAAACACTCTACCGAAAGAAAATTCTGCAAGTGACTGAGTGCAGCACAAGCCATGGGATTAACTAAAATTAGTAATCTCAATCATATTGGAAAGGTCAATTATGCAAATGCTAAAAGCATACAGAAAAATGGAGATTGCACCTAATACATTACCCCTGTTAACAATTTCTATTTGGGCCAGGTATACTCAGTAAACAAAAGAATTTCAAGCAGTCACTTCAATTGAGAGACTTAGAACTAAGTATGCAAGCATGTGCTGTGCAATTAAAATACATTTACAACCACAACCGAGTTTTAAATTGCAAATTGATAGCAAGTGAAAATGTGTCGTTAAAATATATACGAAGTACTTTTGGGGCAAGTGAAATACCTGGTACAAACAATAAGAAAGTACAAGTGCAACTGAAACAATGAACGCGACCAAGACCATTAAACGTTGTCCTGATGGAAACTTGAAAACTCTGGGAAGTTGCACAATGATGAAGGGAACAATAGATACAGCCATGATTCTAGCAGCATAAGTAGTCTGCAAATCTGTAGTGGTACCAGATCCTGAAAATATATGCCAGAAAATGATATATTGTTCGAGACACCACCCACCAAGTAATAAAACAGCAACTAACACTTTCTCAAAATATAGCAGTAATAATAATATAGCAGAACAACCATAATTATGTAAAGCTTGTATATGTCATAAATCATTGACAGAAAAAAGGGAAGTCGATAAAACGATACTTCTTTACATAGCAGTACTAAGCACTTCTGTGTAAAGCTTGAGTGTAGATTGAATACATACCAAAAAGACTAAACCCTTTTGTGTCTTGTAAATCTACTGAAGTCGAATTCTCGGAAAGATCACACTTTGAAACAACAACACAAGAACCCCATAGCAATGTCAAAAGCATGACAGTTGAACCAGCAAGCAAGCCAATTCCAATCAAGACCTGCTTTTGAGCTTCTTCTTTAGTTCCGGAAAGACCAGATACTGCAAACGGCAATAATTTGTACTAAAATTAGTCACGGCCATAATGTATGAATGACTATATTAACAACAAGTCTTCATCAATATACTGTAAGATCAACATTTAGACATGTGTTGCATTTTCAATAGTGATTTCTAACTTCTAGATGCATATTTTGCCTCTACATTTTTTATCCTAAACAACAACAGGGCAAAGATCAAAACTTTTTGGGTAAATGGCAAGAAACCTACTTCATTTTTCACTAGTTTTTACCCGAACGATGCATGTGACTGAGTATTACAATATTGTTCTACTCATAAAAGTAATTGGGTTTTCCCCCCTTAGAAATCACCTTTAAAATATGATCATTCGATAGAACCCACCTTTGATTGATTGTTAATATATACATAAACCATCTTTAAACGGTTTATTGTTATAATCAACGAATTTGTTCACTTTAAATCAAGTTTTTTCGATTTTGCTATAATAATTAGTCATCAAGTATATTAGAGAGATGATCCTCAATAGAGATTAGGTGGGATCAATTGCCAAAAAAAATAAACAGAAAATTGGGCTAAATGTGGTTTCTATAAAATGAAACTATTTTTAAGGTGGTTTCTTTGAAAAAACCAAAGTAATTTTACATGAGTAATTAAAATTATTTGAGAGTTACTAAAAGGTTACATGTTGATTTTAGATGGTGAAAATACAGAGAAGACAGAATGCACAGAGAAAAGGAAAAGAAAAAATTAATAATAAAGAAGGTGAAAAGTCACGTGGCAAATTTATGTGCCAAATGATGATAGCTTTGCAACCAAAACAGCTACTTCATTAGTATAGTGTAAACAGATTTTGTCCAACAACTAAGGGTGTGTTTGGCAAATCTCTAAAAGCTGGCGGGGCGGGGACTGCCGGTTTAATCTTTGTTTAGCAAAAGCGGGTCAAAATTGGCTCAATTTTTTTTAAGGCCAAAAATGCCTACTAAACTGGTTTTAGTTTGGACTATCCCCCTATAGTCCAAACTAAAACTAGTTTAAGATAAACCTGACTGTGACTAATCCCTACCGCTTTTGATAGATCACCCTAATGGTGTGTTCGACAATCTTTCAAAACTGGGCCAAGGTCAAACCTAGCTTAGTTTTGAAAGATTTTTTGTTTGGCAAATAAGAGGGCCAGATCTGGCCCTGTTTTTATAGGCCAAAATATGACATTAAACCGGTTTTCTTTTGGACAGGGTGGCTGGTCCAAAGAAGCTGATTTATATGAAACAGTTTTGAAAGATTTTTGTTTGGCAAATAAGAGGCCGATCCGGCCCTGCTTATAGCCAAAATATGACATTAAACCGGTTTTAGTTTGGACTATCCCCTATAGTCCAAACTAAAACTAGTTAAGATAAACCTGACTGTGACTAATCCCTACCGCTTTTGATAGATCACCCTAATGGTGTGTTCGACAATCTTTCAAAGCTGGGCCAAGGTCAAACTAGCTTAGTTTTGAAAGATTTTTGTTTGGCAAATAAGAGGCCGATCAAGCCTGCTTTCATAGCCAAAATATGACATTAAACCGGTTTTAGTTTGGACTATCCCCCTATAGTCCAAACTAAAACTAGTTTAAGATAAAACTGGACTAGGACTAATCCTGGCCCAGTTTTTGATAGATCACCCTAATGGTGTGTTCGACAATCTTTCAAAACTGGGCCAAGGTCAAACTAGCTTAGTTTTGAAAGATTTTTTGTTTGGCAAATAAGAGGCCGATCAAGCCCCGCTTTCATAGCCAAAATATGACATTAAACCGGTTTTAGTTTGGACTATCCCCTATAGTCCAAACTAAAACTAGTTAAGATAAACCTGACTGTGACTAATCCCTACCGCTTTTGATAGATCACCCTAATGGTGTGTTCGACAATCTTTCAAAACTGGGCCAAGGTCAAACTAGCTTAGTTTTGAAAGATTTTTTGTTTGGCAAATAAGAGGGCCAGATCTGGCCCTGTTTTTATAGGCCAAAATATGACATTAAACCGGTTTTAGTTTGGACTATCCCCTATAGTCCAAACTAAAACTATTAAGATAAACCTGACTGTGACTAATCCCTACCGCTTTTGATAGATCACCCTAATGGTGTGTTCGACAATCTTTCAAAGCTGGGCCAAGGTCAAACTAGCTTAGTTTTGAAAGATTTTTTGTTTGGCAAATAAGAGGGCCAGATCAAGCCCTGTTTTCATAGGCCAAAATATGACATTAAACCGGTTTTAGTTTGGACTATCCCCTATAGTCCAAACTAAAACTAGTTAAGATAAACCTGACTGTGACTAATCCTACCAGCTTTTGATAGATCACCCTAATGGTGTGTTCGACAATCTTTCAAAGCTGGGCCAAGGTCAAACTAGCTTAGTTTTGAAAGATTTTTGTTTGGCAAATAAGAGGCCGATCGGCTGTTTTATAGGCCAAAATATGACATTAAACCGGTTTTAGTTTGGACTATCCCCTATAGTCCAAACTAAAACTATTAAGATAAACCTGACTGTGACTAATCCTACCAGCTTTTGATAGATCACCCTAATGGTGTGTTCGACAATCTTTCAAAGCTGGGCCAAGGTCAAACTAGCTTAGTTTTGAAAGATTTTTGTTTGGCAAATAAGAGGCCGATCGGCTGTTTTATAGGCCAAAATACATGAATCAATTTAACTCCTTGAAGATATAGAATCTTACTTTAATCCCTACCACATGCTCCATGATAGGCTATAAGGGGATTCAAACCCTGATCGGCTATTGGGAATTTTCCCACCTAACCAATTGGCTGGCTTGCATTAGGTGAAGGAGTTTTCCTTGGTTTTATGGAGAGATGAATTATTTTTCGAAGAAGAGATTTAAGTTTTACGTTTTTTGTAATTTTTAAGTCCTGAGGAGATTTGTGCAAATAATCTAATAATTAGGGGGCTTCGTAAAATGTGTCCAATAATTAACTATTTACATTAAAGTGCGACGGAGAGTTCGTTGGCTAGGGAGATGGCGGGATGAGTGGGTCACGCTTTTTGTTGACCAGATCTTTTAATACTTTTTGAGAGAGAGAGAGAGAGAACCGTTTAGGATATGTGGGCCCGTATGCGAATGAATGCGGTCCGTGAAAAGTTGATAGGCATGGTCGTTAGAAATACAACATTTTGATACTTCTCACCAATCATGGTAGATGTTATTTTATAATATTAAGAATTAATTATTTTTAAGTGCAAACTAACTTAAAAGTAATTAGTTAAGATGGTTTAGTCATACACAATAGAGACTTTGTAATGCACTAGTTGGGAACAGTGAAAAGATTGTAATCTATGAAGAAAAATAATTTCGAGATAGATCTAAAAGAACTTGATTAGAATCAATTAAAAAATAATGAAAATAGTTATTCAAGGGAGGAGATGATAAAAAATAGAATTGAATGGAAGAACATAATTTATGTAAACAGCCCCAAAAAATTTTGGATGAAGGCTTTGTTGTTGCTGTTGTTATTACTGTAACTAAAAATTTTAACTTAACTATAATAGTTTAATTAATTTTGAAAAGTTAACGCTGAGCTTAAATTGAGGGATGACAATAACTTAGGGAGTAAATAACAATTATCATGAAGATAATTTTACAGTCTTCTATGATTTGAAGATTGCATATAACCTTTTATTTTTAGGAGGTTTATATTAAAAAGAAGGGAATATTGCTTCTAGGCCCCAAAATAACAATAACTATGCTTCCCCCACCCAAGACTTTTTCAACACTCCCAAAACCCCCAAAAGCAAAGACACAAATCTCTAAGCCCCAAAACACAAAACCAAGATTTTAACACATGTGAAGACCATAATATCTCTCTCTCTCTCTCTCTCTCTCTCTCTCTCTCTCTCTCTCTCTCTCTCTCATAACGTCAGATCGTTACAAATAGGTTTTGGGGGGGGGGAATTTTAGTTCCCTCCAAAATCTAAGAACTTTTCTGCTGCTACCCCTCCCTCCGCCGTGGACTTCGACGAGTTCGGCGCATCCTCGGCCGTGGACTTCGACGAGTTCGGCGCATCCTCGGCCGTGGACTTCGACGAGTTCGGCGCATCCTCGGCCGTGGACTTCGACGAGTTCGGCGCATCCTCGGCCGTGGACTTCGACGAGTTCGGCGCATCCTCGGCCGTGGACTTCGACGAGTTCGGCGCATCCTCGGCCGTGGACTTCGACGAGTTCGGCGCATCCTCGGCCGTGGACTTCGACGAGTTCGGCGCATCCTCGGCCGTGGACTTCGACGAGTTCGAGCGCATCCTCGGCTTCGTGGACTTCGACGAGTTCGAGCGCATCCTCGGCTTCGTGGACTTCGACGAGTTTGAGTGCATCCTTGGCTGGCGTTGATTTTGTTTAATTTTCCCTTTTGTTTATGCTTATTTGTTGGAGCTTTTATTTTAAATGACCTGTATTCGGTAAAAGCTTGAACATCAATTAATTAGGATGAAATAAAATCGCAGGAGGTGTTGTGTCCAAGAGTGGATTAGATAATGAGATGGTTGTTAACCTTATGAGATGATTGTTAAGATTATGAGTTTGTTGTTAACCTTATGAGATGATTGTTAAGGTTATGAGTTTGTTGTTAAGGTTATGAGTTGGTTGTTAATCTTATGAGTTTATTATTAAGGTTATGAGTTTGTTGTTAACCTTATGAGTTTGTTTAGTTGCTAAACATATGTATTAAATGCTAACGAGCCTATCTAGTTGCTAAACATATGTATTAAATGCTAGCGTTAACAACGAAGCCTTAACCTTAACAACGAAACCCTAACCTTAACAAGGAAGCCTTAACCTTAACAACGAAGCTCTATTCTTAACAATGAAGCCCTAATCTTAATAACAAAACCTTGACCTTAACAACAAAGACATAAGTTTAACAACAAAGCCCTAACCTTAACAACAAAGTCTTAAATAATGCCTTAACCTTAACAACAAACCCATAACATTAACAACAAAGCCTTAACCTTAACAACAAACCCATAACCTTAACAACAAAGCCTTAACCTTAACAACTTAGCCTTAAGCTTAACAACAAACCCATAACCTTAACAACAAAGCATTAACCTTAACAACAAAGCCCTAACCTTAACAACAAAGCCATAAGCTTAACAACAAAGCCCTAATCTTAACAACGAATTCGTAATCTTAACAACAAAGCCCTAACATTAACAATGAAGCCCTAACCTTAACAAAGAAGCCTTAACCATAACAACAAAGCCATAAGCTTAACAACAAAGCCTTAAACAAAGCCTTAACCTTAACAACAAACCCATAACCTTAACAATGAAGTCATAACCTTAACAACGAAGTCATAACCTTAACAACAAAGCTCTAACCTTAACAACAAAGCCTTAACCTTAACAACAAACCCATAACCTTAACAACAAAGCTATAACCTTAACAACGAAGCCCTAACATTAACAACGAAGCCTTAACCATAACAACAAAGCTATAAGCTTAACAACAAAGCTATAAGCTTAACAACAAAGCCCTAACCTTAACAACAAAGCCCTAAGCTTAACAACAAAGCCTTAACCTTAACAACAAAGCCTTAAACAAAGCCTTAACCTTAACAACAAACCCATAACTCGTAACCTTCACAACAAACTAAAGTTGGTTAACAATGATCATAAGTAACTCATTGCCGAGGTTCACAACCAACTCATAACATTCACAAATAACTCGTAACCTTCACAACCAACTCGTAACATTCACAATCAACGCGTAACCTTCACAACAAACTCATAACATTCACAACCAACTCGTAACCTTCACAACCAACCCCTGACATTCACAACAAACTCATAACATTGACAACTAACTTGTAATCTTCACAACTAACGCGTACCCTTCACAAAAAACTCGTAACCTTGACAACCAACTCATAACATTCACAACCAACTCGTATCCTTCACAAACAACTCATAATCTTGACAACCAACTTGTAACCTTCACAACAAACTAAGGTTAGTTAACAATAATCACAAGTAACTCATTGCCGAGGTTCACAACCAACTCATAACATTCACAACAAACTCGTAACCTTCACAAAAACTCGTAACCTTCACAACCAATGTGTAACCTTCACAACCAACTCGTAACCTTCACAACCAACATGTAACCTTCACAACAAACGCGTAACCTTCACAACAACTTGTAACCTTGACAACCAACTCGTAACCTTCACAACCAACGCGTAACCTTCACAACAAACTCGTAACCTTCACAAATACCTCGTATCCTTGACAACCAACTTGTAACCTTCCAACAAACTAAGGTTAGTTAACAAGAATCACAATTAACTCATTGCCGAGGTTCATAACCAACTCATAACATTCACAAACAACTTGTAACATTCACAACCAACTCATAACATTCTTTCACAACCAGCTCATAACTCATAACCTTAACAACAAACTCATTGCATTAAAATAATAATAATATGTAAAATAACAAAAAAAATATAGCACTCAGATTCAACCATTTCCAGATCTTTATAATTAGCTTCTCTTTGCAGCTCACATCGGGAGTCGCCGGAGTTCCCGCCTTTTTCTTGGGAACGGCGACTCTGAATCCATCACAACTCACCTCAGATTCGCCAGCGTCGTCAAATTAACGCTCTGTCCTTTGCTCGTCACCAACATCTTCAAGGTCCCAGTGTTCTTCGCCTCATGAACGAACGCCGGGAAAGCTCCGTCGCCGATGTGGATGCTGTTGGAAGAATTTTGAGGGAACTAAATTCCCCCCCCCCCCAAAAAAACCCATTTGTAATGATCTGACATTATGAGAGAGAGAGAGAGAGAGAGAGAGAGTATTATGGTCTTCACATGTATTAAAATCTTGGGTTTTATGTTTTGGGGGCTCAGAGATTTGTATCTTTGCTTTTGGGGGTTTTGCGAGTGTTGAAAAAGTCTTGGGTGGGAAAAGCATAGTTATTGTTATTTTGGGGGCTAGAAGCAATTTTCCCTAAAAAGAAACTCTCCCCTCCTACCATAAATAAATAAATAAATAAATAAAAATAAAAAAAAACTCTCTTAAATCCTCCATGTAAATGAATCTTTCCTCCTTTTACCAATCATGAACCTAGGCTCGTCCATTCTGGGCCGCCTACCGCCTAGGAAAATCGGTCCGGTAGCAAACCGAGCCGGACCGGACCCGGCAGGCTGGCGGGTCTGGGCCCTGAAATTCCCTTTTTACGATTTTTTTGTTAAAAATTTCAAGAGTATAAATAACAATAAATTAGCCAAATTTTGATAAAAATCAATCATATTATTAATAATTTGTAATTATGTAATTTACAAATACAAAAACATAGAAAGTAAATGATAAAAATAAATTCTTTATTAATAATCCATTAATCACTAACAATTACAAATTTATTTTGGAATTTGTCGCATCACAATAGATGAATACATCCCAACTAGGTTGGCACCTATTCATCTATATTACTATCATTTGCAACTCTTTCCAAAATAATTTACAAATTTTCACCTAAAAAATAAATATTACAAATTAATTACTCATTATTATCTCTATCTCCTATTCCCAAATCTTGAAGTTTGTCTTCAATACTAGCCATCCGATCGATGCTTTGAGTTCTCTTCTCGTATCTCCACCAATCTTGTAGGCACATTACCGCCTGTACGGTAGTCGGATCCAGCGATGTCCTGTGATCATCGATCAAACGTCCCGATGTGTTGAAGGCTGATTCCGAAGCTACCGTGGAAACCTGCACTGTTAGTAAATCACGAGCAATGATGGAAAGTATAGGAAATGAAACCGTTCCATATACTCTCCACCATTGTAAAATATCGAAACTATTATTTAGATTTTTAGTTAAAGATTGAGTTAAATATTGATCAATTTCAGAAACTTTCGTTGATGCAGATCCAGATGATCTACCATTTAGCTGAGCGCTGAGCTATCATTTGCTCCCTATCAAAACTCTTACCTTTGTCCCGACTCCGACTTGAACTTGCAGAAGTATAAGCTGTTTGCTGATGTGTAACTACACCATATCTAGCTGCATACTCAACATATAAAGTTTGAAAATAATTTCTAATAGTTTGATGATGAGTAGTAGCAGTAATAGTTTGACCATCATCAGTGTCTATTATCATGTTACCATATAAAGTATTTAACAAATTTCGAAGGCCAACATCCTTCAAACATGGATCAATAAGAACCCCCAAACCAAAAATAATAGGAATAGGCCTAAAATACTTATTAAATTTACTTTCCATTTGAAAAATCATATCTCCAAAATAAGGATCCACACGATAATTAGTAAAAAAAGTTTGAATATTTAAAACTTGCATAGCATATTGAATAATAGTTGGATAATAACAACGGATAATAGCATAGTAGCATCATAAAAACTTGTAGCATCTCTTTTACATTATATATAACTGACCATTCATCCTCGCTATTCCATACATACTACTAGAGCTAGAACTAGAAGTATAAAAAGTAATAAAATCATTAATAATTTCTTTATACTCTATTGCTACATTTAACATTGCGTAGGTAGAATTCCACCTATGGTCAACGCCTTTGGAATTAACTGGTTTAAAATTTTTCTTTTACACAATTGTTTCCATCTTTTAAGTCTTTTTTAGAAACATTAATAGCAAAAGTTATATCCCTAATCTTTTCTATCATGGGTTTAATTTCATTAAATGCACTTTGAACAATTATATTTAAAATATGACACATACATCTAATATGAAAAATATCACCATGACATGGCAATAACAAAGATGATCTAATATGCTCTACAGCTACATTATTATTACTTGCATTATCTAATGAAAGAGAAAATATTCTTTCAAAAATTTCTAATTTTGTAAGTTCCTCTATTATTAAATTCGCAATATTAATACCAAGTGTGAATCTTCAAAAGCAATAAAAGAAATAAATCTTTTAAACATTTGCCAATCATTATCAATCCGGTGTCTTTGTGATACATAAATAGCCAGTTTGTGCTCTAGATGTCCAAATATCAAAAGTTAATGAAAATTTACACTTTAAACTTTGAAAATAAGAAATTATTTTTTCTTGTTCCGCATGATAATATTTCATAATATCACGTTGACAAGATTGACGAAAATTTTTAAATGCGGATAAAACCTTCAGAATCATATCTTCAAATTCATCATCTTCTACTAATTTAAAAGGAAGGTTTTTAAGAATAATAAACCTGATGACGCATTTTCTGGCGATAATTGCGTCATAGTTCCAACTAGCGAGACTACCGGAGGATGAGGATTGGGAGAGTAAATTTTATCGGATATCAACTTGAGACGCTGCCGGACTTTTGTTGTGCTTATCTAAATGGCGTTTGAGGTGGTTGGTGCCGCTTTTATGATGAGCTTGGAAAATACGGCCGCACAACGCACACTTAGCCTTCTGGGTGAGAAGCCGACCGTGTGCATCCCTAGTGACGTCTATCTTCTCGAAGAAGTTCCACACATCGGATCTCGGTCTTTTAGGAGCTCTAGGTGTGGAATCGTCGCCACCGGAGTCGGGATCAACATCGGCAGTAGGAGTAGTTGTAGCCCCTGTAGTAGGTGTATGTGGGTTTGTTTCAACATCGGGAGGTTGCATTTGCGCATCATAATCGGAGGAGGAAGCCATTTGATTGTAAGATTAGAGAGTAAAAGCAATAATTAGAGAGTAATGGAGAGTATTAGAGAAAAGTAGATGAGTTTTGGATGAGAAAAATGAATGAAAACCCCCCTCTATTTATAGAACCAGCCCCCTAGCCACATGACCAAAATACCCTCAAATTTTAGTCTTTTTAACAGTTTTGAGGGGTATTTTGGTCAAAACGGCCAAAATGACCGTTATTGGCCGGCCGGTCGGTCTGGCCCAAGGCCCAAATGGACACCCCTACATGAACCGTTAAGTCCATTAGTTTCCTTGTCCATTGAGAAGAAGAATAGTCAAACAAGTAGCATTGCGTAATGAAAAGGAATGTTAATATTGTGTGCAGTAACTTCAATAGGTCACTTCACAATATAAGTGTTCCTGCTCATAAGTAGTCAAATAATAATTGAGATGCAATCCATTTTTGTGAAAAAACATGAGGAATACAATTTATTTTACCGACATCAAACATAATGTCCCATGAGATGAATAGCATTGAATAGATATGTCCTTATGTAACATCAATTACTTCATTTCATGGCCATCTATCTTATTATCTTATTAACTATTCAAATGGAGCATAAGATTGGCCACGTGCTACAGTGTGACCACTTTTATGTATCCTCCAAGAAAAGAAAAAATGACTGAAGACTACCATGTTTGGTGACCAATTAGGCTGCTAATTATGTAGCTTAATCTTCAATTATCAAAGTTGGACGAGTTCTTAAGAGTCAAATCATGCAAGACATTGAGTAACTCATTTATGAATTCAAAGTTGTTAACTAAATTATTATTGAGAAGCTTCTTTTTCACTCGTTAAGATGTGTTCTTATTATAGCGACGACTTTTAAATTATAGGATTAAGCGCCATTTGTCAACTTGCTTATGTGAGCATACACCTCTCTTTCAGTCGTAGGAAAATTTGTTTCTTGTCCAGCTTCACAAGACCCAATTTTGTCACAAATAAAGAATCTTCTATTGACTCTTGATTTTGGATGGTATGTGGATCCAAATAAAACATGCCATTTGTGTAACTTTATAAGACCGTGACACAAATACAATATCTTCTCTTTTGGCAGAAATAAAATGTCTTCTCTTTTGACTCTTTCAAATATTAATCTCATAATCTTTGGATCCAGAAAAAAGAGTCCATGAAAAAGAAAATCGCTCCTTACAAATTCTCAAATATTTCATTGAGCACACAAGAAAAGGCATGCAATAACAGGGGCAAAACGATTAAAGTGAGAAAAAAAAAAGGAATTTCTCAAGTTAATCACAATATAATTCCTATGATATTGTCAAAGAAAAAAAGTAATTACATCGGCAAATTAAGCCACTCCATTTAGTTTCTCCATTTAGTAAACTAAGGTAATCTCTTCCACAATCATCATGTTACTCTTCTTCAAAACTTCGTACTACATGCACAATCCCAGGCCTCGTCTCTTTAATTTAGAGGTGTTCTATGAATCATGAGAACACCGCCATGGAGCTTCAAAGTCCTGGGTCTCATCGAAGCCAGATCCTTTCTTAACAAAGAAAACTGATGCTGCAACGACGTTGTTATCAAAAGAGAGCAGGGTTTGGAGTCCGTTGCTGATAGAAATGAGGTGCGGCTTCAAGAAGCCATGATGGGTCGATGGAGATAACATTACGCATGTAATGCTTGTCGGTGGATACCAGTGAATTGTACACTACCCACTTTGGGTTAACCCTGTCAAAATTATAAGAGACATGGAAGTGTTTAGTTTAGTAAAAGAATAGTTATCAAAAGGAAACATTGAGAAGTGTCCCAAAAATAAACATACAAAAAAATTAATTGGTTTGTCAAACTTGAAACAATAGAGTATCCGGTGTCCGTGCATGCATGGCCACAAACGTGATGCATATAAAACAAAAAAAATCTGAACTCGTGAATATACACAAGGAAAACCGATTTCTTTGTTTGAAAAGATTTGTATCATCTTCTTCTGAACATTTGTCTCATTTCCATCTCCGTGTTGTAATACCAACCCGAACTCTATTGGCATATTATTGCCATACAATACAACAACACGCCATTATCCCGTATTTCTGGGGTCAACTAAATGAAATCCTAATCTTCCATTTAGTTCTGTTTGGGGTTCTCTCTTCAGTTAAGTCAACCACTGCCTCTCTTCAGTTAAGTCGACCACTACGTATCCTTCTTCACTGTTTCTAATCAAATTATCCTCCAGTCCTGCTTCATTAATTATGATCCTATCATTTCCCGTAATTGGTGCATTTTGTCATGATGTCATCTCCATTGCACATAATAGCAATCAAATATGATGTCCACACAGAAGAGTCACAATTGAGATCCATGACTCGGTCCAATCTCTTCGGTTGTATTGCTGAAATCCTATGCTAAAGAATCATAGTTACCATTGGCAACAAATGGAAGAGCTCAATATACATAAAAAGTGAGAGCAATTGAAAAAGTGGCATCCACAATTTGATTCTTCAATCAAGAACAAGTCCTGGAAATTCCAAGGGTTGATTCATTTTCATATCTACGAGAGCAATGCAAAATCCCTTGATAAGAGATACCCCCAACTGATTTCCTCCTAGAGGTGTACACATGAGCTTCATAAACACAAGTTTCCCTATAACTACTGATAATAATAATAATAAATCCTTTACACTAAGAAGAATACTCTATTCTTCACTACTCTCACTCCCTGAACTAACAAGGACACGCCAGTCAACAACTCCTGACACTTGACAAGATTAGTTCACATATAAAATTGACATAAGATAATTATATCTCATATCTCTCGATCATTCTCGACAGGGTAAACATGTTCACTCATCCAGTAAAGTCAAACCTCCCAGCTTGTTCGGGAGAGGGAATTCAATCATGTCAATGCCAGTAATATTATTTCAATTGACAAGATATAGAACTTTTAACCAACTATACCACATAATCACCACAATTTCTAACTTTATATTAACTGATTAAAGATCGTATACCATGTCAAAAGTATCAGAATCCATGTAACAACTGGAAGTTAGAATGACGAAGGCAGGGCATTAAAGACCTGACAATGAGACTGTTATATGATTGACATTAAGATATGCATAATATGGTTTTAATGCAAAGTGACAGGATTGCAGGTGAAATTGTTTGGCAAAAGCTTCCTACAGCTAACTCTCATGAGGCCACTGAGATTATGGGCCAAGAATCCATGAGAGTGAAGGAGTGATATCTGTCATCAAAAAAAGCAGTAATGCAGACTATAGTTTGGGTTTGCTAATTATCCAAGGAAATTTGACATAAAAACTGTTCAAATGTTGTGGTGGACAATTTGATCAGTCACCACAGAGAACAAAACGTGTGAAACCTGTAATGGTTACTGGTGCATAATTGCTGTAGGATACGTTTTAAGTAAATCCATATCGTGATTAGATCGATCCCTTTGTTTCATCTCATGTTTCCTCACGAATTCTGAAGCAATAAAATATAGGGGTTTTTATCTTTTAACCCAAAGTTTTACCCCCACTTATTAAAAAACCCACTCACTTATACAAACACTCATAAACCCAAAGTATCTCATCCCACTTATTTTTAAACCCAATGTGTATAATACACTCATTCTTTATATTATATTTTCCCAAGAAATTGAAAATTCCAATAATACCCTTCATCCCCAAATACAGCAGCTCTCTCTCTCTCTCTCTCTCTCTCCCCCTCTCCCTTCTTTATTTCACCTTCCCGGTTCAAAAGGATTTTGACTCTCTTCCCGGCACAAAATACGATTCACCCTTATCGTGCTCTGAGGCGGAGCTCAAGGGGGGTGGGCGGGTGGGCGGAGGGGGAGTGGGTGTGGGATGCGGTGAACAGACAAGTGGTTATCATCGCGCAGGCTCACCTTAAAGTCCCCACAATTCCTCTCTCTTCCCACTCAAGTGAAGCTCCCCTCAGTGCCTCAGAGGGTCAAAATCCTGGAACTTTGCCGAAGTCCTCTCAACCAGCCCAAACCCAGGTTAGCTCTAACTCGGGTTCTTCAATAGCAGCGAATTCTCAGTCTAACTCACCTTCTGCTATCCTACAAGTCACACAAAACCCTACGGACGATTCTCATGCAAACTCTTATGATTATGTAGGGGAGGAACCCGATACAGAGAACAACCCAACCTATGCTGATCAGCCTATACCCTCAGGGACAAATCTTGCTTCGGGAATGGTGTCGAAGATGCGAATGTGTGTATGACTGATTCCAAGAATCAGCACCCCCTCGAGCCCCCCAGGACACAGTCATGTCTTACCGCTGAAGCATGCACACCAAGTATTTGTAATTATGCCGAAGCGAGTAACCCATCTACACCATGCCTCCAATCGGAATCTGAGTGTACATCAGCGATCAATCCAGCTCTGCCCCCCCTTATATGCATACCTTGAACAAAAACAAGAAACCCAGCCATGCGCCCTTAAGTCTGAAGATCAACAAACGCCTCCCCAACATTCCCCTGAATGTTTAGCTTCGAGCTAGGAAGAGTTCCTACCCTTGAACTCCATAAAATACGTGTCTATAATCTTGGTAATTTCTTATTTGCATTTTGTATTTTGGATTTGTGATGTCGAGTCCTTGTATCGAGTATCATACTTTTGTAATCTATCCTTATATATATATGATATGATGCTACTCGATGGCCCCTCCGGAACAGGAGGCTTTTGTTAAAAAACTGTCCAGTCTTATTTTTGAACAATGAAAAGGTGTGATAATATATACATTGCTCAGAAAAAAATCGAATTGATATATCCGACGTAGCTTCAGAAATTTTAGAGGCCATAAAGTGCTATACTTTGGCATAAAGTGCTATACTTTGGTCATAAAGAGCTATACTTTGGCATAAAGTGCTATACTTTGGTCATAAGGAGCTATACTTTGGCATAAAGTGCTATACTTTTTAAAAGCGGAAAATTATGAGTGAACCTCTCGTCAACATAAGCGATTGACCAAGCAACACATTGGACACGAAATGACCATATACATTGCTCAAAAAGCTGAATTGATATATCCGACGTAGCTTGAAATTTTAGAGGCCATAAAGTGCTATACTTTGGTCATAAGGAGCTATACTTTGGCATAAAGTGCTATACTTTGGCATAAAGTGCTATACTTTGGTCATAAGGAGCTATACTTTGGCATAAAGTGCTATACTTTTTAAAAGCGGAAAATTATGAGTGAACCTCTCGTCAACATAAACGATTGACCAAGCAACACATTGGACACAGAAATGACCATATACATTGCTCAAAAAGCTGAATTGATATATCCGACGTAGCTTCAGAAATTTTAGAGGCCATAAAGTGCTATACTTCGTCGATAAGTAGCTATATTTTTGTCATAAAGTACTATACTTTGACATAAAGTGCTATACTTTGGTCATAAGGAGCTATACTTTGGCATAAAGTGCTATACTTTTTAAAAAACTGGAAAATTATGAGTGAACCTCTCGTCAACATAAACGATTGACCAAGCAACACATTGGACACAGAAATGACCATATACATTGCTCAAAAAAACTGAATTGATATATTCGACGTAGCTTCAGAAATTTCAGAGGCCATAAAGTGTTATACTTGGTCGATAAGTAGCTATATTTTTGTCATAAAGTGCTATACATTGGCATAAAGTGCTATACTTTGGCATAAAGTGCTATACTTTTTAAAAAATTAGAAAATTATGAGTGAACCTCTCGTCAACATAAACGATTGACCAAGCAACACATTGGACACAGAAATGACCATAAAGTGCTATATTTTGGCCATTAGGGGCTATACTTTAGCATAAAGTGCTATACTTTTGAAAAAATAGAAAATTAAGTGTGAACCTCTCGGCAACATAAACGATTGACCAAGCAACACATTGGACACAGAAATGGCCATATACATTGCTCAGAAAAAGCTGAATTGATATATTTCACGTAGCTTGAAATTTCAGAGGCCATAAAGTGCTATATTTCATCGATAAGTAGCTATACTTTTATCATAAAGTGCTATACTTTGGCATAAAGTGCTATACTTTGGTCATAAAGAGCTATACTTTGGCATAAAGTGCTATACTTTTTAAAAACTAGAAAATTATGAGTGAACCTCTCGTCAACATAAACGATTGACCAAGCAACACATTGGACACAGAAATGACCATAAAGTGCTATATTTTGGCCATTAGGGGCTATACTTTAGCATAAAGTGCTATACTTTTGAAAAAATAGAAAATTAAGTGTGAACCTCTCGGCAACATAAACGATTGACCAAGCAACACATTGGACACAGAAATGGCCATATACATTGCTCAGAAAAAACTGAATTGATATATTTCACGTAGCTTCAGAAATTCCAGAGGCCAAAAAGTGCTATATTTCATCGATAAGTAGTTATACTTTTATCATAAAGTGCTATACTTTGGCATAAAGTGCTATACTTTGGTCATAAGGAGCTATACTTTGGCATAAAGTGCTATACTTTTTTAAAAACTGGAAAATTATGAGTGAACCTCTCGTCAACATAAACGATTGACCAAGCAACACATTGGACACAGAAATTATGAGTGAACCTCTCGTCAACATAAATGATTGACCAAGCAACACATTGGACACAGCGTCACACATCTACATTGCTTAGAAAAAACTGAATTAATATATTGGATAAGGAGTTTTATACAATAGAAAATTTGATACAACATGATACATTGGATAAGGAATTTTATACAATACACACGCAAATCATCTATATATACGTAATACAGAAAATTTCATACAACACGATACATATTGCAGGCTGTAGTTGATCTGCCGTTTGAGCTGCAATGTGGCAATGTGAAGATCCGATCAATTGCCAATAGTAGGGGTTCTCTCACGTATTTGGTTGAAAAGTTAGTGTGCATTGACGAATGGGCTAAGATCATGGCGATGCACAAAACCAAAGTTCTCTTGGGCATTTAATCAAATACCTCTATTGCCTTCTCAACCAACCGCAATATCGCATAACCTCTAATCGTTGTAGTCCAAATAACTATATCTATTTTGTCATTCCATCAAACACCTTCTACTCATCAACCTTTATTATCACTCAACAAAATCAATAACCAGATCAAAATACCATACATGTCCTCAAACTCAATACCAAAGATCAAAATCCATAGAGGTCATCAAACTCGGCAAGACCGCTTCCCCATTGGCCGAGCGGACCGAGTGGGTTGCATCACATCACGAATTTCTACAACGAAGGGATCCGGTGAAGAGAAGCACGCAAGTTGACATTGGACTTCATTGCAAGAGATCAAAACCCTAAAAGTTTTAAGGTTTTTTCCCAGAGAAAGGAGAACTAGAAAGAGGCTGGATAATTGTTAGGGAAGAAGAAGAAGGGCAATTTCGGGATTAATCTTTATTTTTTGTATACAGTATATAAATTGAGAGTGGGATTTGTACTTTGGGTTTATAAATAAGTGGGAGTTGTACTTTGGGTGTATGGATCATAATAAAAGTAGGTGGGTTTAAAAATAAGTTGGAGTAAAACTTTGGGGTAAAAGATGGATTCCCCTAAAATATAACAATCCAATATTTTGCTAGTTTGTCTCAAAACTTTATTGTGCTGTCACAAACTATAAGATATGAATAACAGAAACTACTTGAGCTTAACTCTGTCCAGGACTTAAGACCATTGAGAAAATAACTATAAAATGAAATGTACCACCCCCTACAACTAATATAGTATTTGCTAACAAGAGAAGCTTGAGAATAGTGGGTAATGAATATGAATCATGACGCAAGTCATCAAAAGTTCAAGCATGTGATTATATGGATTTGTACTTATGAATCTTTATGATTTTTGGTTCACCTTATTTGATACCTATTACCACATATTTCTTCACCTACTTCCTCTCTTAACAATGTATATGATTCATTTTATTCTGTTTTTAATAGTAACCCTTCCTTTCTTCCTTTCATCAGGCACGATCCATATTGTTCAGTCATTATATTCCCCTTTTACAATTTTGGTATTAGAGTTAGCCACCCTATATATTCTTAGTTTAAGGTACTTACTGTAGAAATTCCAACTCGGTTATTAGAGCCTTACCTCGAGTTTCCGACAATCCCCGTAATATATATGTTTTACCAGCTATCGTCAAGATCCCCTCTTGTTCCCAATACTATTATTGATCCTATTACAATTATGACAAAAAACACGAAACAGGATTGAGAACCCACTATCAAAAATATTCCATCACCACCAATATAAACTCTGTAATAGAGGACATGTGACAACAAAAGTATTGGTCCGATCTCAACCTAAGTTTGCTCTAATTTGCCCTTTCATGATTACGCTATATTGACCACCAACATATTTTGCATAGATTGTGACAGAGGTCGTATTCCATGCTTGGATGATATGTGAAAATACAATGTAGGAGATTTGTTACATACCTGAAGAGCACAGATGATGGATGAATATATACTTCTTGAGAACTCCTTATAGTCTTGTACATTCCATTCTGACTGAATTCCTGCAACAAGCAAACCAGAAAAGGAAGCCATCTTCAAAAACTATACACTAATATCGTAGATTATTAAAAGGGCTAGTTGACTGTATGAATCATAAAATAAAAGATGCTTAAGGGGCTACACTCTTCAGGTTTACAGTGCAAGGCTATGCATAAGGAATATCCTGAGTTTCCAACAAAACACATAGTGACCTGATGTGAGAATAAAAAAAGCATAGCTCCGCAATTGTTTATCACTTAACATGTCAATTAACTCTATACTATTTAGGAATTACTGAAAGAAATCTTTGAGAAAAAGGAGAAGTTTACATGTCAGCTATTGCAATTTTCATGGCAATGAGATGGACTGAGAGTATAAAATCAAATGAGACATAGAGAAAGAAATAATTCCAAGTTACAGAGATTGCTGGCACGTTCATCATGTACAAGGCCCCTTCAATTCCAAAAGCTCATATTGTTACATAAGTAACATAACTTCCCCAAAGTTCAATAAGCGACTTATTTATATTATGTAACAATATGAGAAACAAGGAGTTTCATTTGTATGGCACTTATTCTACTAGGACCAAATTATTATGCAACACAGAGTAGATTCTGTCAAATTACATTAACTTGAACCCACTTTATTCATTTTTGCAATGGAAATGAAATATCAATTATCAAATATGACCGCAGAGTGGATTTCTAGTCCATCAAACAGTGCATCTCCTATTCATGCCAATAAGTATATACTCCCTTCCTCCTATTACTACTTCAACCTGGACCCAAATTCATTTCATTTTCCTATTGATCAAACTGCATCCTTATCATCTGCATCATTTTTTAAAATAAACAACTAAAGGTTATTTATACTACAGAGTGTAAAGAAATATCAGATTGAAAGTAATAAAACATAAACATTTAAAGCTCACAAGAAGCAGCAAAGATGTTAAATGCATGAAGAAAGAAATACAATAACAGGAGATTTAAATTAAGACCCGGAGAGAAAATTTGAAGAGTACAGTCCATGCGAAGTGTAAACAAACAACGGATACTTACCTCCAAGTGGCACGCATGAGCAAAAAATCCAGCAATGATTGCCTTCCTTAATGCCTGCAAAACATAAAAGAAATTTATATATAATTAAGTTAATATGTTACTTTAAGGCGGAAGATGGTTTTACTGACTCCAGCAAATCACAATAATAGAGAACTTTTCCACTTTCCACGAGGTATGTTTCAAACACGTGCAGTCAAGGGAAGTTAAAAAAAGCCAGACTAGTAGCCAAAGCACTTATGGTAGTTAATTTGCAAATCAAGTTAACATAATATACGCATGTATAAGCTTAGAAAAATCACGTAGTGCTGATTTTTTATTATTTTTCTCTTTGACTGTGTATATGCAAATGCCTAGCACCATTTTTAGGTATATCCAGTACATTTTTGCTTCAGAAATCGAGAAGGTGGTACCCATGTCAACTAATAACTAGCTTTTTTTATCATAATTATGTGAGTAGGGTAAATTCAAATTTCACCTAATAAGAAAGTAAAAGAATATCAAAACCTAGTAAAACCTAATTCAGGAATGCCCCAAATGAGAGTCAAGTTTATGGCAACAATAAGCAATTATGATAGAAGAAGGCAAACCTCCGTATCCTGTTCACATGATTTCAAAACTATGCCAAGCCGCTTTAACAGTGTGCTTAGTTGTTCTCTTATATCAATGACTTTCTTCTGCAAAACACATCATACAACTTATCATGTTACCAAGATTGATCTAATCCAACCTGCATCAGCAGCAGAACAAAACGATGCTATTGCTGTTTTTATTTAAAAATTCCCACCATGGCATGGTAATTTATATAGTTCTTATAACACCACTGTGAAGATTTCCCAGAGTTCAGAAATCCTTTATAGATATTTAAGAACGACACATGATCTCCCTGCAAAATGCAAAACAGAGATGTCACAAACACATAAAAGTTGAACAAGAGAAATTACTCCGACCATGAACTAAACATTTAAATATAGGTCAACCACTGGTTCAAGCAACATGGTCACCACACACCTGCACCACTGAAATGCAATGGCCACAGATGCATGGCTCTCCACATACAAATGAAATATAATTAAGAACATGCAGAATCCTCAGGTTCTTATACAGAAAGGATGAAATAACATGATTGTAGTGTGATGTGATAACATATGAAAGAATGTAAGTATTGTTCTTAGAATCAGTCAACACGGAATCAAGAATATATTATGCGCTGAATTTATAACCTTAGAATACATGAACGGTCTTAAGACTTTGTTTGTCCTTTAGAGTGTATAGAGCACCTGCAGTAGGAATGTACCGAAACAGTGAGGTTTTGCCTTTCCTCCATATTGGCCATGACGTAGTTACCGCAAGGGCAACATTACTATTCATTAAAAGAAAACTCCGTCTAAAGTACACTTTGATGGTTCTAGCTGTAATTAAAAGCAATACTGAGAATTTACTGATCAATCCAAGTAACGCAAGAGATAGCAAACGCACAGTATAAATGATAGAAGGGGCACAGAAATTAACTTGTTCCTAAATCCGCACTATTCAAGACAATTGGCAAGTTACTATTTAGTGAATGAAAAATTGTATCTCAAGGTGTTTACCAAAAATTATTACAGTTCAATATCGTATAAAATATAGAACCTATGAGGAAACAAACACCGTGACTAATAATTTAAATTAGATGCAAAAGTAGAGTTTTTAACCTCTGCAGCAGCGAAGCGAAGCTTTACTTCATCAAATTCTTTTTTGGTTCCCCGAAGAGAAACCCAGATAGACTGCAAAAGTTGTATGCCAGTCAATGTCGTATTACCTCGACAAATTTCCTAATAATATTGCAGTGAGAACTGGAATTTAGTGTGCAGAAGTATCACCTGAACAGATAGCACTGCTGCAATAGTAATTATTTCCTCAGAGCATCCAAAAGTATTTGCTGATAATATCATCTTCGCAATCATAGGGTCCTGACCAACCAGTTGTGAAAAAATAAGATGACATATCAACCATGAAATAACATGCGTTCAAAGTCTTATATCGAAATGGCTCCAGTCCAAAGGAAAAGCACGTAGAACTTCACACGATCAAGAACAGCAAAGCATTACAACGGTATGTCTTACACAATGCAGATACCACATCAGGGGAGCCAACATCAGCTAAATCTAATGAGGTGCCTAAAGTTCATGTGGCAGATTATTGACCACTCTTAATAACAAATGTGCAAGTACTTCCCTTCTACAGAGCTGTGTATCAATCCACTGAACAGACAAAACAGATTGACAAAATTCATAACTTCATGCAATCCAACTATCCACTTAAAAGCATTTGCTTATCTAGGTATTAAATATCTTATAAACAAGCCTCTCAAAGGGCATTATTAGTTTAATTCACAATATGATCTTGATAAACCCAGGTGGATTCACAAAACCATCTCAAAGCGAAAAGAAAACACTGAGGCTTATAGTAAATGCTAAACCAGAAAACAGATTATGTAAAACTAGACTTCATGCAATTGACAGCAAAAGGTGGACAATTAGGGATGTTGCTAACTCCTTCCAACAGACATATGGATCAATCAGGAAAATAAGAGCTAGTTCAAAAACATGAAAATATGAGAGCACAAAGGGTACGGACTGTACAAACATATTAATAGAATTTGTGTAGGAAGTTACATGTGTACATCAAATCCAATTCATGCAAGAGGAGAATGGCTTTCGCTAATACACAGGTAAGTTGGGTAGTGCTTAAACAGTGCATGAGAAGCACTTGCTGTGAGCCTCTGTGTGTGTGTGTGTGTGTGTGTGTGTGTGTGTGAGATATCCTATCTATATTCATTTAAAACAGATTGCTTTTTGTAAAATATATCAGTATATGTTCAACTTCTTAAACATTCCTAAACAAATAACAAAAGAACTGATTATAGTAGATAGAAATTTTCCTAGAAAAATATTAGTCAAATAGAAGAATACCAAAGGAATCTCAGCAACTTGAAAACCAGTAGGTGAAGTGAGCTTGGCATCTTCGTCAAGAATCTCCAGGAAGTAGAGAACCTCGAGTGCTCTCACCATTGCCTCTGGTGAAGGAGAAGCTGGCCAATCAAAGCCCAAAATGTTATCTATGCCTAGCGCCTTCAACTGCACATTCAAAGACAGTAGCATTAACAGCAACGATAACAAGAAAGCCCATATCCCAAATTTTTGGGGTCAGCAAAGACAGTAGCATTAAGAATGACATATAGTTGTTGAGAGTAGTAGTAGAATAGAAACCTAAGAAACTCAAAAAGGTTATCTTCTTGAGGCCATCAACAGTACATTCAAAACCATCACATTTTGTAACCCAGAATGATCAATGACAAAACAGAATAAATGTATTACATTATGTGAATACAATAAACATGCAGACATTATAAACCAAAAGTTCATAATCAGAACAGAGAAAAACAGAAACAGAAATCTGGAAATAGCATGAACAATTAACCATCCAAAGAAAGGTTAATGTATCTTGCAGCATAAGTGATTAACAATATGGGGTTGTTACATATATATACCCCTCAAATATTTCATATTAGCAAATTTACCCCTCACATCTTGGTATTCACAAAATTACCCCCCAAATCTCTCACTCTTTTTCTGCACCTCCCACTTGACGGTTTTAGTTTTTAAAAGGAAAGTATTTGCAAATCTATTGGAAAATAGAAATTATTGTATATTTTGGCATTGCCCTGTTCAGAAAGTAATATTGTTAAGCTGGAGGGGTAGAAAAATCCAATGTTAGAAAATTGGAGGGTAATTTTGCAAATAACATGATTTAGAAGGGGTGGGTGGGTGGGTGGGGGCAAAATTGAAAAAATGAAGATTTGAGGGGTATATATGCAAAAATCCCGAACAATATTCGATAGCAGAATGTAACAATTTTTCACTAAAATATAATACAGAAGGTGTCATAGACAACAAATTAGAATATAACTGAATTGCTAAATGAACACAGAAGACTTCAACAGAGCGAAAATATCACAAGATGGAAAAGGGAAGAACATTATACAAAGAGCAATAAGGACAGTTAAATGGAATTAACCAAAATTTTCGAGTTTAAAGCATGTTTTTGTCCAACATAACTCATACATTCTTGACATTCTTGTACAACACATAACAACAACAACAATGTTTCAAAGATTATTAGCAAATAGACAATGCACAATGTGTCAGCATCTGTCCTCACCATATCCAGTGCACCAAGTCTGATATTAAAAGATTATACGATCAATTTAAAACACAATTATAAAATAGATTCATGTTTAACAACCAGGAGTTATTAGCAACCAATGCTTTTCATGTACACAATCTCTCCTGGCCTAGCGTCTACTATACCAGTTGTACCTTGTGAGGATAAATCCAGGAGCCAACCAAAAACAGCAGACACTCCAAGGAATGCTAATCCTTACCAAATTCCTCCGGTTTTGTTCCAAGAAGAAGATCCTTACCTATTTGACTTGATGAATAGAGATTTACATATTATCTAGAGAGAAACTTTACAAGGATCCCCAGGCACAGACATATCTTTCTTTGTACACAATGATAAATTGTTGCACTTGGAAGTCTTGGATATTGCAGTTATTTGAAATTTTAGATATGAGGTCACTCTTTAAGTTTGCAAATTGTGCTAAAAAAGTAAATAAGTAAAATTTTATTTCATGATATTATTGTCAACAAGGAAATGCTACATACATATCTTTAGGTAAATAAAGGTGGATATAATTGCACGTATCTTAAACAATATTTGACATGAATGGACAAACTTATTTTACCTAGAGAGAAGTTTATGGCCATGAAGCCTTTTAAGTCCATTCAGAAGATATTAGAAAATCAAGATTGGATTTTTGTAGTTTTGCCTTGAGTGTCTTGTGACTCAAAAGTGCATAAATACTTACCTTCAGTGATTCTCGACCCTTCAAGTTTCTACAAATACCATCCAACATCACATATTCCACCTTAAAACTCTCACACCTAGATTTTGTAGCTTAACTCATACCCTACAATAAGTAGGGTTACCAAATTCTACATCTCATCTTCTCAATGCAAATTGTGTTGATAAGCTGTGAAGAACATTGATGCTCCTCTCTTAATTTATAAATGCAGCTGATTAATCATGTCCAGTTACGAACTCGAAACTGTGAACCTTCCAGACAGAAAAATCTCAAATAAAAAAAATTTTAAAGCTGCAAGATATTGCATCTAAAGAATATTGACACGTACTTTAGAGAAATAAGAAATAAATGCAACTACCAAGAAACATATGATGAAATGAAATGTTAAATTTGTTTTTAATCAAACACTGGAAAACAGCAATGATACACTGAAAAATGTACAAGGATGATTAGAAATAAAGGAGAATGGTTCATAGAGGCAGTCAACCAAAATTTAGTTCATATGCATAACAAGGAATAACAAAACTATAGTTTTATTAACAAGAATCAAACAATAATAAAAGATTACACAAATAAAGCATACATACTTGGATTACACAAGAGACAAGGTTTGACCTTTGCATTTCTGAACTCCTCTGCAGGCATTTCCTTCAGGAAATAATCTTCTGTATATAGCCTGGTATAGGGATTAAATAAAATATTGAATACTCTTGAGACAAAAGTCAACCATATATTTTAATATATTCTAATTACTGAAGAAAAAGTGTTCTTGATCTGTTAAAGGAAAGGGATGACTTGAAAAAGCAATGCAGATAGTAATTCAGTAAATTCAATTTTAAAACACTTGATATGTTTAAAACCGACTAAAAGTTAATGATTTTGAAAATTAATGGATCCAAATATAAAAATAGGCCATATCTTGTAAAGTATTTCAATAACCGAGTAAGTTATTACTTGTCAATAGATATTTTAAGTAATCAACCCAATAACATCAGTTGTACACAGATTAATGCTTTCTAATACAATATTCATAAACTTTCTTCTCAGTAACTCATCTGCATTCACATGCTAATTAATATACACAATTAAAAGCCATCTGATGTTCATTAATGTTGCGTCATCAATATTTAACAACTCATTTCCATATCTGTTTGCAAACTAATTAGTGTTACATCAAAACATAATCTAAAATTTGTCAACTATTCAAGAATGCCAACATATTACTAATTTCTTTTGCAATTTTTGATATTTTTAATGAATCTTTAAAACATTAAGCACCAATTTCGATTATTTGATAATTCTAATCGGAAACCACTGTGACAGATGAGAGTCATGAGACTCCTGATACTGAAATCAGAATATAAGACCCAATACCGGATATTGAGATTTCGAGCCTTGGTTCTAAGCCATGATGCATGTTCAACTAGTCTACGGAGAAAATTTCCTAAATAATCCTTTGCTTCTTATGACTAAGAAAGTTCGAATTTACATGTTTCGAATTTACATATTTCCTCTAGATCCAACAAGGGCATGGCTTAACAGCATTACAATCTACCTCTGCAGAGGTTTCCCAGCTTGGGGCTCTATATGTGCCTTTGCCCATTGATATTCGAATACAAATTTAAGAAAACCTACCCAAATGAGAATGAATCAAATTCTATAAGAAGACAGTAGCACATTATGATCAAAATTACCTAGTATTACTTTACTCTTCATATTTTATTCTTATTTTAAGTAGTTCTTTATACCCTCACTAAGTAATTCCTGGATCAACACTTGAACTACTTGTAACTAACACAAAAACATGTGGGCATATATTTTATGTATGTTCAGTAATAAGTGAAACTACCCACATGCATGCACAAACACAGACATATATATGCAAATAGTTCTTCGCAATTCTCGTGTGCAAGAGGCTTGTAGCTGCTGTGGATTATGTGATGAAGATATATAAGAAAGTTAGCTTATTGGCAAGCATAGAGAGGATATGCCAAATATTTGGTAAGGCATGTACCTAAAACACTTCCCTGGTCTTATTCTTCCGGCTCTCCCTGCCCTTTGTTTCGCAGACGCCTTTGATATTGGTGCAACCACCAAATTCTCGATATCAGAAACCTAACAAGTATGCTGAAGAAGTCAGATTGCTGTTATAACACTTGGAAAAGCGGAGGGAAAATTAGCTCTAGACATAAAGATTTCAAAAGATTTACTTCACGAGAAAAGATGCTAGCTAAAATACGATCTTTAAAGTTCCAGTGTCAATAAGTCACCAAGGTGTGGGGAATTTTGTATATGCAAGGATATCAATGTGGCATCAACATTATATAACATTTTAAGGGAAAATTGAACAGTGGGATCTCATTATGAACTCTGAATATGATAAACATTTCAATCATAAGTAGGCAAGTAGATGAAAACCTTATTACCATCTAAACATTTTATTGTAGCAAATTTATGTTGCCTCACTGTATGGCCCTGTGGACAGAGGAGTCACATCTTACCCAAGCCAGCACAGACTTCCTAGAAAAAGTCTCATTGAACTAGATGAACGCTATATCACCTATAAAAGGCTGACTGGTTGAAGTGTACAAAGGAAGAACTGCTATTTGAGCTCTAAATTCACCGAAGAGCTAAAGGTAATTGCTAAGCGGAATTCTGTTTTATGCATGAGGAAATGAGAAAGATAGTGAACTGGGGAGCTGGAAGGAGCCAAGAGGGTAATTATAAAGTTTCAGTTAGGATAATACATACAGGTAATTAAAGAATCAAGTCATCATGGAAGAACAAAATAGATTTATCAACTGAATAAAGGGTTTAAATGACAAAAGCTTCCTGCTCATAGAAGCAACTGCGTAAAAGGGATTGATCAACAAGAAGATATTAAGTTCATGATGTTGGAAGGGAGCTTTCATGCTAGCAAAGAAGAGGGAGTAAAGGATGACCCGTCATTATCACCTCAGCCTCAAGTAATAAAGTAGACAAACATGTTCGGTTCATAGTACAACTGTACAAGACGAACCAATGCTTTTCTTATCCACCTGCCACTAATCTAAACTGAGAAGCAAATGTGGAGGTTAATGGAGACAAAACAAATAAGCTGGCAGAGTAAGATTTACAAGATGTAAAGAAATATATAAAGTTATGGATATTGTGTTAAACCTTCCTAAATCGTAGATTCGTAGGAGCCATTATGGATTAGATCAGACTAGGAGAATGAAGGAAATGCTTGGTAGTTGGTAGTAGATTTTAGTTGGTTTTAGTTGGCAGTACTTTAAAATATGGAGAAATTTTTAAAATAGGCCGGTTTTGAAAAATATTTAGCAAAATCGACCGTTTTGCTAAATATTTAGCAAAATCGACCTCTTTTGGCCGACTTTGGTGGTGGCCAAAAGAGGTCGGTTTTGCTAAATTTGAGTTTTGAAAAATACGGGACTAGTAGTCCCGTATATTTAGTAGCCGCTAATCGGTCACTAAACTAAACTCAGAAAATCTACGGGACTACTAGTCCCGTGGGTTTTCTCTTCACAGATACAAAACCCACGGACTACTACTAACTAGTGGGAATTTGTGGGTGATTTGAATCTTTTGTGGATTTCTAGGGTTTTAGGGCTCCGATGAGAAGCGAATCGGATCCGCTGGATGGCGATGGCGGTGTTCTTGAAGTCCTAGGGGGTCAGGTTCGGAAAGGTCTTCTCTTCGACGCTGGATCGGGCGATGGCGACCGCTGGCTTTGTTTGCCAGGTAATTCTTCTCAATTTTCAATAGAAGCTAGTGGGTTGAAGTGTTAAAGATTGGATTTTGATGGGGTTTGTGCAGTAATTGGTTGCTATTTCTTAATTTGTGCTTCAACTGGAGCATTCGAAGTTTGGTTTTTGAGTTGAAATCTGATTCCCAATTTATGTTAGGAATTTGCGGATGGAATCGTTAAAAATTAGATTTTTGGTGGGAATTGTGTAGAAATTGGTCGCTTATATTTGGATGTTTGTGAAGAGATACCCCACGGGACTACTAGTCCCGTGGGTTTTGTGAGTTTAGTTTAGTGGCCGATTAGCGGCCACTAAACACACGGGACTACTAGTCCCGTGTGTTTCAAAATCCAAATTGACAAAACCGACCTCTTTTGGCCGACTTTGGTGGTGGCCAAAAGAGGTCGGTTTTGCTAAATATTTAGCAAAACCGACCTCTTTTGGCCACTCACCAAGGTGGCCAAAAGAGGTCGGTTTTGCTAAATTTGAGTTTTGAAAAATACGGGACTAGTAGTCCCGTATATTTAGTAGCCGCTAATCGGTCACTAAACTAAACTCGAAAATCTACGGACTACTAGTCCCGTGGGTTTTCTCTTCACAGATACAAAACCCACGGACTACTACTAACTAGTGGGAATTTGTGGGTGATTTGAATCTTTTGTGGATTTCTAGGGTTTTAGGGCTCCGATGAGAAGCGAATCGGATCCGCTGGATGGCGATGGCGGTGTTCTTGAAGTCCCAGTGGGTCAGGTTCGAAGGTCTTCTCTTCGACTCTGGATCGGGCGATGGCGACCGCTGGCTTTGTTTGCCAGGTAATTCTTCTCAATTTTCAATAGAAGCTAGTGGGTTGAAGTGTTAAAGATTGGATTTTGATGGGGTTTGTGCGATGGTGGTTGCTATTTCTTAATTTGTGCTTCAACTGGAGCATTCGAAGTTTGGTTTTTGAGTTGAAATCTGATTCCCAATTTATGTTAGGAATTTGCGGATGGAATCGTTAAAAATTAGATTTTTGGTGGGAATTGTGTAGAAATTGGTCGCTTATATTTGGATGTTTGTGAAGAGATACCCCACGGGACTACTAGTCCCGTGGGTTTTGTGAGTTTAGTTTAGTGGCCGATTAGCGGCCACTAAACACACGGGACTACTAGTCCCGTGTGTTTCAAAATCCAAATTCAGCAAAACCGACCTCTTTTTGGCCAGCTTTGGTGAGCTGGCCAAAAAGAGGTCGGTTTTGCTAAATATTTAGCAAAACGGTCGGTTTTGCTAAATATTTTTCAAAACCGGCCTATTTCAAAAATTTCTCCTTAAAATATCAACACACACTGGTAGCTACCAAGGAATCACCTATTATATAATCTAAATTTTGAGCCAGTCATCACTGTTTATCGCGAAGCTGAAAATGTTTTACATGTATCCATCCAGCACAAGGCTAACATAATTAGAGTAAGAAATATTAACAAATGACTATAACTACAGATGCATAAAATTAAAGAAAATACTTACCGGATTATAAAACCGCTGCTTGGAGAAACCACTATCTACAACGTAAACCACTCCCTGCAAAATTTTGAAAACATTTTAAATTTAATTGTCTCTGTAGAGTGCCTTATAGATACTGAAAAAAGGCATAAACAATACCTCCAAAGTCAATGATGTTTCAGCAATATTGGTTGATATGATAACTTTCCTTTTCCCCTTGGGGGTTGGAGCAAACACTAAGTCCTTAGAGGAAAACAAGGAATATCAAAAAATAAATACTTCCATCAAAATCATACTACTCGGCTGGATAGTTTCATAATCTTCAGAATACTAAACCTGGTCTGCACGTGAAAGTCCTGAGTACAATGGTAAAACCAGCAACCCTGGAAATAAGAAAGTAACAATGCGTGGAATCTATGTCAGCTCAGTCTCAAAACATTCTTGATTGAAAAACGGATAAAAGTTACATCTGTATGTCAATATGTAGTCTTACAAGTATTTGACAGGCATGGTCAAAATAAACTTTTAGACGTTGAATTAGAATGTAAGCAACAAGTTTGTCAAACAAGCCTAGCTAAAAAGAGATGCTACATATATCCAAGCGTGATAAAAAATTTGGACTAGAGCGTGACAAAAAATTTGGACTAAGTAACTTGTTAGCACTGTCAAATCTTGCTGAAAGAATTGTATCAGGCATTAAAAGAAACAACAGGAGCTAAAACAACTACTTAATGAACTCATGCAGTCCAGATCATTATAACAGAATTTTTATATAACCAACAATAAACAATTTGAGATTGTGTGTTCACTATGGCATAAATAATTGTAGTTTACAAAACTCGAACAGGTTCAGCTGATTAAAACCAAAGGCGCAGAAATAGCCATGTTCTGCATGATGGGTATTCTAAATACTGGGACCTATATCTGCAAATATGCACAAATGTGAATCAAGAAAAAGGTTCTTTCTCAACAGTCCTTGTAAATGAAATTGGCTTAGCACAGATGAGTAGTATTTCATACCTAACAATGCTCTCTCCACATTAGGAGTTCACATGTAAATTTTGAGGCAGGCAAACTAAGCAGCTAATAAGAAAGTTTGACTGTCAAGCTAAAAAAGAGTTTATTACCAATTATAAAAGTTCAATGAACATGAAGCTGGGACAATTAATGACTCAAAAAGAAACATAAACAAAGGATAAAACATCAGAAGATAAAACACGTGCACGTCATACAATTATGCGGGTAAAATCATGATGACTTTTCACCTGCACTTGCCAAAATGAATAAGAAAAAAAAGAAGCAAATATGCATGTATTGACAGAGATGCGAAAGGACAAACGATAAACAAGGACTTAAAAGAGTAAAACACAGATTAAGTTACTCCCTTAACCGAATTTGTATTCTGCAGTCTATAAAGTCAATGAAATTAAGTTTCTTCTGGAAAATGTTAGGCTGACAGTTCTTGAAAATCACTCCATGTCACTAACAAAAAAATGGAATTGTTATAACACTACCAGAAGAGTGTCTCCTATTGTCTCGAGCATCATCCATAAGTAATTGTACAGCAGCATCAATATCATCTTGACCTGTCAGGAATACAAGAATGTCGCCTTGTGGTTCCTTCAAAATAAAAAATTTGTAAGAATCTTAAGATAATGATGTAGAAGTGAAAAATACGTTTAAGTGAAACATTTCAGATTCAAGTAGCAAAGAATTTGTATTGAAACTAATCAAGAAGGTTTTGGCAGTAAATATGAATTTATAATGACAAACATTACATGACAGAAACGTTATTTCCTTAATGCCAAATAAGCAGCAATCTACCTCATCATGAATCGACTTCACAGTACTAACAACCGCTTGCAAATAATCCGAGGTAGGCTCCTCAAGGTAATGAATTTCTACTGGATAGCTTTTACCCTGTTACATTGAAAGCATTTGCACCGTATGAGCTGAGTTTATAAAATTATCATCTCAGAAATTACTAGAAAGCACCTTGTCGCTAAATTCATACCCAAGATTGACTTCAAGCTAAGTTCAGAACTTACTTCTACGGAAAGAATAGCTGGCATTTTCTTGGGAACAGAGTCTTCAGAGGCCTCCACCTGATTTTTCTTTCTGAAGGAGACAAAAACAAAACAAAACAAAATATGGAAGGAAAAAAAAACTCATAAACTCATAAAAGATTTCATTGGTTTTGAATGTAATTCCATTTGGATCTTGGCTTAATGAATTATTGCATGAGATAGAGATGAACAAGCTTCCATGTACATGTCATAAAGTATATCTTATTTCTTGCCTGATCCGGAGGAATTTTCAGGCTACATATGGATCAACTATTTTATAATAGTTCATTACTTCTTGAACATCAAAAGTTAACCAACTTTAGGGAATCATGCCAAACAGCAAGTTACCTTGAGATGATCGAAAACACAAAGCTAGCTACTAACTAGGATATTAGGATACTGGTTAGGTTTGATGAAAAGTAAGGAAACAAGATTTGTGGTTCTATAGTGCTTTAGTCTAGACAAGTTAATGTGAAATTGACATCTATGGTTAAGAGGGCCTTCAACCAAATAATAGGCTGTACAGGGTAAGATAAACTAGAATAATCAAGTGATAAATAAGGTATACAACTCCAAAAGAGACATGTAGCACTTCTTTTATTACAGCACCTGATATGGAAAAAATTTGCCATGGATTTTGCCTCAATTGTTGCAGAAGATATGATTAGACGCAACTCAGGTCTACGACGTTGGATCTGTTAAATCCGAGGATAAAAATTAGCTTGAACTGGACATATGCAGTTATAAGAACTAGTTGAAAAGGTTTAAATTTGGAACCTTTTTCAGGAGGCCCAGTAGCATGTCAGTTGAGAGGGATCTTTCATGAGCCTCATCCACCATTATGACACTAATCAAAGAACAAAGATGGAAAATTACTAGGCAAGATTAAGATATTGAAATAAAGCCGCCAGTATGCAAACAAAAAATGGAATGGTGATCCATTCATAACCAATGATATTCAATCTAAAGAGAGATGAAAACATTGATAAAGCTCAAAACGGAGTTTTTGCAACTTGCATGCTAAATGATAAGCTCGCCATGGAGAACAAGGAACAGATATGCTCGAAATGGGCAAATACAACTTGAAATTTTGGGCATGGAATCAATGTAACATAAAAATATTTTCACAGGAAAAATCAGACCAGTCATGTGGTTAACACCTTAAATCTAGAGCATAATCATAAAGCAGTTGGTCCTCCAGCCAGTCTGATAAAATTTGATGTAATGATGGGATTAGAATATTAGATCATGTTTCTAAGAGGAGCTTGCATATCTCATACACAGAGTTAGGGACAACAATTTTCGATAATTGTGAGGGAATTGTGGGGCAATCATGGTGGATAAAAGGCCGTGTCGTATTTCTTCCTTCCGCTTTCTTAAACTCAGTACCAGATTCAAATACTTAGGCCTTTGTTTGGTAATAAGAGTTAGCTGGTGTAAGCAACTAACCCTCACCAGTTGCCATAAACTCAAACTACAACAAGAGTTAGCATGTACTGATAGCACAAGGACAAAAGACAACCGTAGTGTTTTTCAAAAATATATATGTACTTTTTCTTTGAGCCCAAACAAGCGTTGTTACACCAGCTCATAGCTGGAATTATTACATGCTAAATAGTCTAAATTTGATGTGACAGTTTCATTCCATGTCCAAAAAGGTCACAACCCCTACTCCCTAATTCTAGAAGTCCAACTGAACCTTTAGATCCGTTACATGCACCCAAGATTCTACTGAAGCTAGCCTTAGAAGGAGCTATATAGAAAAAGTTGATTATATGATGACAAAACTTAAACGTCTACAATGCATTCTTCTGAGCAACTCCATGAACACATATCAGAATAAATGAATAATATATTATAAGCACAGCTCTAGATAATAAACATGTCATAATACAAAATTTTAACCATTAAAGCATTAGCATCAAGTATATGAAAGTTGGGAGTGCTCAGAGGATGATTTGCTCAAGAAATGATGTAATAACAAGTGACCCATTAATGTAGAAAATATCAAATGCAGCTAACAGCAGTGGTCAACACGCGATGGAGCATGATAAGGATGTTTCTTCACTAGAAAGGGGTGAAATCCTAATGATCGTATTCATTATTATATTGGCACTTTTTGGTATGATTTATATAAGAAAAAAAATTGAGTGGTTTAAAGTTGCCTTGAGATTTCAAAGAGACTAATACGACCTGCTATGTTGTGTGAATCAAAAATTTCACCAATGAAGAAGGTCTAGACATTAGAAGTTAGCAACTTCCATTTTGCAAAGGTGAGACTTCAGAAATCAGTAAATACATGACAAGTATGCATAGTTTTAAAATGATTATGAAGTAGGGTGCAAACAAGCACAGAATGAAAAAGTCAAGGTGAATTCTCTATAAATCTATGGGTGTATGCAACACATTGAAGTGATGGCACCAGGCCATAGTGCCAAAAGATAATGAGAGAATAACCAGTGGAGGATATAGCTCATAGCAGGAAACAGTTGTAAAACAATGACAAAGCCTTTATCTCAATCTTTTAAGGTCACCTACGTGGATCATTGTATATATGTCAGTGTCCTTTTTAAGTGCTTTCATGCATATTCCTTAAGGCTATTTCCACTTTTTTTTGAACCATTAACTAAATGCACTTACTAACCTGCATTGTACATGTCAAAACTATCAATAGGTTCTTACTGATACTCAATTGGAGGCCCAAAGCAACATCTAATTTATCTAAATTCTCACAAATGCAATCATTCATTTTATATCCTCAATTTTAGTGTACAACCACTCCTACACATTCATATTTGATTATTTTCTACACTCAACTTCTGTACAAATATTTCACTAGTTGAGTTATAAGGAATCACTGGTCTAAAGGAATATTACTCTCTTAGTTTCATGACATTCTAGAGAAGTAAGTCTAATAAGCCCCTAACTTTTTCCTCTCTATTCTAAGAAGCCCCTATGTTTTTATTTTTGATAAACAAGCCCCCTGCTTTAATTCCATTATCCCATTAGCCCCCAAACTAAAACTAAACAGTTTTCTTTTAAAACAGCCGAGGGTAAATATGTCAGAGAAGATTAGATCGAAATTTGGGGCTTTTCTTCAACTTTGGGTTTTTGCTATTAAAGAGGAATCCTAATAAACAGCATCAATTAAATTGAAATTTGGGGTTTTTCTCCAACTTTAGGGTTTTGCTATCATAAAGAGGGAATCGATTGCCTAACAACTAGTGTGAATTGTCGGAAGAAGGCGACGGTGCTGAAGGCATGGATGGGATCAAACTTGGTAACAAAATAAAAGAGAAAAGATTTATGTTACTTCAAACTTAGACTTTAATATTGTATGAAGATGAAATCCTCCAACTCTATTTCCTACTTGATTTCTGTATCATGGATGCTAAAGAAAGAAAGTGATGGTCCCTTTGGGATGTTTGGTTTCAAGCTACAACGAGCAAAATTGACCCACGTGATGCCGTGGCATTTGCGTGAAAACAATGAAAATTTTGTTTAAGCATTTGGTTTGAAAAATACAATGTATATGTAATCACTTAGAAAAAAACTATAGTAAAAATAACAAAATATAGCAATTAAGACCATGTATAAAGCAGTTGAAATACAAAGTGAGTTAAAAATACTTCGGGTCTTTAAGAGAGTATTATGAATCTAAGAGTGTTTTCTGGAAGTGGGTAGGTTTTTAAAATAAACGAAGGTAAAAGGGTTTATAGGCAAAAAAGCCCTTTTCAGAATTATGTCAGTTTAAAAATAAATGGGGGGTAAAACTTCCAATTTATGGTAAAAAATCATTAACAATTGTGATGACGCAAAATTACTGTGAAAAAAAAAAACAAAATATACAAGAGTTTAATATTTACCTTGAAAAATACAATGTAAACCTAAATACTCAATAAGCAGGTTTAAAAATATGAAGTAAAACGTTAGTTGAAGTATTTGGTTCTAACAATAATTATGGATGTAGGTGGATTTAAAAATAACGGGGGTGGGGGGTTGAGAGTTTAGGTTTATAAGAGACGAAAGGTGAATTTAAAACTAAATGGGTGTCAATTTTGGGTTTACAGGCAAAAGACACTTATACTATGCCTCATTTTATTATTATATTATATTATTACAGTTCATGAAGTCATTTGGTCCTAAAGAGTAGTTCTGGAAGGTGGTGGGCACAAAAATAAGTGATATATAAGTTGAATACATATGCAAAGTGCCCTCTATTGCGGTGTGCCTAGCACCCTACGTTACCATACCTCATATCTTTAAAAAGGACGTTTTATAGGCTTAATATAAAATTAAAAAAACCCTTCACTTTGAACAATTATCGGATAACCCCCCTAAACTTGAAAATATCAGAAAAACCCCCTTTAAGTATAGGGGGTATTAGAAAATCCCCTTTAACTTTGAGATTTTATTAGGGGAGTTTACTGATAAAATCTCAAAGTAAAGGGGGTTTTTTTTATAAAATCTCAAAGTTAAAGCGATGGTGTTTCTGATACTAGTCTATTTTATTTTTCTTTATTCTACAAAAATAAAATTGCGATAGGCAGGTATCGAACATGATACCTACGCCTTGATACTTGAAGCTCCAACCAATTGAGCTAATTGACTTTTGAACAAATGTGTCAAAACAATTTACTTATTTAGATAAATTTACTGTAGCTATGAAATGAAATTCTACAGTGGTAAACACAATTGTTTTAGCATGCATATATAAATATCAATAGTTGAGAAAATCTAATAGGTTTTGGTTTGAATCATTGAGCTTTGCTTTTAGCTCAATGATATTATGGGTTTTTGGATTCAAGGATGAACTTTTGTTTTCCTTTTCTATAGAGATTTATTACAAAACTTAGTTCAATGGATAAAATACTTTCAAAGTTCTGATTTTCCTTCTTTGCAGTTTTAAATTCATTTGCGGGTAAGGGAAACTTTTTATAGATATTTAGCATGGGTTATTATTGCATTAGTTCAGTTGTATGCCTGCAACAACTTTGTACCTGAGAACATGATAAACTATGTAAGAATTTATGTTACTTAATTATGATTTTGTTATTGTTCGATTGCTAATGTTATTTTTTGCTGGTTTTGCAAGCTTTCATTAAAATCTTGATTTTTACTTTTTCAATTTAGACTTTCAAAGGCTATGAGAATAGTTGCTTTCATAGGCCATTTTCAAAATGAAATGAATGATGGACAAAGAGAGAAGAGAAGAGCTTGTCGAGCTTCTACAAAAGAGAGAAAATGAAGAATAAATAGAAGTTACATGTGAAGAAGAGAAGGGTGGCATTTTGGAGAGGAAGGAGGGGAGAGGGAGAGAGAGAGAGAAAGAGATCCCTTCAAAAATTTAGAACGACTAAAATGCCCATATTTTAAACGGTTGAACATAGACATGGTCTAGTGAGAACACGGAATTGAAAGTTAGGGGCCTCTTTGTCGAAAATAAAAACTTAGGGGCTTCTTAGAATAGAGGGGAAAAGTTAGGGGCTCAATAGACTTACTTCTTTGATATTCTATGATCATAAAGTTCAAGAATCACTTCTCCATTTTAACCTCCTCTTTGATTCCATGAATTGCAAACTCTTTGATCATAAGTAGTGAAAAAGGACTCCTAGATTTTTCTTGAACATAAACCTATATCTCACACTTATTTCTTCACATACTTTTGGGGTATTACATTACGTATATTTTGCTATTTCAAGTATTAGATCCTAAAACATTTCTCTACATGTTTACTTAAAACTATCCTTTCTCTAATTTCATCAACTAATAGAATATCATTAGCAAATATGCCCTACAGGATATCATCTTAATATGCCCAGTAAGTTCATCTATAAGAATGTACAAGATACGGGCTTATTGGTGACCCTTGATATAAACCTTTAGGTTAGAGAATCTTCCTCTCCTCCAATTGTTCTGGTTTTAGTTAATGCTCTACCATACATATGCAGAAAACTATCAAGCTGCCTTATGCATTGAGCTTCAAGTTGTAAAGAATCATCAAGCCACTTTCTGCAATGAACAATAAGGTAAGCATATGAATTATAATAAATCCACAAAATAATGAAGCCACACCATGAAGGGATATAAAATGTAACCAGAAATGTTAACTACAAGCGAATGAGCTGTATATTTAGTTTACTTCTCTATAAAAATTTAGAAAATACGATGTGCACCTATATTTGGTGAGAAGAGGATCGTCCATCATTTCTCTAAGCAACACACCATCAGTAAGAAACTTGATCTTTGTTGTCTCCTGACAAGAGAGAGAAGAGGGGGAGAGATCTCAAACAGATGAATTCATTGTACCGTAAACTAGAAGAATATTTATCAGTGAATTGCATCTAATTATATTGAAAACGGTTCTCCCTACTGAAAACTTTAATTCTACAGCATAATTATGGTTGATGCTTAAGTAAGAAAGTTTATTAATTAACAAAGAAAAGGAAAGAGGTCCAACCGGATTTGTTTGGTCGTCAAAACGAATAGTGTACCCAACTTCTTCTCCCAGTTTAACATCCATCTCCTCAGCTACACGAGAAGCAACTGACTACACAAGCACAATAGAGACTTTGTTCAATAGCAGAAGAGGGAGGTAAACACCAAACCTCATATTACCTAGATTAGAATTGAGATTTAGACTGTAGTTCTTATAACTAATGCTGATAAAGGATGAATATTATTATATTCCATTAAGTCGCAAATAAAAATATACATAGCATGTCCGTACACAGAAGTAATTCAAACACTATACCAGTAGATCGCTAGTTTGCAAACAAATAATTATTCTAAGAACTCATTACAAATTAACTGATTGGTACCATAATTAAAGTAACCAAAGGTCTACGCTCTAACACAACTTGGACATTTGGCATGTGAATGCAGTTTCCTTTACGGGTTGCAGGAGGGGGTGAGGTGTTGTTTGGCTTGTTGATTGTCCAATCCCTCCTCAGCCTTCAAAAGGTCAACATTGTTTCCTAATAAATTGTCGATGGTTGCAATACTTCAATGCAAACAAATCCATACTACCTATAAAAGAAGATTGGGCTGTCAAAACTTTTGATTGCCTCCAGTGCCCTCTCAAATTTTAATAATTCTCAATTATATTCATTATTTTTAAGACTTTAATTAATATTTCACTAAATATTCATAATTTATTATTAACTATATATGCATCTCCTCACCTCTTAATAATAGTGCAATGATTAAGAATTATACTATTATTTTTATAAATAGTATAGTTAAATTAATATAAATATTGTACGATAGTATAATTATTTTAATAGTACTACTTAATTAATAATTACACTATTACTTAATACTTACAATATTAAATAAATTATTTAATAAGGGCATAATAAACTAATTTATTAAATTATTTAGTACATTGTTATGTTACTTTATAAGTTATAAATAACTATATAAAACTATTATTAATAAGATAGTTATAAAATAGGATATTAATTTATTATAATTATCCTAAATTACAACTATGTTGCTATAAATATTAGAGAATATTACCCTATTAAATGATTAATTACTATGTTATAGTTATTTAAATAATTTACAATTAAATTAAAATAATTGTCCAAATTATTATAACTAGTAAAGTGCACGTGCGTTGCACGTGGGCATACTTGTTTAATATTGAAAATTTTAAATGTGAACCGTAAAATGATGAAGTGAATCGATGGAGAACTCTCGATTCATGTACTTAAGCTGGTTTAGATTTTACCAATATTAATGAAACCTAAATAAAGGACGTAATAAGAGATTTGTGTGCTAGGACTCTTAGATAATTAGATTGGCCAACAGCTGGAAGGACCTGAATGTGTAGGGTAATGAGATAAAATAAGGAATCAATTCATACCATGTTTCAAATTTAATTACCTTATCAAAGTCTATGTTAATCATCACCATTTGAAGCTGAAACAAAACATACAGACCTAGAGGGTCGAATTTACTAAATAGCTGATATCCGACATAGATTAATAAGGTGAAAAAAATCATAATCCTATGCATGAACAAACTTATTCTGTAAACACAATAGCAACATTAAAAGATGCTTTAATATTAGAGATGAGAGACACATCTTTGCTCAATTTACACTAAGGTTCAAGCTATTTAAGAAAATGCCAATTAATAAGAGCTTTCCCAAATAAATTTCTTAAACTTAAAGCTAAAATTGACATGTTTGGATGATGAAGATATATCATGCGATTAGGGACTTGCCACTTGTTGAAGTTCCGTGACAATTACAAGAGAGACTGATTATGTCATTCATATGCCTTTCATCAATCTCTAGTTCACAACTTGGCACTGAATCATTGCAATAGCATTTTCATAGAAATCTATTTCATCTTTAATGTCATCCCAAGCACTTCATTTCTCAGAAATAGAACTCGGGTGGTTGGAAGGAGAGGAATAGAGAGAAATAATGAAAAATAAATGTCACATATAAAAATAAGTTATTAATTAGAAAGTAAAAGCCAAAGCTTAAGAAGATATCACTTTAGCAATCAAGGTTTATTTATAATAAAAATATAATATTTATTTTGGATGCATGTAAATATGATGCTTGTTGTAGTATTTATTTAACTTTTTGTCCGAAATCACGGTAAGAAAGTTTATTTGTATTTCTCATTGTAAAATCAAAAGGGTAATACAATTAGCCTAATGCATTCCTAATCGTGCCCCTACTTCTTTATATTAGCATCATAGATTTCTTTGGTACAATGTGTCTTCAAATTACACCGTGAAATGCGTTTAGGGGGTTGAATTTCAAAAGTATTTAATCTAATGAGATTTTTAAGATACATTTGTTCGTTTTAGTGTTTTTATAGTACATTTTGAAATTCGCGTCATCCCAATGTCTCCAAAAAGAAAATTAATCACCAAATTGATTGTAGCAATTTAAATCGTACCAAATTGACTCATTTCTACAATAATCAAGTTTCAAAATTCTAATTGAATTATAGAGGAACATACCACACTAACACGTGCTTGAGCAAATATGGTTCTCGAAAGAAGTCGACATCTTGTGCTCTGCTAAATTTCCCATTCTAATCCAAGTGGAATTCTAGTTGAGCCTTTCTTTTGTAATTGTATGAATTTGGCTTAGTAGGTATTATGGTGAGTGGAAGAAAATGTATGAGCTAATTTATACTCAAGAGATGAAAGAGAAGTTATATAAAAATAAAATGTTAGTTAATTGGGTTCATAGTTTATACATTGATTCAAATTGAATTTTAAAAGTCTAGACTCTACATCTTATTATTATAATTATTTGATTAACTTTGTCTTATATTATTGTGTGACTGATTGGGAAGAAATTTATAGTTTTGAGCTGAAATTTTGGACTCATTAGCAGCTGATGCTCAAAAGACCCAAAGCAATGAAGAATGAGGTGCACCATTCTCTAATTCTAGCTTAGTTGGTCTCTACAAAACTCTGGTCCTCCCATGGCTTAAACTTTGATGTCCCTCCAATACAGTCGTTTCAACTTCTTAGAGAGGAGAGTAGGTCGAAAAGCCCCCCGACATGCAATTAAGATAGCCCGAAAAGTGAACATTGACACTCTAAAATTCTAAATATAGATATAAGCATTTGTATTTTGTATTAGATTATAAACTATTGATAATAATTATATTCTTGATCAAATATTTTGGGGGAGAGTAGGAGGTGCATTTAATAAAGAGTTATGGATAATTATTTTATGATTAGTTACAACAATGGTATAATTGTGAATTATCAAAATTTGAAAGGGCAAAATAGGAAATCAAAAGTTTTGACATGGGTATTCTCTTTTATAAGTAGTATAGATGATTCATACAGTTATTTATAATTTCTTTCAACAATTTCATTTATTTATTCAGAATTTTAATTGTTCAACAAAAAAATTCAAAATATAAAAGGTACGCCAAGCGCGTGCACTACAAATAAAGCCCTTTAACTAGAGATGGATAATGGCCACTTAGAAAGCTAAATAAACAAAAGCAAGTTGTTTCCTTCTGATACTTGGTGATTAATAATTTTGGAGATAAAAGGGAAAGAGTTGTAGTAGCTTTCTTTTATCCTTTAGTGGGTAATATGGATACTAACGAATATCTATGAAATATGGAGTTTTTCCCAGGCAAAGGTCATAGAGGAGTGCACATGCACATGCATGTTACTACATTCATTGAATACAAGGAGAAGAAACTAAAAGAGTTTATGTTAAGATGCTATAATCAAATGAAAGATTGACCATCTCCACCAATATCTACCATGGACATGAACATCAAAGAGTGTTGAAAGAAAATACTAGGAAAATGGACAAAATCATTATGGAAAAACATGAAGAACAAGCAAAAGAGTGCAGTAAAATCATGGTGGAGACAATCACATTACCTGTACAGCTAATCTCCTAGGCTGAGTACAAGCTATAACCCGACCACCATCAGCCCAACCTGCCTCCTTAAGATACTGAAATGAAAAATAAAATGCATTAGTAGTAGAAATAATCATGATAATCCCTAAATTTAATATACGACTCGTATATTAAAAAAAATAAAGAAGGCCTACAGTATTTCAATAATTATACCAAAAATGTAATCATTTGAAACAATGAGTGATTATGACAGTGTCAGATCAGAGAAGATAGAAAAGATACCTGATCAAGGGAGAACAGAAAAGAAAGTGCATACACTAAATGCATAGGACCTTATATGACCCAATACCAGAAAGATTTTCAGGGAGGCACTGGAATGTATAGTCTTCCTAGTGAAGCCCCTCCATAGGATCCTCAACTATAGAAGAGAACATTCGTTATTATCAAACATTCATCAGAAGATCAAATTCTGTTTTGAAGTGTGTTCTTTCATTTGGTTAACATGTAATCATCCTTACTAAAGAGTACAGCACCAAGTCAAAGTTCTCAAACTTTATCAGAGGCAAAGAGACCGAATATCACCTCTGAGTACACCGAGACATTTCATTGTATGGTTTTGGAAAAGAATTCTCTACAAACATTCATGAACCAGATCAAATAGCAGACCATCCTCTCTGACCTGCTACGCTCCACAGCCAAAAGAAAGTGGTTCCATTACTTTGATCCTAGGACTATCAGAAAACTAGCTATAACATAGCAGCAAACTCAAAATAAATCTTCACCGAAGCATTGTGTGGGTTGTCGCAACAGCTAACAAATGCCATTGCGGAAAAGCCTTAACGACTTGCGCAGGTTCGGGTGTATTTGTAAGTCACAGGTGTAATTCTTTTGAGCTGCAGGTGGCATTTAAGTTGCAAATCTAGTCATACCCAACTTACGACATAAGTCTAAATAGCCTAATACTTCACAACAAACACTTGCAGACACAATATGCAACTGAAACACACTTACATTGCAATTACAATTGCAAACAAACCAAACAGCAAACGGGGCCAAGTTGCAATTTTGGCATCGAAAATGGGGGGTTTCTGGGCAAACCTGAGGGATTTGAGTGGTCTTTCCGCTGCCAGTCTCTCCGACAACGATCGTCGTCGCGTGATTCTCCACAAGGTAAAGAATAGCATTCCGGTACTTGAACACCGGCAGCCTCTGCTTCTGCTTCTCCATCGTCGACCGCCCATACCTGAACCCAAACTCACATCAAAGAATCAAGCTAGGGTTTGGTTTTTTAAAAAAAATGGAAATGGGGCGGAGATCGAAGAGTACCCAGATGAGCCCGAGGGGAGAGCGGAGTAGAAGAGGATTCCGCCCTCCTCGTCGTCGACGATGACCGCCTTCGGGCGGTCGGAGCCTGGCTTCCAGAATTGGGACATGGCGATACCTAGCTGGATCGATCAAAGGGGTTTATGGTTCGAGGGTTTTTGGCGAAGTAGAAGAAGAATCGAGGAGTGGGAGCGCGGGGGTAAATGGGTGGAGCCCAATATTGATATTGGGCTCTTGGGCTGTAGCTTCAAAAGAAATAACCATTTCTATGACGCTTAATTGCGCTTAAATACCCTGTTGTTTCCGCTACTTCGCACTTATATATCCTCGTCACTTTAGAATATGTCCTCACTAAGAAGAAGGGGAAGGAAGATAGGGCATCCGATTCAGAATCAATTCAGACAGTCAAAACAACGGACCTCGATGAAAACAATGAAATCATGTATTTTTTTTTTTGAAGTAAGGCGCTGTTAAGCCCTTCTCCTCGGTCTGATTCTATGCTCGATGGTGGCAATAGGATTTACCTCTTCCCCTACCCTAAATCAAGGTGGGAAGCCCCGAAAGACTCTATCTATGTTCGTACTGCCGCTCCAATCCAAAATAGGAAGACCTTCGCTTGAGCTGATCTCCTAAATGAGAGACTGACTCTCGTAGTTCACTTAGGCGAGAAGCTTCTTCTTCTTCTCTCTCGACTAGCCTGCTCACGAGGCTAGAAGACTAGAGTGGGGTTCGAAAGCTCACTGGCTCCATATCCGTACCGCGCTTCAAAGGCAGACTGTCGTTTTCTTTGTAGACTCGCTCACTCGAAATCCAGAAAGAGGAAGAGTTGTTCCCTCTCTGTCCATTGTTGCTTGGTCTTTTCTTTCGTAACCGAAGTCTGAAAACAACAGTCTGAGCAATGATGTCAATCCCGTCTTCTTGTGTGGTCTCACTGATCATCTGAACTGAACCCTTGGTCCTCTTGGTCACGAAAGCTCTTCTTTTCCTCAAGAGAGGGGGCACGGGTCTTCGTCAGAGATCGATAGTTGACACTCGCTTTAGGAATTGGAAGCACCTATATGAGTTATATACCTTGAAGTTTTTAAAATTTGTATACTTGAATACCCCACCAAACAAAGAAAATCCACAACCCACACACACACAAAAGAGCTCTCATTCGACACTCACATGCAGTGGCGGAGTCATGATTCTATAATAGTATGTGTCACAATATATAAAAAGATGATATTACTAATTTTTCTCATATTTTTAATATAATCAGGAACTCTAATAAGATACAAAAGATATATTTAGCATTAATGAGATAGGTTCTCAAAAAAAAATATAATTACAATTGACCCCTACATGTCTTCATGTTCTGATATTGTTACACTATTATAGCCTCGCTCGAAATACCACAGAATACATTAATTCAATTCATCCATCGAGCTCCCATTCAATTTCACAGATAATTCTTTAAAAATTTCATTACAGAAAACAATCTCTCTTTGTAGCTCCATAAAAAGCAGCCACAAGTAAGACCCACACCTACTTAGTTGTTATTTTTTTCTATTTTTAAAATGATGTTAACCATTGGGTAGGTGGATTCTTGGGATAAGGCTAGACCTAACAACAACAACAATAACAACAAAAATTTTATCCCAAATATTTAGGGTCAGCTACATGGATACTATTCTTCCATTCCGTTTTATTATGGGTCATCTCCTCCGTTAAATTAATCATTATCATATCCTTCTTAATTGGTCACAACCAAGTTCTTTTAAGTCTACCTCTAGATCTCTTTGTCTCATTAACTACAATATTATCATTTTTACTAATCGGTGAACAAAGAGGTCTACGTTGTACATGACCTAACAATCTTAGTTTATTCTCTTGCATTTTATCCTCAATAGAAATAACCTGTAATTTATAACAAATACACTCATTTCTTATCCTATCTTTTAAGTGTATACCCACAAGACCATCATAATATTCTCATTTCGCTATGCTCATTTTTACACATGTATTTCTTGATTGCCCAGCATTATGATCCATAAAGCATTGTTAGTCTTATGACTGTCCTATAAAATTTTACATTTAGTCTTACAGGTATTCTACAATCACAGAGGACTCCCGAAGTATTCCTTCATTTTAATTATCTTGATTTAATTTGATGGACAACATCATCCTCAATTTCACCATCATGACGAATGATTAATCCCAAATAATGAAAATGGTTATTTTAGGTATTTCTTAGCCATCAATATGTACTATAGGCTCTTTTACCTTTTTAGTTTTACTAAATATATGCATTCCGTGTATTCTATTTTTATTCTACTAATTCTAAAACCTTTAGTTTCAAGGGCTTATCTCCACCTTTCTATTTTAGATATTATACCCTCTCTAATCTCGTCAATCAATATTATATTATCAGTAAATAAGATACATTATGGGACTTCATCTTGAATATGCCTAGTAAGTTGATCTATAACTAATGCAAAAATAAGGATTTAAGGCTGACCCTTGATGTAAACTAATAGTAATAGGAAACGATCTAACTCCTTCATTTGTTCTTACTCTAGTTATTACTTTATCATATATATCTCTAATCACATCAATATTTATACTAAATACATGTTTCTTTTCTAAAACCCACCATATTATTTCTCTAGGCACTTTATCACAAGCTTTTTCTAGATCAATGAAAATCATATGTAGATCATTTTCTTCTCTCTACATCTCTCCATCAACCGTCTCAATATATGAATAGGTTCCATAGTTAACCTCCCGAGCGTAAAACCAAATTGATTTTGGATTTGTCTCATTTCTTAGTCTTTGCTCAATTACATTCTCCCAAAATTTATAGCATGACTCATAAGTTTAATGTCACGATAGTTTGAACAACTTTGTATATATTCTTTATTTTTATATATCGTATCAAAGTAATAATCCTCCACTCATCGGTCATTTTCTTTATCACAATAATCTTATTAATTAATTTGGTCAACCATAAAGCCTATATCTCTAAGACATTTTCAAACTTCAATAGGAATGTTGTCCGGTCCTATGGCTTTTCCATTCTTCATTTTCTTTAGAGCATCTTTAACCTCACTAATCCTAATTTTCTTTAGAACATCTTTAACCTCACTAATCCTAATTTTCTTTAGAACATCTTTAACCTCACTATGGTAAACTTTTCTATATTGCCCACCTATTTGGTTATCATTAAATAAACTATGAAAGTAACTCCTCTATCTCTTGTATTTCCTAAACTATGAAAGTAACTCCTCTATCTCTCTTGTATTTCTTCATTTGTTACTAGAATCCTTTGATCTTCACTCTTGATACATTTAATATTACCTAAGTCCCTACTCTTCCTTTCCCTCATCTTAGCAAGTTTATATATATATATATATATATATATATATATATATATATATATATATATATATATATATATATATAAGCAAATCTCATATAAACTTAAGTTTATAGGGAATAGTATACACTAACTTTTTATCCATTGATGTTGCATTTAGATTTGTGCCATTAAGAGATGCACAAATCTCAAAATGGGCTTCATATCTTTCATGGATCCCAAGGCAACATCAATGGATAGAAAAATTGGTGTATGACTATTCCCTATAAACTTAAGTTTATATATATATATATATATATATATATATATATATATATATATATATATATATATATATATATATATATTCCTCCCTCCTTTGATTCTAACTTTTATAGAAATTCTCATAGCCTTTGTATTTAGTCTTACTAACTGCTCTTTTTGCTTCCTTCCTTGTTGGTTTATATTTCTCAAAGTTTTCCTCATTCCTACACTTTTACCAATCTTTATATAATGTTTTCTTCACTTTAATCACCTTTTGAACTTCTTCGCTCCACCACCAACTATCTTCACTATCTAATCTACAAGCTTTAGATTCTCCTAGTATATCTTTAGCCACATTCTTAATACAACAAGACATATTATTCCATATAATATTAGTCTCAGTATCTATATTCCATATATCTTTCTTCATTATCTTATCTTTAAAATGAACTAAATTCTCTCTTTTATGTTCCACCTTTTAGTTCTTAAGTTTCTTGCTCCTATTAGTTTTTCTACTCCACTTAGTAATAGAAAATGCTAATACCATCAACTTATGTTGTGTGGTTAAACTCTCTCCGGGTATAATTTTACAATCTTTGCATGTTAACCTATCCACCCTTCTAGTAATATAAAAGTCTATTTGACTACGATTAGATCCATTTTTAAAGGTTATAAAGTGTTCATCCCTTTTCCTAAATTGTATATTTACTTTCATTAAATCATACGACATAGCAAAATCTAAAATTCTTTCACTCATATCGTTCTTATCTCCATAACCAAAACCTCCATATACCCTCTCATATCCATTATTATCCTTGCCGACATGCCCATTTAAGCCACCTCCTATAAATAAATTTTCTCCTACCGGAATTCTTGTACCAATTCATCTAAGTTATCCCAAAATTCTCTTTTAGTATTCTCGGACAACCCTACTTGTGGTGCATAAGCACTAATAGTATTAATAACCTCCACACCTAATACAATTTTATTATTCTATCTCACATCTACAATAGTGTTTTTATTATGTTATCAACAAGTATTCCCACTCCGTTCTTATTCTTCTCTTTTGCTGTGTACCAAAGCTTATATTCGGTCTTTTCAATTTCTTTAGACTTCTCACCTGTCCATTTAGTTTCTTGTAAATCAATTATATTAATCTTTCTTCTAATCATGTTACTACTAATTCTATCGTTTTCCTTGTAAGAGTGCCTATATTCTAAGTAGCTAACCTAATTTTATTGTCTTGTAAAAGTCTTCTATCCTTTTCTCTCTTGTGGTGTTCTAGTCTATGCCCAATACTATTTGGCAACCTGTTAGAGGATTATAGTTTCTTAAAACACCCATGCTTACTTGTCATTACACCATGTGACAATGATGTAGAGCGTCACTTTCAGGGAACGCCCTAGCAAACCATCCTTGCTTACATTATTATTCCATCAGGGTGACATCGATGCAACGTGTCGCGATGGGATGCCCCCAACAAATATTCTATAGTATTCATGTCATGCGGCTCCGACTATGTGTTATGCTGGCTACTTAACGCAACCCTCCTTTATCCTCTTAGGACAGGCAATACTGGCAATAAAAATAAAGCACAGCACTGGCATAGTTTCATCTAAGGCTAGACCCATTAGGAATAATTTTTAAATGGGTTACTACTCATTACTTTTATAGTGGTGTCATTAATGAGTGATAAGCTAGTATATTGTGGTTTATTTTTTGCTAGAGGGTGATGTCACTTGACACCACCCTCTACAGGGTACCTACATCCTTGCTCACATGCTAATTTTAGAATATTTTAACTTTTAATATTTATTAAAATTTAATTTTAAATCTATCAAATTTTATTTTCAAATAGAACTAGGGTAGGTTTAAAACAGAATTACAGTAATTTTATCTATAATCTAAATGAAAATTAAAGGTTAAAAAGTTCTAAAATGTCACATTAGAATTTTCAGGGTGGGGAGGGGGGTTTCACTTTTTGCATAACTAAGGGTATTACATTGCAAACATTAGGGTGTGTAAATGCTGCCAGGAACAAGTGAAGGTATATAAGTGCAAAGCAGGAAACTATACGGTATTTAAGTGGAATTAAGCCTATTGCTGACTACGACAATAAACAAGGCTCTATAAATTTGACAAAATGCCTCCAAAAAAGTTTGGGGCGTTCCTGAAAAGACCCTGAACTTTGTGGTGTCTCACAAAACCCACAGAAAATTCCAAATTTACCCACTGAAAAACCCTGAACTTTAGTCGATAGCTATTCAATCAAAATAATGGCTAATTACACTATTAACACTGTTAAGAGGGAAAAATCATATAAAGAATGAAGGGGTCACATGTAAATAAAATTAAAAAAAGTCTCGCTGAATCTTTTATGCATATATCTTTAGATAAGGTACAACCCATTAAAGTAGTATGCTGAACAATTTTTTGTTTTAAAATTTGGGTATTTGGCAACAGCTGTAGTTGCTCATGGTGGCCAGACCTTAGCATGTGGGAGATCACAAAGGAACCACACTGAAGAATAATTGCATATTTCTAGCTGTTATTGTATGCATGAGTCAATTTGGGTGGTGGTCTAGTTGCAGATTAGTAGCATACACAAGTTGTCTTAATGGTGTATTTGGCAAACTACACAAAACTGGGCCAGGACCAATCCTGGCTCAGTTTTGTGCTAAACCATTTATTTTTGGACCAACTCCCCTCCGGTCTAAAAGCAAACTAGCTTAGTGCTAATTTTTGGGCTAAAAATTGGGTCAGCTCTAGCCTGAGAATTTGCCAAATAAGAAACAACTTAAAATATGGTCAGGTTCAGTCCTAACACAATTTTACAAGGTTGTCAAACACACCCTAAGACTCTCGACTCTATCTCAAAGAAAAGGGCTGGACTTGAAAGTTAAATATTTTTTAAACTTTCATACCCCCAAAGTTTTTTCCACTCAAACAATACCCCAAAGTTTTTCCACTCAAACAATACCCCAAAGTTTTTTCCACTCAAACAATACCCCAAAGTTTAAAAACTTTTAACTTTGGTACTGTAAAATGAACTATCAGAGGATGTCAAAGTTAATTTTTTCCAACTTTGAGGTATTTTTTTGTTAGCAAAAAAAAACTTTAGGGTATCAAAATTAAAAATAGGGTAAACTTTGGTGTATTTAAGTAAAAATAACCCTAAATAAAAAGTTGGTCAAACTTGTTACAGTGCACTTTGCTGGATTGTTTGAGGGACTAATTAATTACCATTGATTAGGAGTTTGTGATTTGCAAATAGTTCTAGTAGCAATTTTCTTTTCCTAATGTTTAGAATAATTCGAAGATTTTAAAAGAATTTTAATGGTAGTACGTATGTGTATATTATTTATGTTGATTTATCTTGATGGGGGCTATCTGACACAACAGTGAGATACAGAATCATATCAATGAGGGAACCAGAATGACATCAAGCCATAAAAAAGTCTGATTATTCATCTTATTGAAGGCTATAGGTATAGTCTGAACCTCCATGTCTATAACATGCTAAACTTTTTTGAGTAAACATACAAGGAATGCACAATTGCATTTATTTTCCATCCACAAAAGTTTTTGATATTTTTTCTCACCCGTCACCTCATTTATTATCATCTAACATCGCTGGAGTTGTCATTTAGAAGATAAATTACAGATACTCTCTCTCTCACCGAGAATTAAGAGATGATTAGTGTTAATAAACAAGTTGAGCGGTGATAAATGCAACTGAATGAATAGATGAGGGGTTATCGGTAATTTACACTAAAAAATATGTCTCTCTTATCTGAATATAATTACAATAATTTCATGTTATTCATTTTATGTTAGTCTTAATATATTTAAACACAAAGATGTGGGCATCCTCGTGTATTGTCCCCTCCCTCTACAGTATTCACATGTTCTCTCTTTCAAAATGAATTGTCCTTAATATTCTTACCTTTGTACTGTTTATAGTTAGAATATTATGATTTTGATTCGGTTGTAATCCACATGCTGAAGTCTTTAATCATTGGCAATCAGAATTTTTTTTTTATCAGTGATGGTCCTTGCAGTTCTGACATTGGTTTATTTTTGGTTTTTACATTCTGTAAAATTTATTTCAACAAGGAACCAAGTAGCATGCAAATCTTATTAAGATCCAAGTATCTATTTGCAGCAAAATGTAACTTGCCAAATTTAACTGCAGAGCCAAACAGCAATCAAAGATTAAGATAGTTGAAGTAAGTTGTTAGTATGTAATTAATGTAATTAATAACGTCAAAGTTAACTAAATCAAGTAGTAGTTGAAAGCATTGATCAATTAGCACATGAAGTTTGATTGTTCAAAGAGAGGTGAGAATGGCTCACTTGTAGGGGACCAACTATTCTTTTTTTGATGGTAACATGCTTCTATCCTTTTAATGACATTTTATTATTGTCTTAACATAGAGGTCTTGAAGTAACTCATGATAATAGGTTAATATTCCCCCAAAAAATGCCAATCAATTTGTAAAAAAATCATCGCAATTTTTCTATTTGCATCCAATCCATAACTACTATGAAAATACAGGACACAAAAGGATCTGCATTATTCTCAAAACACAAGGCTAAAAGAGAAAGAATATAGCACATGTGCTTGACATAAATTTTATAAGCACAGAATGCCCATATAATAGGATAATGAGAGTGTTTTATTCACAAAGGAAGAACAAGAGAAGAGGTGGGCACATGGGCATGCACTAGACCCTCAAATTACTATGATTTAAATCATATGAATAACAACAATAATGCCCTCTTTTCTCTACTCACAGCTCATCAACATAGACTTTATCCCCTTCATGTAGCTAAAATTTAGATTTGAAGCAGTCATATATATATATATATAATATTGATTCTCTCAATTAATTTATCTTTTCTCCTTTCTTCTTGCCTGAAATCTAAAACTAAATATTCTAGGGGCTTTTCGACATGAGTCCTCCAACTCTTTCATATTTTAAAATTAGTCCCCCAAATCTTTTAACATTTGTTTTCTTTAAACTATCTTTCTCAGTTGAAGCCATCATAATACCCAGAACTGAGCACTGCAGCAACACATTCAGCCCACAATCCACATTGTCACGTGCCAACTGATCCTGTCTTCAATTAGTTTAACTTCTCCTGCTTCAATTCTTCCCCTTAACTGCCTGAGCCATAGAAAAACAGCTGTTTCTAGCTGTCAGATACACGCGGAAGCTATATCTCACTGCTAGGTGCATTTTGTTCAATTCTATTGCAGTTCAACTCTAGTGAACACATTATGGCCCAGTTACCACCCAAGGCCCCCAACTGGCCCAACTTCCGCCCGTCCCCCCCCTCGGCGGACGAACCTACTCGTGGGTCCCACCGCAGGTCGGTGAGCGACTCCTTCGCCTTCTTCGAGACTCCGGTTGGCCCCAATGACAGCGAGGAATTCGACGATGACCAGTTTATGTGCATGTTTTCCGACGATGTTCCGATGTCACTGTCGGAACGAAGTAATGTCAATGAGGAGAAAATGGAGGTAGAACATCAAAGTCAGAATGAGTCTGAGGCCAGCTTTTTAGACCCCAAGAGGGTCAAGAGGTGATTAGATTACTTCAAACTTATACTAAACTGTTGCAGATACATCTCCAGTATAACCACAATTTTGATGACTGTTGTTTTGTTTTTTTCCAGTTAAGATTAGGGTAGAAAAATAAGTCATCGTCTGAGACATTTCAATCAAACTTGAAAAATAAATCGTCTGAAGTGTAGCAATGCAAGTGTTAATAAAATTATTTAGAGGAATAAAAGGTCACGTACAGAGGATGTATCAACAATTAATCCTTTTAGATTTTTATCGAATATTTCAGTTTAATTTTGATTTATTTTAATTTTAATTTTTGGTTTGGGTTTGTATCAGGATCTTGGCGAACAGGCAATCAGCACAGAGATCCAGAGTGAGGAAACTGCAGTACGTTTCCGAACTTGAACGCAGTGTAACAGCGTTGCAGGTGATTACTATTCTTTTCACAGAAAGGATTTTTCATAATATATTAGTGATATTTTTTTTGTAATTATTTTTCTTTTTTTGGTTGTAAAATTGTAGAGTGAGGTCTCCGCATTGTCTCCAAGAGTAGCATTCTTGGATCACCAGCGCTCAGTTCTTACTGTAGGAAATAGCCATCTCAGGCAGAGGATTGCTGCGCTTGCACAAGATAAGATCTTCAAAGATGGTAAGGTCTTGATATATTAATACAATTTTTTTTTGAGATAATTTTATTAATACAAACTTGATATGCTTAAATTTTATCTTAATTAATTATGGGCAATTAGTTAATCAATTACTATATGAAATTGCAGAGTCTGACATCTAAATATTTATCGTTTGTATTGGCGAAAGATGTTTTCTTTCTTTACCGCTAATTGCCGATAAACCCCTTGTACCACAGAAAGTTAATTAATTATTATCTGTAATGTTTTTTGTCAGCACTGAAACCCTGACTATCTAACTAGATTTATCTCTTTGTTATCTATATCAAAATCATAGGGAATGTGTGATCAAAGCATCTAAGTGAATAGATGGTCTCCCTATAACACAGCGAAATTGACAGTAACGCGATTTAAATTATCTTAATGTAGCTCATCAAGAGGCACTGCAGAAGGAGATCGAGAGGTTGAGACAAGTCTACTACCAACAGAACCTGAAGAAGATGACTTCCCCTGGATCAGAAGCCCACGCTCTTCGCATAGACAAGCAGATAGTCATTTGAGGCTGAACTAATGAATATATGAACATATAATGTATGTTAATTATCGAATTAGGAATGCCCGCTATTATTTCAGTTTCTTTGTTGTATTTTTTCTGAATTTTAAGCTGTTTATTCTTAATCTTTCACTTGCATTTCCTTTTTATTGTTTTTTTGTTCTTCATTAGTGATGCTATATTTTGTTTGAAAAATCGCCTCTCACATAGATATCTCTTTGGGAGGATTCCGATCCTTGAATTAGACATGCATACCAGAGTTACTTTATTTAGAACAGAATAAGATACTAACAAATTGATAGCACACGCTCCCACATCGAATCCTGTCGGACGAGTAACCCTCGTGCTGATCCTGATGTATCCATCTTCACCCCAAGATGTTCCCCATGAGTTCTTCGCGATCCAATATTCATCCTCCATGGAAAAACCAACAATAGTAACAGTCTGGGGGCTGTTATTATCGTCACAGGGTCCATGGTAGACACCGGACTTGTAAAATTGTAAATCCCTCGAACCAATGTTGATCACCGCAGCCACTGGATGGTGTTCCACAAACGCCATAAGATCAATACCCGCGATGGGGGTGCTGATAGACTTGATAGTGACCACTGATGGTCGCCACGATGTCCTATTCCTTGGTGGTATCGCAACGCCCTACATGTCCTGTAAATGGATAGTTGGAGGGGTTTGTTAGACCTCCATTTTCAATTATGTACGCATAGGCCTCCCACGCAACACGCTGCGTGCATCAGACAGGAGGGATTAGGCCGCAGCAGTCGACAATTTGTTGTGCAGATAAATTGCAGGGTTCATCCCTCTTCTCAATGATAGTGTTCTGGGCTGCTACTGTATCGGCGGCTGCAATTGCCCACCCACAATCTAAAGCAGTTCTCAACCTGACATGTAAATAAATGGTATTAATTGGAGCATGAATAGATAAAAAAGTAGGTCTTATATATAGGCTAATTAGCACTTAAATATCTTATAGGTTTCCCCTTCATTGCACTTATATGTCCTCACTTGTTTTTACAGCACTATACCCCGAAGCTTTTAAAGTTTGCACTTTAATACTTTATGTTATGTAAACGTGAGAATTTTGTCGTGAAACTTCCCATATGACATTCGCAAGCTAATTAATTTCAGAACTTTTAAATAGTTAATATTTATTAAATCTACTTTTAAGCCTACCTTAATTCTATTTTGAAATAGAATCTGGACATGTTTAACGGTAAATTTAATAAAGATTAAGGGTTAAAAAGTACTAAAGTTAGCATGAGTTTCATATGGGAATTTTCGGGAGAAAATTCTCATGTTTGCACCACGGAAGAGTATTAAAGTGCAAATTTTAAAAACTTCAAGATTATAAGGGCCGCCAGAAACAAATGTGAGTACGTAAGTGCAATGTAGGGGAAATTATAAGGTATTTAAGTGCTAATTAGGCGTATATATATGTATGTATGCTTTGCAAGAATATGCTTTTCCTTACTACAGTTCTTTTGATTCTTCACGCTGGTAAGTACGCCCTTTTCTCTCCAATCAACATAATTACGAGATGCAGTAGGGCCGTGTAAATTGGACAAGAATTCTTCGCTAGTGAGATCGCAGAACTCATTGAGACCGAGAGTGTAAGTATGCTCTCTGGCATTGTTGAAATCTTCGATAAACTTGACATTGTCCTTGAATATCTCGAATCTCTGTGCTCTCTCTGCTTCATTCTTATAGGCCCGCCCATACTCGCCCCTCCATTGCTCAAATTTGCCTGCCATATCGGAGTCATGGATTTTGTAGTTCCTAATTGGATCACATAAACCTGCCAGGATAAGTAACAGGAAAACTAGTAGAGTATGATGGCATAATTTTGAAGAAGCCATTAGTTTTTCTGGCTCTTTCTTCTTCTTGATGAGACTGAGTGCAGCAGGTTTGTGCTTATAGTCGAGCTCATGATTGGATCCAAACAGTAAAAAGCTAATATTATAAAATGGGGACAACCAACATAAAATTATTTGAATCTTGCATGCACGCATTGGAAGGGTAGTTCAGACTCTTAATTTATGGGTCAGGATAATGTGTAAATTATTATGTTCATGTAAAAGCAGATAGATATCATTTTCAGGATGATTTTATGCCATTAATTTAATTATTGATTCAACTGCAAAAGCATTGGCTTGTAGAAATTATTTGCAATGAAGATAGAACACTCACTACGAAAAAGACAGTCATTAACAACATTTAAAAGCACATTTAACTACATTTTAAAAACATTGGTAAATTAAATCCCAACGTTTGATATAAATGTTGGAAAGGGAAGTGTAGTTGGCAATTGCCAACGTTTTTTACTAAACTTTGGCAATTGCCAACGTTTGCAAGCAAATGTTGGCAATTGCCAACGTTTGCAAGCAAATGTTGGCAATTGCCAACGTTTGTTTGCAAACGTTGGCAATTGCCAACGTTTGAGCAACATGAACATTTATAGTCATTGTTTGTCTCATGCTTGTGCCATCAGCTGAAAAACAGTAACATTTATAGTAATTGCCAAACACCATATTGATTCTACATTATTATATACGCACATCTGGAAGCAGTGAAGTTTACAAAATATTTATAGTCATTGTTTGTCTCATGCTTGTGCCATCAGCTGAAAAAGACAGTAACAATTTACAAAACACTTAAAAGAACTATCTTAAAAATTTGCTTTATAGAAATACTGTCTCCTTCAATGAGATGTTGGGCCAAATAACCATTGGCTGTAGAAATAACAAGAATCAACAACTCATCTCACTAAGATAATACTTCCTATGATCTATGAAAGCTGAGTATGCAGACATGATCCGATGAATGGGAAAGTCAATGGCCTCCATGCCGATAAAGAAGTAAAGACCGGTAAATAGCAGCCAGATGGAGGAAAACAATTAGCAGTATGAGGTAATCATCCAGTAAACCCACCAGCCCAAGAACTCCTGTAAAAAAAATAAAAAAAAGAGAACATATTCAGTTGGGACAAACAAAAACACGCAAATATGTTATATTCACTCTCACGACACATCCCTACCTAAACGTATGAACATCACTACCCATAAATGCATAGCATGTTATACATGTACAGACGAAGATCTTGGAAATTAATTAAGGCATCTCTTTCAAGTATTCCCTTTCTTCATTTAATTAGGTAAGCATTGGTAAATACTCAATCTACATTTGTAGTCTTGAACCATAGATTTTGGAGTGAACGTGGGCTATTTGGTTGGATGGAAATAAAGTTACAAAAGTAAATAGAGCAACCAGATTTGTAAATATATTATTCGGCTTGTAACTCTGTAATTAGGAGAGGTAAGGACACTTGCATTTTGTAGGAAAAAAAATTGCTACAAATGCTACAGTCAATTTGGTGGGAAGAAAAGCCGCAAGCTTCAAAAAAGGAAATTAGAAAAAATAAACCTCATCAAAATAAATCTTTTTAAATCCAAATAGAAAACCATCTACACAAAAGTTTCCTTATATGGCAAAATTATGTAGCTTTTGCACTAATTGCTTTTCAACCAAACACTAAATTTGCATTGGAAATGCATTTCCTACGACATAACTGCAGATATCCAAACAACGAATTTAAAGTTAATTTCCTGCAACAAATCCGACATGCAACATATGTTGCTGGAACATTTTGCTCCAATTTATTTTTGCAGCAAACCAAACAGCGCCTGCTATTTTATTCAGCAGTGCATTTTTGTAAAAACCTGCATGTCCAACAAGATTTCAAACCATGTTGCTCACTTATCATCATAAAGCTCTTTCCAACAAAACTCTAATTTATAGTGAGATTTGGTGGTTATAATTTTATAATCCATCGATCAGATAGCCTCGCAAATCTTATCCATTGAGTTTACTTTTTGTTTGTGAATCACAGTGCATGGATAATATGTTTTTGATTTGAGCAAAGAAGTTGAGTTATAAAGACTTTAACCTCAGGAGTGAAGTAGGGGACAACTAAATTTTTATCTCATATTTTTTTCCCATAATTTTTTCATCTACTAATTAAGAATCATGATTCAATGTGCTCCGTCTCCACTGTTTCCATGCACAAGTGTGAATCACACTTACCGACACCAATTATGTAATTAGGGTCCACCTAACTACTACACAGTTCCCATCTTTATAATTTTAATTTGCTGAATCATGCACTTGCTAGAACCAGAAGCTTCACATCACTTGCGTGACCCCAAATGCGAAAGCGGGGGTTCAATCATCTATCTATGTACTTTCATGGGCCTAGAGGCTTGCATTACGTATGCTTTATACTAAAATAAAATAGATGTTAATGGTTAAATTAATGGTAGTAGGACTAAGCATTAATTTGTTTGAAAGTAATGATAGTAGGAAGATCATTTTATATGAGATGGAAATAATCGCTTTGCATGATCGTTTTATGGCTGGCTTTGAAGTGATAGGTGCACGTCACCTTGTGATTAACTCTCTTAATTAATCGTCGCTCTTCTGACAGTGGTAGTGAGGCGCTTGAGACTCATTATGCTGAGGCGATGACCATGTCGACCCATCGATATTGTGGGTGATTTTGATTATTTGTTGTTAGGAAAGATGGAGGGCTACGAGAATAGTGAGATCGATTAATCTTGAAACAAAGATTAATACCACCAAACAACTCGTAAGATCTTATGAACAATGCAAACAACAAGAACAATAAAAACTAATCTTAAAATAAAGATTAATACTAGCAAATTACTACTTGTAAGATCTTATATGAACAATGCAAACAACAACGAGAACAATAACAACGATTATCGAGAAGAAGATTTATGTGGTTTGCCAAACACATGGCCTACGTACGTATTTGGGAGAACAATGACAAAGATCTTCATTCACCGTCAGTATGGATATTAGAAGTATGAAAAGTTTACCCTAACAGGAGAATACACAAGTTAAAAAATCTCAACAAGAGTCACTAACCTCAACACGGAATGTGAAGAGTCTCTAACCTCAAAACAAACCCTCAAAAGAGAGTACACATGTTCGCTTAGAAGAAAACATATGAGACAATTTTGAAAGTCAACTTTCTCCTTCGTATTTTCTCGTCAAATGAGCTATATATCACACTAACTTTTAGTGTTTTCACTTTCTATCATCCAAACAAAATAGCAAGTAGAAAAAATTCTCTCTACCTTAAGCCTAAAAACTATTGAAACACATACGTCAACTCTCATATTGCTCTTGTTGAGTTACCGTCTCTTCAATGAAACGGGAAAGGGAAACCCCTGTCCTTTGCTAAAACCACAGAATTCTGATTTCCAGCCTAAGTTTTGGAATGATGATTCTAAAGTTGAATTCTCTAAATCCTTTTTCCCTGATTCCTCTTTGCTAAAAAGACGATAAAGAGAAAGATTAATAAACCTCAGATATTATCCAGGTAAGATTCACCTACATCACTTCAACGTACAAAAGATTTAGAGAGAAGAAAAGCAAACAATGAGCACAAGAAAAACAGAAAATGCGGCAGAGACTTGCATCTAAAACTGTTAAATTTCTAAATATACCGACTCTACGGAAAATAATAAGTTTTGACCTACAAGTTTTTCTCAGCTACGGCATCTTTTTCATGTAATGGATGCTTGAGCTCGGTTTAAGCTCTATTCATCTAAACTGCGACTTATTTGCCCAAAGTGTTACGAACAAAAGATTGAATACCAAAATCTGATAGCAAAAAACTGAGCAGAAGCCAAACTCCGAAAAAAGGATAAGTTGCAGATGATCCTATATCTATATCTTCAGCAATAGTCATCACCCCTTAGCTCATTCATCAACACTTTTCTCTCCTGAGATTGGCACTTTGAGAAGGATAAATTGCAGATAAACCTCTCTTCCCCATGAATTAAGAATGTGGTGAGTGCTAAAGATATAAATGAAGGGGTTATTTACAATCTACCCCCAAAAGAATTATAAAGTTAGTTGTAGATCAATAGCCAAGAACAACATAGAAGAAGACTTCAGCTCAGCAACTCCAGCTGAAATAGTTTTCATGCCCAGCTGAAGAATAAGATGCGCAAGAATGTAGGGGTCTGCTCTTCAAGCTGAGATAAGACCAACATATCCAGCAAACACAGCCAAGATGCCAGACAAGGCATATGCGCTTGCAACAATGACTGGTGTTTTCAACCCCCATAGTTTAAGGTGATATTGCAAAGGCAGTGGTCGACGAGCAAATTGAGAAGATTTTACAAACAGAGCCTGAATGATTAAAAAAACCCCATTTAGCAATTCTGGATGTACAACATAAAAGTAAGCGCTCATGACTCAGAAGGCAAGAGAAAATTGAAGTGACCATGAAGGCATCAAGCCGTGGAGTAAACAGAATTTAAAAAAATGAAAGATAAAGAAAAAAACAATGGTTGTTGGAAGACTTTCAGATGATCAAATTCCAAACAAAATAAATCTTGTCAATTGTTGTGCAATTCATTACACTGTTTAGGTTTTTTTGGGATGTCTTGATTCCTAACCAGTCTGTTATTATTCCCAATTTTCAGTTTCCATCTGTTAAAAGTAAGTTTACAGAGTAGAGTGGAGCGACTCCGACGATTGAAGGGGTATTCAGGAGATCCTGTCTTGAGAAAATAATTCTAGGATTTCAAATAGGCGTGGAGGTCCATATAGAAGAATCTTTTTTTATTGTACTTCTCCTCTCTTTCCTAATTAAAAGGGATCATCCGCTGTAGCTCAAGAACAGAAGATTTGCACTGAAACTGATTAATTTTGAATGTGTTTACGATTGCCACTGTTCTGTGATTTGTTTCGATCTATGTGCTCTTCCATGAGATAGGTTCAGCTCTATAGTCTTTGAAAAGAAAACTTATGTTAAAAAGTGGACTCCCCAAGTATTATAGCCATGCGAATAAATGGGAAGATAAACAAATAACTTAGTTTTGGAAGAGAAAAATAAGAAAATTGAAAGCAGACAATAGGTTTAAGATGACATTGATCAAAGATTAGTATGCTACAAGCTGCAGATTCTTAAAAAGGAGCTCTTGAAAACCATTGGCCCTTTCAATTTATTTCATCTATTCATAGTTTCATACTACAAGATAGCATATTTTGAGATACAAATTGAATATATTCACCATCAATCTCGTCATCAGCACTCTTAGGCAACTGAAGCCCTGGTATTTATGGGTACCAAATTGGTTACCGAATACATTTGTAGATAATCTGTATTGAAATTTTGTTGCAAGTTTATGTCTTATAAACTCTTGACCTAATATATAACACTCCACCAAAGTTAGAGATCTCCCGAACACAAACTGAACTTAATAATTATGAACCGAATGCATGAAAAATAAGAGCTAAAGCATACCTGAATTATCACTGAAAGCATTTCAAGGGCAAAAATACCCGAAGATATAAACAGAGGAAGAAACATTCCGGTGCAGGCAGCCATTGCAGCCAATGCTCCACCTAACGCAAGGGATCCAATATCGCCCATCAATATTGAAGCTTTGTACCTGTTGTGGAAAAGAAAGCCAATACAAGCTCCTGCCATTGACGCTCCAAAGATAGCAAGGTCTGTTCAAAATAAATGCAGCATTATAACCAGCACAAAGATAACCTGATATATAGAAAGTCAATGCAGCATCATCCTGAGAATAGTGGGCTCACTAGGCTAAAAATCAATCATAAAATGCACAGTATTGAATATCCAGGTTATGTTTTGATTCAGTTAATTGCCAGTTAAGATAGTATATTAAGGTAAGCAGTAATCTATACTGACCAGGACATATGGGGAGAACGGCAACAGACATCCCTATAAAAGCCAATGCAGAAACCCCTCCTACCAAACCATCAAGTCTATCAGCTAAATTTAGTCCATTTCCCATTGCAACAAAAGAGAATGTTGTCATAACCAGATAATATTTTCCCAAATATGCAATACCGTGAGGTGGAGGAAGAGGCACCAAGAACTTCCTTCAATATGAAGAGAGAAATAACCATAAATATAGTTTGAATTGACTGTATTCAACAGAAAACACAAATTTAAAGTTCCATCGATTTTTCTATCAGGAGGCAAATAGTGGGGCTCCATGTTCAAATACACAGAATGTGTATGTATTAAAATTGGGTTAAGAAGGTCCAAGGGTCACATTGGGCTTTGGCCTTTTTTGAAGAAAAACGATTACTACTTGATCATATTGGTTATGGAGATTACATTTTGTATGGTGTTGGTATGTCTACTGAATACAACCAAAATGAAAACCATGTTCCAGCAGCTACCTGTTAAGAACACCATATCAAAGTCAGTTGGATTTGGAAAACTCGTGAAAATTTTACTAATATGTGTGTGCTTGAGTACAAATTCAAATATGAGAGAGGAGTTACTGAACCTTGAGAAAGAATGCAATCCATCGGAGTCGTCGATAACTGTGGCCATCGTTAAATTTAATGAAGTCACCAACCAACCCGATTGCTGCAAATGTAAGGGTTGCCAATGCTGCAGCATTAACCTGAACAGAACTGATTCCTACTACACTTCTCGCAATAGCGATGCCTATTGGAATAAAAAATAAGCCACCAAGTGTAGGAACCCTTTTTCTATGAGAATGTCTGGCAGGCCCATGTTCTCTAAGCATCTTTTGTATCCTCACGCTATCAGCTATAGGTACAAATATGCATCCAGCACATGCTGACATTACTGTTGATAGCGAAAAAGGTTGTGTCAGGAAAAAAGGTTCCAAAGGTAGTCTAACAATCTTCCATGAACACCAGTCGACGAATGAAAGAAACAAGGCTAAGAAGGCAATCAATCCCATATTAATCATGACTCCATGTTGAGTTCTGGCAGTTGAGGTATAAAACAAATTCAGATTATTAATTGTCTTGGCTACATGATAATACAAGGATATATGTAGAGAAAAACCCACTATCATTTGTCATGACTGCATGAGTGCAAGGCACTAGATGAGTACCATTCCAAAGATAAAAGATGTTGCCAGTGCATTATGTTACACATATAGCATGCATGCCTCATATATACAAGGCAGAGGTGCAGAAGATGTACACAAAAAGATTTTCACTCCATAATGAATTTATTTATTTAAAATACATGATTTGATTTCAAACTACGCTTAAGCAATAGAAAAAAAGAGAATTGTTGAAGTTGTTTGAGCTAGATAATTCATAGGCTTCGAGTTATTTTATATGGGGGAGTTATTTTCGAATTTGATTAAAAGTCCTCTATAGGTTGGAAAGCAGGAGATTCATAAGTAACATCTAGATGTTGTTTAGATAGGGGTACAAGTAACTGAATAAGATAGTCCTGCGGATTCTAAGGAATAAAGGAGTGGCCTGCTATAGAATAGTAAAAGGACTCCATTTTCCCCCACGATCTCATTGTTAGGACTTCACTAAGTCTCCGTGGTGGGCGATTGAGCTAACCAATCAAACAACAATTCAAAAATCTGGTAACATCACTTTCGAGCATGAACTTGTTAGTTTGAGGTGTGAAGTAGTCAACTAGAAACTTACGTCAATATGCAAGTGTTATGTTAAATGTTTTAGTTGCTTTCATCATCAGGACATTCAAATGATAAAGAATTTTAGCAATATAACAGTCATTGTTTTAAACAGTGGGCGCCTAGCCCGCCTAGGCCGAAGCGGTACCTAGGCAGTCCGCCTAGGACTTGGGATTGCCTAGGGGAGCATGGGCAGCTTACACAGATTGCACCACTTTGGTCTTGCTCTTGATTTCCTCCGCTGCAGCCTTCACGTCCTCCAACCTCCTCCGGCCTCCTCCACCAACTATGAACACCTCCACCTCCTCCGACCTTTAACAAAACCTCCTCCATCATCACTTAAACAAAAAAAGAAATCCGCATATGCTCCTAGGCGCTAGATGCCTAGCGCTTTTATAAAATTGATAACAATCAAAAGACAATCATCACCGGCACTGGAAGAGTAATCAAAGAAAGAATTTGATTCAGAAATTAAAAGGCAACCTTAGAATTATCTGAGACAATCCAGCGTTAGTATAGTGCTACAGTGCATACAAAAATCTTCAAGTTGCAACAGAATTGGAAACTCTTATAATCTTATGAGCTGTTGGATATGACAAGCAATGTCCTCAACAATCGAAGTGTCTGGATGAATCAAACATAAAATAAAAAAACAAATTTTGGGTGTCCTGTCGAGTTCACTACAAGATGTTTGAAAGACAACATACACATCTATACAAGCAACAAAAGCATAACTTGTATACATGAAAACTTCAACAAATTCAAGTAATAATAAAAATATAAAGATTTCAAAATAACATTACCTCCTTCTCTTCCTATGCCCTCTCTGAATCTCACCAAACCGATGCACGGTCACATTCAACGCCCCTTCAGGCGTCCCCCCATGGCGCTCCTCGCTCAACGGCAGTTCATAATCACCAACTGAATTCACCATCATATCAGTATCACTCTCATCACCACTCGAATACATCATATAATAAGGATCCAATCCCGATCCCTCATCTCCCTCATCAAAAACTAAAGAGCCGTCCATAAAATCCTGCATAAGCAAACTCAATCACTCAACCCGCACCAAAATATAATGATGCAACTTGAAGTCTAAATTTCCCTAACATAAAAAGTTTTCCAAATTAGATCCCAAATTCTTTTTTAATTGTACATTAGGCCCCCCAAGTCTCATTCTTCTATTTACACATCAAAGCTATTAAGTTGTTTAAATAACACCTGTGGCTGGATTCCATCCATAATTGCTATCATAGTGGGGTTAACTCGCGGCATTAATCGATATGGGGGGTAATTTAAAAAAATGAAGATTTGGGGGTAGGTAATGATAACTAACTATACTACAAAATCCAAACTTTTTTGTACTGCGCAAAACAAAAACAACATTGGGAAAGAATTCATAGTCTAATATAACAAAACTCTTATCTAAAACCAACTTCATATAATTTCCGGGCTTAATATAAAATTGAGAAAGCATTCAGGGTCCAACATGAAGGAAAAAATCTTTTTAAGTACTTACGTCGTCCATTGCAGAAGGAAGAAAGGAAAGGTTATGAAATTGAGATCGGAGAAACCCTAGGTGATGATTTGGCGATCGAGCGTTGACGATGGATCCAGATCTCGAGACATTAGCGAAGATCGGCGATCTAAAAGATCTTGAATAGGGAGTTAGCGGTCGATGGATTCGTAGATTGAGGAGGTGGAGATTAGCAGAGCACATCAGAGATTTTGATTTTGATTTCTTTTTATTAAAGAATTTAATTGGAAAGTCAGCGATGAGAAGCGTAGAAGAAATTTGTAGGAGATCAAAAAATGACGGAGGTTACAAAGTCTGGTACAAAGAGGAGAGTTTAAGATTTGAGGGACCGCCGGCTAACTGCCACGTGGTTTTTTGTCGGGCTCAGGGGTGCTTTGTAGACCCGAATCCGAATTAAAAGTCTTGGATGTTGGATCAGTGCGAAAGCGAAACTGTCTATTCAGAAAACTAACTAATTGCACGTGCACAATGCACGTGACCAAAAATAGAAGTCGTAGCTACGTACTTTGAAGAAAATTAACGCAATGTTATTTTCTCGGTTTATTTATTGATTTAAATATTGATAAGTAATGTTGTTTTATTTATTAAGTTAGCAAGATGAATATTTTTAACTATAATTTTGTATCTTTATTTCTCTTTTCTATAGCATTTCAATTATCATTGATCTGGATGCAAAAAGTACTCATATTACTTTTATATATCTTTTCTACAATCGACATCGGCCATTACAATTATTATTTAGTTTTTATAATTTAAAATTTAGTATTAATAGAAGTATTTTAGTATTTTAGATTCGTGAATTTGTAAAAAATTCAATCTCTAATTTTCAAGGTTTTGTTTATAATTTGGTTGTAGATTTAAGTTGTTTCTTGATTTGGTTGTAAAAGAATTTATTTATTTATTTATTTTTGTTTCAGAGAGAGAGAGTGCGCGCGTTTAATGAGGGAAGGATATGGACAAAATGTCCATTCTTTTAAAATTACGAAAAGCCCTAAAGAAATCAAGAACTTCCCCAAAGAACAAACTATGGTTGGAGGAATTTCCCAACATTCCTCCACTTTTATCTACCCTCAATTAGTTTTTTAATAAAATTATAGAATTATAGATATGAAGAAAATTTATCTAGGAGATCCTCATATACTGATGTCTTAAAGCAATTACGATTTAAGAAGGTTTATTAAAATATGCTTGAAGAAAATCTTTTCTATGAACCACCATGAAGATTATGCAAGCATGATGCGTGAGAAACCTTGATATTGAGTGATAATGTTTTTGTTGATATGAATATAGCAAATCAAGATGTAAGAAATGTGTATGAGGTGGCATCTCATGTTAATATATCGTTAGAGCGAGTAAACCTCATCACTCTATCTTTTGAGAGCTTATCTCGCTAATATGGTGGCAGTTCATATCAAGTATCTTGTCAAGATAATGTTGAAGATAATGCGAAGTAGATGATGTTTCTATTATAAAGATAAAGATCATTTATTTCCCATTGAAAGAGAACAGGTCAAAAGAGAATAAGATAAAGACTTGAGAATCATTAAGAAGCTACTGCATATAGCATAACCATACACATAATAACTTAATTACTAGGTAGAATGATAAAATATCTTAATTGTTTCTTTTAGGTTTTATTTCTTTAAACTTGGTTGTGAAATATATGGTTAATATAAATAAATTAAAATGATTTGGATGTCCCAACGGGTAAAACTTGTTGAATTCAATCTTTTGACATTCTGAAATAGTAAAGTGTAGAGTTTGAAAACATAACATTTTAAATAATAAATTATCCGTCTAATAAACTTGAATTTTCTACATATAAATTAGCAAACCGAGAAACTTAAAATCACACATATACATAAAGTCAGTTATTAAAAAAATATTGTCTATAATGCTGGATGAAAGTGGAGAGTAAATTAGATTTAAAGATATTCATATTGTCTAGCAAATTATTCCTTTTATTTCCTTTTATAATTGTGCTGAGGTCAATCTTTCTCCTCTCTTTTTTTCTCTATTAGGCAAATTAAGAGTAGTGTTTTCTATAATAATTTGGGTTAAACATCAAGAAGGTTTAAAATAACTTCTTAAAGAGTTTCTTGTCAAATATCTTTACAAAATAATACTTATAAGAAATGTTTTTAAGTGTTTACACAAGTACTTCTAAAGGAGAAATCCTTACATTTAAATTTTATATTGGGGCTTCATTCTTTTCCTTCCCCTTTGAACTTTTCTTGCCCATTTGCTAAAATAATAATACGATGCATGACTTTAGGAAGAACATTTTTTAGTTTTCATAAAGGTTTTGTCATATTAGACCGCCCAAATCTTTATCTATTTTATATTAGACACTCAAATCTTCATATTTCTAAATTGTACTCCAAATGTTCATGTTGGTTTGGAAATGGGATCTTATATAAAAGTTTAATAGACTTTGGGGTCCAATTTAAAGCACGTAAGACATGGGGTAGTTTTCATTACAACTTAATCGATTTGGGGTCTAATTTACAAATATAAAAGTTTAGGGTCTAGTATAGAATTAACAAAAATTTGGGCATAATATGACAATGTCCGTGCTTAAAACTTGTGTTTTTATATAAGTCCCTTAAATCTTTTATAATTTGAAATTCAAATAATTGAAATTGGAATTAGGTCCTCTAAATCATAAGTAATGTTGAATTTCGTCCCCAAATCAAAAATAGAAGTAGCAATTAAAGAGATTAAATTAGAAAGAAACGCATGAGATTGGTGACCTCATTGTAGGCATTAAAAATTGCTTATCAATACCCGAACGAAACTCGTGACGGTGGGTTAACAACCAACAACCCATCCGACAAACACCGGCGATTGACTATGCCGCAAACGCGTAAAGCGGGTCCACGAACACATGAAGTGGGTCAACAAGGCGTACGAATCAACGAGGCTACGTGTTATGGAATGAATCCAACAAGCAAAGCTTCAACGAGATCGATCGGATTCGAACGTCAACAAGATCGGATTTGAACACCGACCGATCGTCACTTAAACCGTTGACGGATGAAACCAATCAAGTGAACCAAGCACGGACTTAGAACGACGACGACAAGATCGAATGGACGCCACGGAAAATTCGAAACCAAACCAAACCGAAGCCAAACGGCGTTGGCGAAACGGACACCGTTTGGTGTCCGGCATTAGGACACCATTGGTGTCGGCCAAGGCCGGACACCATTCGATGTCGGCCAAGGCGGACACCAATGGTGTCCGTAGGCCAATAAACCCCCTCTCCCTCTTGTTTTCCTATAAATAGTGGGGGTGCTCGATTCGGTGGATTTTTGGAGATTGGATTTTCGATATTCTTGAGAGAGCCCTCGCGAGATCCACGAGCCGTCGGCCTTCGATCCGACTGCCGTGACGCGTCGAATCTACAAACCAGGTGGCGAACTCGGTCGACTCGGTCGGTATTGTGATTTCTCCTAGTAGATCTCACCCGCTCGGCGATCCTCTCGCCGTGAGTCGCGATCCCGAAGCGATCCTCTCGCCGTGAGTGTGATCCCTCGGTCGTCGTTTCCTTCGTGAAACGAGCCCCTTCACGTCTGTAGTTCCGAACCCGGTTTCCACGGATCGAATTGCGGTGGTCCACGGACGAATAAAAGTCCGACACGGGCAAAGAACCCATAGCGAGGATCCCGTAAAATAGAGATCCTCGTGTTTGTTCACAAAAGGAAGAAAATTGTAATTTTCGTTTTCATTGTAAGCCTGAAATAAAAAGGCATTTTCTTTTGTTTGAATTTTGTTGTAGGCCAACGGCCGCATTAACGAAGTTCAAACGAGCAATGAATAACAAACCAACTTTTACCGCGAACAAGCTGGCGACCACAGTGGGAGCCAACGGCTTCAACAAAGAAGCCGTCGTGTCGCAACCGCGGATTCAGATCCCGGTCATTGAGGAGGTCGAGTTCGAGTTCGACCAAAAGAAGTACGAGGAGTACCTCTCTTCCTCGTCCAGATCCAGTTCCCCCCGCAAGTCCAAGATGGTCTCTGCTGCAAGGAAGACCCAATCGGCCTCGGATGCGGAGGCGAGAAAATCCACCACCACCGCCGTCAAGACTACAGACAATGGTGGTTCCTTGGCCGGCAAAACGGCCAAATTATCAGAACCTCCATCTCCTAAAGAGGTAGTTCTCGTCGATGGCGTCGTGACTCTCTCTAAGAGAGCCCGTCAGAGGCGACGTCAACGCCTGGCAAAACAAGCCGCCCAGGCAAAAGAATCAATGGATGGGGTTCGCTATGAGGCGGATCTAAGATCCAGGTTAACTCAGAGATTGAAGTCTGAGATTGTAGCCGACTCCTACGGTGGCGACAAGCGAATGGGTCCGAAGTCAAACGGAACCGCTTCTACGCCAGAGGCGTATCCGGAAGCATCGCGCGCTCCTCGCACAAGCAAGGGCTTTGGTGCAACAAGCCCGCGAGTTGAAGAAGGAGGCGGCCAAGAAGTCGTCAACAAGTCGGCTAGTTTGGAAGCCCAAGTCCGTCGACGCTTCACCTCCGAGGAACTTGGCATCCAAGCCCAACCCTGCCAGCAGGCCAACTCCTGCTCCCGTGCTCAGATCAAAGGTTGTGAGCACTTCAACGAAAGTGACGCCAAAGTTACCTCCGGCGTCTGCACTCGAACTCCCGGCGAAGCCAACTCCCGTCGTGACCAGCAGGCTTACCATCAAGGATCGCCTGGGTCCGCTAAAGGAATCACGGGTCACTCCTAATACAGGGGGTAGCACCCACAAAGACAAGAAGATTCCTACGGCTTTGCATACCGGACTGAAAGTCGAAGTCCGAGAGTCTGCCAGAACTTCACCCTCACACCAACGAAAGTCAAGACGGGTTACTTTCGCCAGTTCTTACGAAACAATTCGTCCTCGGACGGAGACGTTTTCATCTGACGATGAGGGTGTTATACCCGAGAGATCGTGTCGACATGCGGAAGATTGCTCCGGCACTCATGCTGACGAATTATACTACCGTACCGGGAGCACAAAGAAATCTCGAAGGTGCTCCCCCAAGCCAGCCCAGTCATGTTTATGCTCCAAGCTTATCAAAACAGTGCTCTCGGAGTGTAATTGTTGTCGAGGAACTCCAGAAAGAGTCTCGGTCTTTCAGAGACTTAGCACCAACACGCCAAAACCTAGGTCAAGGAGATTCCGCAGAAGGATGGCATCCCGAGAGGATGAATTGCCAGAGGTCACTAATAATATGACTGGCAAAGAACCATCGTCAAGGGCTATTCCCAGCGCATCGCAACGGTTAACTCGTTTGCGGTCCGGGACTATTCGACGGTCCAATTACGACAAGCTCTTGAGAGGACTACCTTCAGAGGATGAAGTATCAGACGCCGGGTCGGCAATGGCATCCGACAATACAGCTTCTAGTGACGGACAACCCCGAAAAGCGCTTATGATCAGTACAGATCAGGTGGCCAAGATGCTGGACGAAGCGTTGAATAAGCAACGGGAAAACTTCAAATTAGAGATGGAGTTGGCCATGCAGACGATGAGAGAAATGCATGACCAACAAATCCAAGCTTTAACAAAGCATCGAGGGGAATCAAGTCAACACATCGACGTTGATCAAGATAACAGCGACTCAGATCAGGAGGAAGCACCAGAAGATGATAACCCTCCTGAACCACGCGACGCTGCTGTTAAAGACCTCGAGAGCAAAATTAACTCGTTGATTTCCGCCCAAGAGGTGAAGAAGACGGGTATCCCTTGCCCATACCCGAGGGGGTGGGAATCAATCCCATACCCTTCAAAGTTTAACTTAATAAACTTTACACCGTTTGACGGTAAGGGTTCCCCGACGCAACACTTGATTTACTTCAAGTCGCACCTCGGGGTTATTTCTGGCAATGAGCCCCTGATGGTTCGGTCATTCGTTGGCACCCTTCGTGGAGCCGCCGATTGGTACCGCCTTAAACAGGGGAGCATCAACGGTGGGGCGATATGGAGTCCTTGTTTCTCTCAACTTCTTTGATGGCGATACCAAGGTATCCATTAGGACATTACTCGGCAGCGAAGAATGGAGAGCGTGGATATCTTTGTTAAACGATTCCGTAACAAGGCAATGAACCGCCGGATCCGATAACGAGGAATTCATCCTCTAGACCGCCACGAATTTATCGATAGGCGTGCCGAAGCAATGGGGACGCACCATCCGTAACGTGGAAGGACTTGAAAGTTCGTGGAGAGCAAGTCGAAAGGTTCCTTAAAAGAAGAAAGCGAAAGAGGCCACCGGCGACAAACACCTAACAAACAATTTTGTGCCACGCTGCAGGTAAGGCGCCAAAGAAAGTCTCAGACGCCAATCAAACCTTCGAACCGCAACCACAATAGCGATGCCAGCGGCGTCAGCATGTCAGCGGCCTCAATGGCGCCAGCAAACTCAGAATCAAAAACCTTCTGGTTCGAGATTTCCCAAGACTTACTCGTTCAAAGATGAGGAAGTTCCGGGCATTTTCAAGTACCTTCCGAAAACAACAAAATCCGGTTGCCCCAATTGTAAACCAAGAGGAGGCAAACAAAGTTCTGATCCTAAAATGCTTAGCATAGGCATCATCTACGAAATTCTGCTACCATCTCAGGGACAAGATTCAAGCCTTGATCGATGTTGGAGTCATCACTCCAAAACCTTCTAAAGAGAAGAAGGTGGGAACAAATGCAGTCTCTATAAGCTTCGGTTCCTTTGGATTGGTTTCAACCGACGCCACCGTAAAAGTAGGAATGAAAATGGTGAATGAGGATCCTCACCGCAACGCGGAGAAAGGGCTCATACCGCATACAACAAAGAACGGAGAAATCCTTTGGGTCCACCCGACTTGTTGGAAGACAATCGCTGGACCGCTTCTACCAAAAGAAGTCAAAGGAAAAGGCAAATTATGCCAAGCCGCTTCGGCAATTCCAGAAAAGGACGATGAAGAAGTGGCAACCTTCCAATTTTCGGAGGGTGAGCATGAAGTCTTTGCCACAAGGAGTGGGCACGAATACAACTACAAGTATCCGGAGATTCCAAACCCGAATGCGAAGACGTTATCCGAACCGGGTAGCCATGACTCCTCCCACTGCGGCAGAGAAAGGACAACAGCCAGCAGTTGTTGCTAAAAGCGGCTGAAGCAAAGGAGAAATGTACCGTGTCCGTGAAGCTCAACTCCGGCAGCCCGATTCAATCGCCTGACAGAGGGATAGACCGAACATCGAGCTCTCCATACCGCTTTGATGTCATGGCCCAATTGGCAAACATCCCGGCTAGAATAACTCTCTACGAAGGTTCGATTGTCAAAGGAAACCCGAAGCTCTACAAGAAGCTCCGGTCGACTCGAGGTGTTTCTCACTCGAGATCAAACCGATTCTAAGAATCGCGACAACAATGCAACTTGGCAACCAAGCACTTCCCCGCATTACTTTTACAAAGGAGGATATGCGACGAGGGATTCCAAGCACGATAGGTCACAGACTTCATGTGGTTGTTTGGGTCGAAGTTGATTCCATTGTAAAACTAGAGAAAATTACACTTTTGGTTCTCGCCACAATGAAAATTAAATAACTCTCTTACAAACTCGAATAAAAGACGCTACAAGTGTAGATCTCTTGTTTTTTGTGGGACTTTGCCTGCGTCGGATGCATCCGTGGACCACCGAGCAGCGATCGTCGAATCGACGGGTTTAGTTAGTGCTTCGCGAAAGGAAACAAGAACTTCAGCAAATATCTTAGCAAGGTAAGATATCTACTCTTCTCAAGAATAAGTCAAGGCTTAAACTCGAGGAATCTCCGCGTGGATCTTGTTCTTGAACTCCCAAGCTTGGATTGACTTTTCCCTTTCGATGGCTTCCACCCCCCAAGTGGACGTAGGAGGGTATTTATAGTCTTTGGGAAACGTGCCCACAAGTGTCATAAGTGCGAAGATTTGAAGAAGGCCAAGAAGCCGCCGCTTTGCCGCTCATCGGGCGAGGCAAGATCGGCCGCCTTTGCCGGGCGGCGAGGGCAGATATCGGCCACGACCGGGCGAGGAAAGGCCGCCCTTCCAAATTGCCAACGGTTTCCCCGCTTTTAGGCACGATTAAATGCCCTAGAATTATGCCTAGTGGGCGTATCTTCGCGGTAACCGCTTATTAACGGTTCAACGCCTCTCTCGCATTGATAAAGTCAAGTGGGCCCCATCGCATTGATTTAGACCCTTCAAGAGCTCGCTCCAAGTATTCTCGGTGTTCCCGCCGCGAGGCACACACAAGTGTCTCGCTAATAGCGAGACACATCAAGGTGTCTCGCCAGGCGAGGCACACACAAGTGTCTCGCTAATAGCGAGACACATCAAGGTGTTCCCGCCGCGAGGCACACACAAGTGTCTCGCTAATAGCGAGACACATCAAGGTGTCTCGCCAGGCGAGGCACACACAAGTGTCTCGCTAATAGCGAGACACATCAAGGTGTCTCGCCGTGGCGCAGACATACAAACAAGTGTCTCGTGATCGTGATGCAGACACAATCTCCCATGTGTTGACTTCTTGAGATTTCGACGACGTTGTTCTTCGATCTTCTCATGATTTGGTCATATTTGAGGTTCTTCAAAGAATTTTGATGCCTACAAGGGTATATCGCTCCACAAGTTAACCGGATCCAAGTCGATCCGGTTCATTTATCGACATCATGCCCTGCGCCTGTATCACTTTGGAATCCTGCCGATGGCTGGCGTCAAGCACAATGATTTCGGATTTAACACGGTGGGTCCGCCCACTTGGTAAAATCCGATTAAGTGCCAAATGGGGGACTTAAAGTCCGAAGTCACCTGCTATGTGATTGACGCAGAGACTTCCTATAACTTATTGTTGGGTCGACCCTGGATCCACAATAACGTTATAGTCCCATCCACTCTTCATCAGTGTCTCAAGTATGTAGACACAAATAATGAGGTCAAGACGGTGGTCGCGACAAACGTACCGCTTAAGGATGGAGAATTATTTCACCGATTCCTCCTCTACGGTAATGAGTCCTAAATCAATCATCGGCCCAAACGCAGGCGGCGGTGAAGAAAATCTAGAAGCGGGCTTGATTATAGCGGAGGATTTGTTTTAAATAACATTGTACCCCTTGTAATCAATCTTGACGATGAAGAATCGTCAGATGAACATTGTAATTGGCAAATTGCCGATAAAGCAATAAATGACGATTTAGAGTACCCTCTGTCTTTGAATGATGCGATGACAGGTTTATATAACAATCCGGAGTTGCACCTACCAACTCGGTCATCTTGCTTTATACAAAAGCAATTCCGAGACTCCTTTGGGACAACACTCGTCATCCCGCAAAGATCGAGTATTGAAAAAGACTTGGTTTACGGAAAAGGAGATGCAGTGCCAACGCCGAATCGTTTCTTAGAAGAAGATGAGGATAACGATGGGCCTATCCTCCACACATGCAGATATAGTCCAGAAACACTGGGTATCATGAAGAAGTGGGGGTACGACTTGACACGAGGGGAAGGTCTATGTTTCGGACGAGGTCCTCGAATCCCTCCTAAAGCGGCATATGTCCCAAAAGGGAAGCCAGATGACTACTACGCATTTAGACGAGGATTGGGATATGAATCCTCCTCAGAAGATGAATGCTCGTGGTTGATCGGCGACCATTTACGGCGAAGAAGACGAGATACTGCCCGATTCTTCGGTTTGGGATTCTGACACCAGCCTCGGAGAAGCTTTCAAAGCTTTGATGTCAAATATGACCACGGTCGATCCTGCTACTATTGAGAGTGATGAGGATATGCCAACATGGGAAGACCCATGGATCCATCAACTCGAGGCGGTTTGGGGATAGATTCAACAAAGAGAACCCCCCACTAAGGACGAGGTAGTCCAGGTTAACATGGGTGATGAGGAACATCCTAAGCTCATAAACGTCAGTAATAGTCTTCCCTCAGAAGAGAAGGGAGAGCTGATTGCCCTAATCGTGGAATACATCGACGGTTTGCTTGGAGCTATGAGGACATGCGGGACTTGACCCTAATGTGGCGCTCATCACCTCAACATCAAAGTGGATGTCAAACCCGCCAAGCAATCGAAAGACGGTTTCGCCCACAAATCTTACAGCAATCGTGAGACGGTGAAGAAACTCATAGAATCGGGTTCATCGAGGAAATTCAACATCCGGATTGGGTGGCTAATATAGTCCCTGGCCATGAAGAAGAATGGTTCGATTAGGATGCATGTCATTCGAACTGAAGCCGCTGCCCAAAGATGACTTTCCTCTCCCAATCACCGATGTCATAGTTGACAATACGTGTGGATTTGAAAGAATGTCATTCATGGATGGTTTCTGTTACAATCGATCAAAATGCACCCCGATGATGCCAAGCACATACCGCTCAACGCATCGAGATATATTGCTACGGTCATGCCGTTCGGCCTCAAAATGCCGCCACATATCACGGGCAATGACTAAAATTTTTCGTGATCATCTACTAAAAACGGTCGAATGTTACGCCGACGACTTGGTGGTGAAAAGCCGCGGACAAAGGAAATCACATCAAAGATCTTAGAACGGTATTCGAACTCATGCGGACTCATCAACTAAAGATGAACCCTGCCAAATCCTTCCTTGGGATGTCCAGGGAAGTTTTCGCTTTGTCATCACCGACAAAGGAATCCACGTCGATCCTGACAAAGTGAAGGCAATTCAAGAGTTGCAACCTCCGAGAAATCTGAGAGAACTCAGGGGGTTACAAGGGCGATTGGCGTACATCCGACGGTTCATATCGAACCTATCTGGGAAGTGCCAACCATTTTCTAAGTTAAACAAGAAGGGCGTGTCGTTTATTTGGGACGACGCCTGTCAGAAAGCGTTTGAAGAGATCAAATCGTATCTCGCTAAACCTCCTGTTCTCGTTGCACCGCAGTCGGGAAAACCATTTCTGATCTACGTCAAGGCAACGGATCACTCGTTAAGCGCTTTACTCGCAGACGACGATACGGTCACGTAACAGCAAGTATTACCCGAAATAACATTAGTCGGTGCCGAGTCTCGTATCCAATGGTCGAAGCAGTGCCTTGCATTAGTATTCGCGATTCGTAAAATGCGCACTATTTGGTCGGACAGACGATTTATGTTATCTCTAACGAACCGTCCGAATATTTATGACCCAACCGCCTCAATGAGTTGGCGTTTGGCGAAATGGGCTTTGCTTTTGTCCCAATATGACTTGCACTTCAAACAACGTAAGTCACCAAAGGACAAGCGATTTGCGATCTCTTGGTCGCCACCACAACGGATGCAGCTTGAGCTATATGATGATCTTCCGTGACGGTTCAAGAAGTCAACACTACATCGCACCAACAAATATGGCGATTGTATTTTGACGAGCTCTTGAGCTACTAATGTAGCAAGTGCCCCCGGATGTTCTAAAATCTCCGCTGGAGTCGGAGTTGTCTTGATTTCCGGGAATCATGTCACGCCCGTGCTTATTCACTCACCAACCCTGCTCCAATAACATAGCCAATACAACGCTACATTTATCGGACTTAGCTTCGCCAAGGAGCCGGGGTCGAATATCTCGAGGCATACGGCGATTCACAACCGATAGTCGCGATCCGCGGAGACTACGGTCGAACCGGATCTAATTCCTTATCATCGTAGCAATCGAAATGGCGACTCGCTCAAGAGTTCTTCATCGAATATATCTCAACGCCATGGACGACCGGGCGGCGTTAGTCAGATCGTTAGCACAACCTTCCGAGACCGAGCAACTAGTTACGGTCAGGACTCACCAACTCTTCGTACCATTATACGATGAGGCACAAGAAGATAAGGGGGTAGTTACCAAAGAGGTACATGCAACCCAAACCAAGTTGGAGCCCCGAGATTGGCGCTTTCCTATCATCGACTACGTCTTACATGGCATTCTGCCGGAAGACGTGAGGGAGAGAGAGTCAATCCGGCGAAGAGCTCCAAGATTCTTTTATGACACGGAGACCCAGATGTTATATCGCCGGGGATATGACGGTCTTTTACTCCGATGCCTTTCAAACAAGGAGGCAGAAGAGGTCCTTCGGGAAGCACACGAAGGTGAATGTGGTGCGCACCAGCCTGGTCCCAAACTCTACGATCGAATCAGGAGAATGGGCTACTTTTGGCCCACAATGATTAATGACGCAGTCGAGTACACTCGGAAATGCCACGCGTGTCAAATTCACGCAAATTATATGCATCACCTCCGAGTAGCTTGATCCTTCGCCACATCCTGGCCATTCGAGACATGGGGGATGGACGTTGTGGGTCCCATTTTTCCGCCATCAGTTAAGGGGGATCGGTTTATTCTAGCGATCACCGACTACTTCTCCAAGTGGGCTGAAGCAATCCCGCTAAAAGAAGTAAAGGCGAGTACCGTCATTAAATTTATCAAACACCATGTCATCTACCGACACGGTGTCCCAAGACGGATCGCATGACAACGGTCCCCAATTTATCGCCAATTCCTTCATCGGGTTTTGCGAAGTTCAAGATACAAGATGTCTCGCCGACAAATTTATAATCCAAAGAAGAAATGGATTAGCCGAGGCGCTCAACAAGACGATTATCAAGATTTTGTCAAAACTTGTGAAGAATAACAAGCGAGACTGGGACGATAAACTTCGGAGAAGCACTCGGGCATATCGCACAACGGACGCACGCCAACCGAGCGACCCGTATTCCACGGTTTCACGGGTGTGAAGCAATTCTCCGCTGGAAATCCAGATTCGCCACTTCGTCGCCTCTTGCAACAGATGACGATCAAGAACAACATCGAAACTTCTCAAGAGCTCGAGATGTTGATGAAAAGCTCGAGGCTCAACAATGCATTGAGTTCTATCAAGCTAGGATGTCGAGGGCTTTCAACAAGAAAGTTCGACAGAGAACCTTTAAGGAGGGAGATTCGCCCCGCCGCCGACGGCCGATAATTCTCAAATCCAAAAAGAAAGGTAAATTCAACCCAATGGGAAGGACCGTTTATAATAGACACAGCCTATTCAAACGGTGCATATCGCCTTATCACACGTAATGGCGACCGCAATTAATGCCGATAAACGGAAGTTTCAAAAGTATTATCCTTAGTACATTCAGATAACCCGCTTTGATGGGAAGTTCCTCGAGAATATCTCACTCATTTTCATGAGGATAACCCTAAGTTATTTTATTTTCCTCCAAAATTCTCTCACCGATCAAATTCATTGACGGTGGGCCCACTAAAATCTCCCCGTCCAACCACCAAGAAATCCCTCTCGATTCCTTCCACCTAACGAGAGGTCCACTTTCATATTCTCGTTAGCAATCCTATAAAAGCAAAAGCTATCCGCACTTTCCAAGATTCTCAGAGAGGAGACCCCACTCTTAGTTTCTCATTGGGAAATAGAATACATTCTTCCTTTCCCACATTCACCTGGAGATAGAATACATTCTTCCTCTCCAGAAGCAAGAGATAGAATACATTCTTCCTCTCTTGTCTTAGATTCTCGGAGTGGAGATCCCACTCTTAGTCTCATCTTTCAAGATTCTCAAAATGGAGATCCCATTTTTAGTCTCTCTCACTGGAAACAGGACAAAAATCCTTCCTTTCCAATATCCGGAGATAGGAGACAAGATCCTCCCTCCTCTCTATTAATAAGAGATAGGATACAAAACCTTCCTCTCTTATTTCGAATTGATGAGTTTTCGGAGATAGGATACAAAACCTTCCTCTCCACTGGCAAGAGATAGGATACAAAACCTTCCTCTCTTGTTCATCCCTTACTCGGAGATAGGAGACAAGATCCTCCTTCCTCTCCACCTTCGGGAAATAGAATACATTCTTCCTTTCCCACCTCAATCAATCTTAATCGGTTCAATCCTTCTCCGGTCAAAGAAGGCCAAGATTCATCTTGGGGTATTTTATCGAAGCCTAAGAAGGATAAAGCCAACGCCACACGCTGCCGGTTTAGTCTTTTAGATTGAAGAAGACACGAGTTTGATTCGGGGTATTTTATCGAAGCCTAAGAAGGGATAAAGCCAACGCCACACGCTGCTGTCGGTTTAGTCTTTTAGATTGAAGAAGACACGAGTTCGATTCGGGGTATTTTATCCCTAAGCCTAAGAAGGGATAAAGCCAACGCCACACGCTGCTGTCGGTTTAGTCTTTTTCCGATTGAAGAAGACACGAGTTTGATTAAGGGTATTTTATCCCAAGCCTAAGAAGGGATAAAGCCAACGCCACACGCTGTCGGTTTAGTCTTTTCGATTGAAGAAGACACGAGTTTGATTAAGGGTATTTTATCCGAAGCCTAAGAAGGATAAAGCCAACGCCACACGCTGCTGTCGGTTTAGTCTTTTCGATTGAAGAAGACACGAGTTTGATTCGGGGTATTTCATCGCAAGCCTAAGAAGGATAAAGCCAACGCCACACGCTGTCGGGTGGTCTCTTGCCCGTAAAGAGTACGGCTTCCACGATTCAACATCGTAGCATTAAGTCTAAGAGAGTCTCATTCTTTTAGCACAACGTCATGTGCGGAACGGATCCAGATAATCCGCACGCTAGCCCAATTCAAACGGTAATTGGTAAAGGCTAATCAAACCCGTTGATGGCTGAGGGTTTGCCAAAAATCCTATAAGTATTATGGTTAATTATTTCTGACGAAATAAAAGAATCATAAAAAAAAAAAGGAGAACATGTTTGATTAAAGGATGAGATTACAAATCCTTAAACATCAAATTTATGGGAACGAATTTGTGAAGTTTGCTGAAGTTCCACTTGAAGCTCAGCCCTGAAGGACTCCTCGCTGCTATTCAAATTTCTCGGGCACGACTGCGAGAGTCTCTTCTCTGTTGGCCTTCGTCAGCTTCAAGATGATCAGACTCTCCCTCGCCACTTGAAGTTCCTGTTCGAGCTCTACTATCCTCGCTTCTCCAGCAGCGACACAAGATTGAAGATGCTCCACGGAAGACGAAGCTTCAGTGACAGCAGTCTCCAAAAGACGCACCCGGTCTTGCTGCATCTGAACTTCGAGTCCAGTAACGCGAGCATCCTGCCAAGCCGGCTGCCTCAAAATCTTGTAGACTTTGGAGCTTAACCTCCAAATGGTCGAAATCATCAGCAATGGCCTGGGCAGACTCAATCTTCCAGATATTCTCCCATGTCGCCCGATCCTACTCCAATCAGGAACACGAGTATAAACTGTTTCCTAATTTGTCGAGAAGTTTCCGGAAGAATATTTCCATAAAAAATATTCTTAGGGATAACTCGATCGTGCGGATTGCATTGACGCTAATCAACGCTACGCTCGATGCCACTCCATTAGGATTACGGTATACACTAGTTCCTAATTCTTAACGAAGTTCCCGGAGAATATTACCATATTCTTAAGGATAACTCGATAACCGCCAATTTCTCCCACCGTGGAACCTCAAAGATGGATAAATTGGCGAATCTTGACAAGGCTTATGTTGGCCGGACAGCGTTCTACCTTGAAAGAATTCCTATCACTGTGTCAATGCCGATTCATGCCGCCGTAAGGCCCATCGGTCAACAGTTTAGAATTGGAATAAGTCCCAAGAAAAATTCCTCCCACTGAGGATAATTGTGCTCCAACAAGGAGTAATACAGTAGCGACGCCAACCAACGCGTCGTCGCCGAAGGATTCACCGATCAAACAGTTCGGATCCACGCAAGATCGCACGCCAATCAACGCGTCGCCTAATCCTACCCAACTAGGATTACAGTATAAAGCTGTTTCCTAATTTATCGAGAAGTTCGGAAGAATATTTTCACAAAAATATTCTCGGGGATAACTTCGATTATGCGGATTGCATCGACGCCAATCAACGCCGCCTAATCCTACTCCAACTAGGATTACGAGTATAAACTGCTTCCTAATTTATCGAGAAGTTCCGGAAGAATATTTTCACAAAAATATTCTTAGGGATAACTCGATCGACGGATTGCATCGACGCCAATCAACGCCGCCTAATCCTACTCCAACTAGGATTACGGTATAAAGCTGTTTCCTAATTTATCGAGAAGTTCGGAAGAATATTTTCACAAAAATATTCTTAGGGATAACTCGATCGACGGATTGCATCGACGCCAATCAACGCTGCCGCCTAATCCTACCCAACTAGGATTACGAGTATAAACTGCTTCCTAATTTATCGAGAAGTTCGGAAGAATATTTTCACAAAAATATTCTCGTGGATAACTCGATCGACGGATTGCATCGACGCCAATCAACGCTCGCCTAATCCTACTCCAACTAGGATTACGGTATAAAGCTGTTTCCTAATTTATCGAGAAGTTCGGAAGAATATTTTCACAAAAATATTCTCGTGGATAACTCGACAGACGATTGCATCGACGCCAATCAACGCTGCCGCCTAATCCTACTCCAACTAGGATTACGAGTATAAACCGCTTCCTAATTTATCGAGAGTTCCTAAGAATATTTTCACAAAAATATTCTTAGGGATAACTCGATCGACGGATTGCATCGACGCCAATCAACGCGTCGCCTAATCCTACTCCAACTAGGATTATGAGTATAAACCGTTTCCCAATTTAACGAGAGGTTCCCGGAGAATATTACCATGTTCTTAAGGATAACTCGATAATCTTCAATTTCCTCGGTGGAAAAAGTTAATGAATTCTCGCCGAGACTTATATGGGCGAACAACGCTCTACCTTGAAAGAACCCCCATCAGATCGGTGCCGATTCGTGCGTCGCCGCCGAGGGCCTGCCAAGTAGCAATTAAGGACTCGAACAAATCCCAGGAAGAATACCTCCCACCGTGGATGAATACACTCCAACGAGGAGTAATACAATAGCGACGCCAACCGACGCCGCCGCCGACGAAGGATTCACCGATCAACGGTTCGGATCCACGCAAGATCGCGACGCCACCAACGCTACACTCGCCGATTGAAGGCTAAAACCCATATAGTTTGAAGCCAATTAACGCGTCGTAGTGAAGAATTCCCCGATCAACGGAGGAATCTCGATGGTCAATTGGACGACAATCCACCGACACGAGTCAACAACAAATGAACTCAATTAGCTACAGTTCGAAATTCCAACAACGGTCAAGCAATAAATGCAAAGATCGCGAACACCCCGGTATCCTACAAAGCACTGGAGAACCTGAGAGAATTGGAGGAATCAAATACTCGAGCCAATCTCAAAAGAAATTTATCTACCGACTTCTGGTCAAGATCTCGACAACGGTCAGACAAAAATGCAAGATGCAAGTAATGCTTTCAGCAATCCTACAAAGCACTGGAAAGACTGAAAGGAGTGGAGAGATCGAACGCCAAGGTCATTCACAAATCCCATCACACCGATTGAAGGGTGAAGGGCTCATCATGTCCAAAGCATCCCAGACTCATCAAGAATCGAGACTGAGACGCTTTGGAGGGGGTATCTGTAGGCATTAAAAATTGCTTATCAATACCCGAACGAAACTCGTGACGGTGGGTTAACAACCAACAACCCATCCGACAAACACCGGCGATTGACTATGCCGCAAACGCGTAAAGCGGGTCCGCGAACACATGAAGTGGGTCAACAAGGCGCATTTAATCAACGAGGCTACGTGTTATGGAATGAATCCAACAAGCAAAGCTTCAACGAGATCGATCGGATTCGAACGTCAACAAGATCGGATTTGAACACCGACCGATTGTCACTTAAACCGTTGACGGGATGAAACCAATCAAGTGAACCAAGCACGGACTTAGAACGACGACGACAAGATCGGAATGGACGTCACGGAAAAGTCCGAGAAACCAAACCAAACCTAGAAGCCAAACGGCGTTGGTAAACCCGACACCGCTTGGTTCGGCCAAGGCCGGACACCATTCGATGTCCGGCCCGGACACCAATGGTGTCCGGCCGGCCAATAAACCCCTCTCCCTCTTGTTTTCCTATAAATAGTGGGGGGGTGCTCAGTTTTAGGAGCTGGATTTTTGGAGATTGGATTTTCTGATATTCTTGAGAGAGCCCTCGCGAGATCCACGAGTCGTCCCGACGATCCAGAAACCAGGCGAGCACGCCGATCTACAAACCGCGAGGTGTTTAACTCGGTCACAGCGATCGCAATGCGGATTTCTCCTAGTAGATCTCACCCGCCCGGCGATCCTCTCCTTCGTGAGGCGATCCCCGGCGATCCTCTCGCCGTGAGTGTAATCCCTCAGTGCGTCGTTTCCTTCGTGAAACGAGCCCCTTCACGTCTGTAGTTCGAACCCGGTTTCCACGGATCGAATTGCGCGGTGGTCCACGGACGAATAAAAATCCCACACGGGCAAAGAACCCATGCAAGCGAGGATCCCGTAAAATAGAGATCCTCGTGTTTGTTCACAAAAGGAAGAAAGTTGTAATTTTCGTTTTCATTGTAAGCCTGAAATAAAAAGGCATTTTCTTTTGTTTGAATTTTGTTGTAGGCCAACGGCCGCATTAACGAAGTTCAAACGAGCAATGAATAACAAACCAACTTTTACCGCGAACACTCATAACACTTAAATGATTTGAAATTGAAATTCAATATAACTTAAGAATTGAGGGATCTAATAGAGATTTCAGTGATTTGAGAGACTAAGTTAACACATGAAAAATTTAATTAAGTGACTAATATCCAAAAACAAAACAAAGCATAGTAGTTTCTTCCTCCTTTGTTACTCAAAAAAATAGGTTTATGGTTTCTTATAATTATATCATTTTATTAAATTAGATTTAAACTGTTATCAACCTAATAAAGTCTAGCGGAGTTGGTAAGCTACCTATGAATAGTACTCTATAGTCTCAGATTTGACTCTCCTAGGAAACACCCACAAGATTTTAATTTCCTAGAATACTTGAGGTCGTGTGTTGGGGGTGCCCCTTAAGCTACTCCCAGGGTTTGATACCCATGGTCTAAAGGATCGTGGGGAAGTCCCCTCGTTAAACAAAAAAAAATTCTCTTACTAGAAAGAAGAGGTCAAAAAGGTTAGAGCAAAATAAATCAAGACAAATAAACTAGAAAATAAACTCAAGACAAATAAAGTAGAAAATAAACTTAGGACTTGAAAGTCGCATATCTGAATAAATCACCCATATAGAACCTCTATGTTCCATCGCCAAGTATCTATTACAGAAGATAAATATTTATTCATAATAAAGTTGCAAAGAAACCGTGCTTACAAAAACTCTCCCAAGTTATTTGCAATAAGCTTTGCTCAAAACAATATATCAATTTATTTGTAAACTCATAAATCTTTTGATACAAAAATTGAAATAATTTCAACAAAAGTCTTGTACCTAAAAGGTTAGGCATTTAAAATACATACATTTAGATGTATAGTAAAATTATATAAGTGTTTAAATATTTTCGTGATAAGCACTTACAAACATTGGGCTATCAAAGTGTTAAGAGTTTATTTTGGGACTTTAAGTGAGAAAACGGGAAAATTTTAAGATATCAAAGTGAAAGTAAACCTATTTTATTCTTGTTAGTAGCAAGTTCTAATTTCTTTTTAGAAACCTTGATATGCAATATTTTATTAGTTGATATATCTCTTATATTGTACATAGAATGTCATCTACCTCCTATCTAAAATATTGGTTTTATAAACTACTAACAATATTTTGTAAAGCAAGTGTCCGGGGGTCAAAATATTACAATTTTAATATGAATATAATATCTCTTATCTGATATTTGATTTATTATTTATTTGAATAATGCCATCTATCTCTTACACAAGATATTGGTTTTGTGAACTACTAACATCCAGGTCATAACATTACATCTCTCATTGTGCATGGATAAAGAACAAATTTTAGCATGGATATAATATCTCTTATATAACATTTGATATTTGTTATTGGTTATTTGATTTATTATTTCTTTGAATTAGTAATAACAAAATAAATTTATTATTAATTAGGATTAGATTAGCATTAGAATATAATATCCAAAAGGATTAAGGGTAATATTGACCATGAAAAGATTTTCTCAAACTTACACATTTAAAGGGAGTATGATATCACCTCTCAACATAAGTTCTTGGCATACAAGGTGTAACATTTTTTATTTGTTTCATTATACCTCCAGTAATTACTGGAAATTAATTCTAAATTACACCCAACTCTACCACAATGGAGTAAAGCCAAATAAAAAGTACTTTTATTTTATTACAGAAAATGGTAAAACAAAAAATTGATGTCACAACTCTTTAATGAGATTTTATGAAGAGCCAGACCTACTATGTAGACTGGCTGAGAGGGAAACGATATGCTTCGTTTCTGTATTAAAACATACTTATCTAGGGGTATAACATTATCATTTCCACATAACAAATACAAATAGTTCAAGGTCCCCCCCAAAAATAAAAAAGTTTCCATTTTGTCTCTCTTAAGAGGGGATAATGTAGTGACATCATTAAGAGAAGTATAACCTCCAAAATCTATCTTTGTATATCTCTCAAAGGCCTCAAAGATCTGCCATCCCCATTCTCTGTATCTGCAGATTTCTCATATATGGACATCAGAAAGAATTGAGAATATATCAGAAATGGCAAATATAAATGAGTTGCAAGGCTTTACTTTGGATCTCTAAGTATCCGATCACAAACAACGATTCCACTGTCTCAGGACGCAAGAACTTGCGGCGATCATTGTATTTAAGTATTATATCATCAATGTACTCCTAACTTATATTTCCACCATTTTAAGCCACCTTCTGAATAACCCTGACCAACATTAAAACACTATTGGCATTTGCATTACTGGAAATAGAAAAAGGGTAAATTTCACAAAAACCGCCTGAATTCAGAGGGTTTTGCACAAACTCATTGAACTTTTAAACAACAGAAAATCATCCTGAACTTTCAAATTTATAGAAGACCCTTCTGAACTTTTGAGAATTATTATTGTTAACAAGTACAGTAAAAAATCTAAAGTGCCCTTTTCTACTTTTTTCCTACTATAACCCGAAAATAGGTTATGTAGAAATCATACTTAGTAAGTAGTTAGGGGTAAAATTGACCAAAAGTTTGTAAAGAGCACGTGGCGACTTAAAAGTAACCCGCATTTGTCATTACTTAAAGTGAGCCAAGTTTAAGGTTTTGTTTTTTTTTTCTTCTTTTTTTTTGTTTTTTTTTTTTTTTTTTTGATGATTTATAGAGTTTAGGGCTGATTTATGCAAAACCCCTCAGGTCACAGGGTTTTTGAGATTTACCTTAAAAATTTGACGCAACACGAAATGAAATCGGGGATCACTTTCAGCAGGTAACTAGCTAACCTCGACATGGAAGTAGGCAATTTCAGGAGCAAGACATGTACAAGTCATAGAATACATTTCATAGCATGTTTTTGCCAGAGCTTCAGCAAGTTCTAAATTCTTCAAGTCTTCGTTAGTTAACAGCCAACTATCTACTGGTTTTTCCTTTGTAATTCCTTTAGTTGCACCCTAGATCAAGGGTTCCAGGAAGGAAACATACCTGTGAAGGGAATAATATATGAAAGTGTTCAATGTTCCTTTAAGAAGTTGGTGAATAAGCTTGTAGGCATTTATTTATTTACTCTACATCTTAATAATGTTTCATGCATTTCTCATGCTTCTGCATGTCTTGGTGGTGAAGTCGGGCGTAAGAAAATATTCTTTTTGAATCAGGTTGAATAAACAAAATTTAGACTCTATTTGTCACATATTCCATGTGTAGGATATTCCATATGCAGGAACAATATGCAATTTAGGAATGAGTAATGAGTTAATTTAATTATACACATGATAGCATGCAACTAGAACATATAATCATGATGGAGAATACGTCTAGACTATCTGCAATTGTTAATGCTATGGTAATAATATAAACATCAAACATATCGATCATTCAACAACTCATCACACGATAACCAAGTAAAATTTATTAACAAATTGGTAACCTCTAAGATGTAAGATGTAACATGCCAGGTGATCCATTTTCGAGCGGAAGGAGCCCTTTGATCCATAGGGAAGCTCTCCAACAAAAGAACCGGACTTTTGGGTATGGATTTCTTAACAAGAAGGTTATGCACCCCTCTCGTACGTTGCTTCTTCATACATCTCATACAAATATTTAACCTGACCATTATCCTTTTTCCTGAATCCAAACTTTAATTAAGTAGTATTCATAATAGCTGTCGCCGCGAGATCCCAATCGAATATTCTCTCACTACTGAACTGGCCGTCGTCAGAGCTGGAGAAGGGGGTAAAAAAAAAACACGTTAAAACGCTTGATTTTCCAATAAGAAACTTCTATAACCTAGAACGCAGCAGCTATCAAGTTGTTCAAATATCATCGTTGTACTAAGTAGCACTGCAGGGTTTAACATATGTGACCTTGATATTTTTTCCAACAAGTGTTTCAAGATTATCTGTCTGCTCCTAACTAGCTAGGAATCACAGTTTATACATGTAAATGGTTGGTTTCTAATATTATGAGAATGAAAAACCTAGCGTTCTCCATATCTGGACTAAATGGAGTAAGGCCGAGACTTTGACGACATGAGAGCTATACTTCGGATCAAAATTAGGGTTTCCAATTCTCCTCGATTCTCGGTGAATTCGTTAAGGTGTTGATGACCATGATTTCTTGGAGTCAACTCGAAGAGGAAAGGATCGGACTCTTATTTGTTTTAATCATGGACGTTCGACTTCGATTTGTTTGTGTCTGAAGAATAAAAAATACAGTTTATTTTATTTTCCTAATCAGAAGTATTGCAGTTTGTTTGTTGTTTGCCCAAAAAAAATTAATAAAAAATAAATAATAAAAAGAAATGAAATTACACGACCCCCAACTTCTTTCTTAACGGTCTGTTTGGGAGCTCATTAAGGGAAGAGAAGAAACGGTAGGAAAGGGAAGGAAAATTGTCAATCCCTTCCCCTCTTTTACCGTCCGATTTGGAGTGTAGAATTTTAACATAAATTTTTCCCACCTTCTTGTTCTCTACCCTCACAATAAAACTCTCAAATAAGGTTAAACTCAAATTTCTCTTCCCCTTCTCTTCTCTGAGCATTGCTTCCTTGCTCCAAAATTCATTTTTCTGAAAAGGGCCAAAATGGAAAAGCAAAAAATCTCCTTCTTCCCCCTCCATTACATTAAATCCTCATTCAATTACTCCCGACAACCAAATCTTCGCACATAAAATCCTGCTCTAAATCCTCACATAAATTCCTGCTATAAATCCTCATTCAATTAGTACAAAGTCAATCAATAGATGTTGAGGAAGCACCCGTTACATCTCAAACAATTAGACTTGTGTTTTTAAACGATTTGAGAAATACATTATAAGCATCTAGTGTGCTGGCGTTCTTTGGGTAACGGCTTCGGGATCTAGGATCGACCAATTAAGTCTCGGGAACAAAAACAAAAATAAAAAATTTTAAGCAGTGACCAATTGCCGAACAAAGTTACAAAGGTCACAGATCTCTAGTTGCAATTTAACTTGATGGCCAAATCATCGACCGACGATGGTTTTTTTTTTTTGAAGAAACAAATCGAAAGAAGAGGGCCAAGTTAGGTGAAATTAATAATTGTCCTTGCAAGCAAAAATAATTACAAAAAAGGGCGTGGAGCCCGTTTTGGGGCGGTAACCGTATTTTTCAGGCCACTGAGAGCACAAATTGCGAATTTTTAATTACGACGTGTGCCGTATGTACTCCAAAAATCATATTTTTAGCAACGAAGATGTCGGCTTGTTTTTTTTTAGGGTGCGTCAGCTTATTTTTTTCAATAAGCAGCTAATAACAATGTTCGGTGAATTGGTGTTTTTTTTGACGTGCTTATTAAAACTGTTTATATTTTTAAAGATGTGCTTTTAGATGCAATCTGAGTATGATTATAAAAGTGACTTCTGTTTTTTTAAGTTTATATGCAATGTATACTTTTTATCTTTTAACAATGATCATTAAGTACAGTTCTATCAAACACATTAACTTCTTTTTAAGCAGTTTTTTATATTTGATTACCAAATAGCTATTTTTAACAGCTTAGTGTTTCTATAAGATGCTTTTATGAGTAATTTATTATAGGCTCTAGCAGTACCAAATTGGCCCTAAATGTGCATCCAAGGATTGTTAACCTTAGGAACTTTGTTGTCCCTGATGACACCAATGCTATGCATATGAGACCACCATTCTGGTCGATGACTAAACCTTAGGAACTTTGAACATCATGATTCATGCTCTGATCCAAAGGTGTCTCTTAGATGCACATTTAATAGCATAAACCATTCCCACTGGATACTGACTTCCATCATCATGCGACCTAGCCTATAATAAAGCTCCATGCCCCATGTTTGTTGTGCTCATCACATCAATAGATTTCGCAGTTTGAGCTTCTCTAATATATACACTTGAAAAAACATATGTTTTAAGAAAAAAAAAATGTTAACTACTACTAAGTAAAAGTCCAACAAGAATTTGAGTACATTTTCAGTTGAATCGGTTATAAAAGATATTTTCTCTTAAAGATAATTAATGTTATACTTTATATTTCATGTGAAAATTATAATCGGAAACAACACAATTTACACCACTAAATTTATTAAGTTGGTATACTAGACCCTAAACTCTTCATATTTCTAACTCACACTACTCAATCTATTAAGTTAGTTTAAATAACATACCTTGTACTTTTGATTCCGTCCATAACTATTATCATAGGATTTAGAGCGGGAATATATATGTGAAGATTTGGTTGTTGGAAGTAATTGAATGAGGATTTAATGTAGGGAGAAGGGGAGTTTTGCTTTTCGATTTTTATTCTTTTAGAAAAATGAATTATTATTATAAAATGAATTTCAAAGCACTGAAGCAATGCTAAAAAAAATAATACCAAAGTGGTCCTTAATATCATGGACTCTTCTACTAGATATTTTCTCCACAATAATTGTGTCGAATAGACCTTTATTGAAAGTTATAACCACAGTCCAAAAAGAAGGCCTGCCTAGGCCCAATGTGAACCCATTAACTTAGAGGCCCAAATACAAGGGAAAAATTAGCAAATATACAAATTTGAAAGGTAAATGTGCAAATATGATATATTTGCAAAATAAAAAATAAAAAATAAAAAAGGCGCTGCATTGATGTTGAGCTTCAACTTGTGATAGCAAGTATTGTACAATTACAATTTAAAATTATAATGATAACATCCAACCCAACAAGGACGCTTGTCGCTCTTTCTGTTGCTGTTGATCATTTATTAAGCAGGAAATGTAACTAAATTGAAGAGTACTGATCCTATCAGAACGTCCCGCACGGTGCGGGGCGTTCTGAGCCACTCATTTACGGAAGTGCAACGGAAGTGCAGGGGCACTTCCGTAAATGAGAGGGGGTGTGGGCGGCTATCAGAACCCCGCATCGTGCGGGGTTCTGATAGGATCAGTACTCTAAATTGAAAAGGAAACACATTTATAGGTGGAAATCCTTCCCTTTCAAATAATTTATTGTCTTCCTGTCATTATTCTTTGCTCTAACTTCGAGATATGATTAGGGTTACGTAGATACATACAATGTACTTTGAGGATGTATTAGTTTATACTTTACAAACTATATTTTCTTAGGAGGACGTTTACCCATGAGTATCACATAATTATAAATTACCTCGTACCTTTAGTTTTAATTCGAAAAAAAAAAATCCTTTTACCTTTCGTCTAATTTTAAAAAAGACTGACATTTCACTCTCAGGCAATAAAGTATCACGTCTAAGATTCAGAGGGTGTAAGTGCTACAAAAAAAGTCGGGGGCACAAAGCACGTATCTACAGCTAAATTTAAATAATAAAGTAAAAGTTTAGATTATATGATGTCACAAATCCAAAATAGACATTATTTAAGAATGATGGTAGAGGAGTAAATCATGGCTCTTTACCATTTTACGTTGTTAGATTTCAGTACAAGTTATCAACGATATCAATATTCTATAAAAGAAAACACATCACTTAATCAAATCAAAATAGATCCATGCACTCTTAATTATAGGGGGCAAAAAATATATCACATGCAGTTGAGCTCTGATTTGCTTCAACTATAAAAAAGTAGATCAGTTCTCGGGTACAGGGTCATTTTCAATCAATTATCAAACCAAAAGCCAAAATACAATGCAAAACTCGCGACTTTCCCATTTAAGATCTTATAGCTTTAACAATCTATTGATTCTTCAAACAAACTCCCTCTTTATAGGCAAGAAATTTTTGATTCAGTCTCTCTACTGGATGAAAATTACTTTGTTACAATAGTCGTTGCAAGAGTGCATACTATGCCGACATGAGCATGTATTGAAAATTACTTTGTTACAATAGTCGTTGCAAGAGTGCATACTATGCCGACATGAGCATGTATTGAAGAGAACCCCTCCTGTGTATTGTAGTGTCACGTGAGCGCTGATCAAATAAGAGGAATTGACGGATGTAAGACCTTGGGTCTTACAGACTGCAATTAGCTCCCCATGTTGCTAAATTTCCTGAAAAGTAATGCAAAAAATTCATAGTCAAGCATAATTATTGATCTATCACAACGGATCAGGGCATTTTTATCTCCTAATCAAAACACCGCATAATTATTAAGAAAAAAAAATCTTATCATGGAAAATGAATAAAAGGGATAATAAGAATAATTCACATCTCCTAATTAAACACAGCATATCAATGTGTCAAAAAAATAATCTTTTGTTCAAGGAAATTGCATCAACCGATATAGGCAATATGTTCCATGCATATCTGCAGACCATCATCATCGTCGTCGTCATCATCATCATATGCTATCCGATCATATGTAGACAATTATCCATTCATGATAAAATCCCACTGTTCAAATAATTTGGAGGGAAAAAAAATGAAAATCAAGGGTTTTAACACACGAAATCAAAAAAGAACCCATCTTTTCAATAAGAAGAAATTCAAAGACAAATAAGCTATCGTGCTTACATTGTAAACCTACCAAGCTTGCTGGCCAACAAATAACGGTGAAGTCTTGGTGCTCAGTCTCTGAATAGGAGAAGGGAGCTTGCTGTAACCAATCGCAAGGTAGGGTTTAGATTCCCATCGCTTTATTTCTTCGAGTAGAAGATAATGAGTTTTCTAGGCTTTTATTTGTTCAAAGAGGGAAGAGAGTTGAAGACGGTTAGAGAAATGAAGAAGACCGTAGTTCGATAGAGCAAGAATTAGATTAAAAAAAAAAGGAGCAAATGCTAGGAAATTTGGGATCAAGAAAGCAACTATAGTCAACGACTTAACAAACCCTAGAAAATCAATTTTGACCTCCAAATTAAAGTAAGAATATATATAGGAGGGAAACAAATAAAATAATTTACCTATTGAGCATTTTATAGCACATCAGAGAGAATAATTCATCTGTATAGCGTTTTCTTCAGAGAGAGAGAGAGAGAGAGAGAGAGAGAGAGAAGAGGGGGCACAAGAACAAGATTTCAATAACTGAGGGAAAGATGAATCATTTGATAATTAATTAGTTGCATGGAAGTTCAAAGTTGGATTCCTAGGATCTGTAAAGTGGAAAAGAGCTTCAGAATAATAGTATAGATTGTGTTTGCATGATAAATCACACAAAGCTAGCAAGTAGCAACCAAAATAATGCAACATACAAAAAAATAATAAAATTTTGATAGCACGAGCACATCAATTTACAGATATCAAAACAACTAAACAAGCAATGGTTCAATACGTGAAGGATAAATATTGAACAAAGCATAAGCAACAAAGCAAGTTAAACATTTATTTTGATAAACTCTTGAACACTACCACACCAGAACATATCACAGAAACCTGAAACTATGACTGAAGATATCCTTTTGTTCATCATGATAATCAGGAGTTGCATTTGTTTGCAGTTTAACACTAATTCCATTTGTTAATCCTACAGCTACAGCAATTTAAAGGAAATTTCATAGGGATCATGAAAGTGGTGATAGCTAAGTTGTGGATGCACAACAGCGATGAACGTTACATTGACAGGATGAAAGTTTACAACAGTAGTGAGTATAGTTATTACTATGGGTCACCCAAAATATTTTTCTTCATTATATTAACTCTATGTAGAAAAAATGTTACAGAGAAAATTATCAAAGCATCAACCATGTTATAGACATCCTTTTCAATTGCCATGTTGTGACACATCATCCACTAACTACATTCATTTTATGATGGATATTGTTTCTCGATTTCATATCCACAGGCATAAATTTATTTCTCTCATCACATTAAGCAAACTCGGTAGGCAATATAACAAATGTCTTAAAGAAACATATGGCAATAATTATGAGAAAGGAAGAATGTGGAAGACGCTGATCATGAATTGTATAATGGAACATAAGCAAAATGAGAAGATTATTCACACACAATCGATTGGTCTGAAATAATATTCTGCTCAACAATCTTTATCACTTTATGAACTTTTCAAATTTGTATTATCAAAATTTCTGTTTTTCTTGAGGATCAGCGTACACTCTGAACATACCTGAAATGATAAATTGAATCGAGAAAATCCTCACGACAATTCATTTTCCCCGCATCGAAGTTTGCCTCAATGCTCTTATAGTGGGAATCACGGAAGCAAAGATAAGTGGTTTAAGTGAATTGTCTCCCTGAAATGAAAGAAAATAAGAATCTTCGGATGCTTTGAAGTTCAACCTTCATAATATTGTCTTTAGAGTAAATACTTTGCTAAAGCTAGAGCTAGTAAAAATGTAACCTAGTGATGCCTGCTGTGATCCTGATGAAAGCTAAAAATTGGAAAACAAGAATACGGGGTGAGACAAACTCCTCTGCCATCCCAAATTATATAGTTGAGAGGAGCATCTGACATGAAATATTTTGTTACTTTTCCCTTGATTATTGTATAAGTTAAAACTAAAGAGTAGAAACAAAATATAGGCCCAAGATTGGAACAACCTTGGCAAAGTTGGGGAAGATCACTCAATATTTCGAAATTATTAAATTCATTGAGAAATTGTTTTAACTAACCTGACATTATATGTGTAAATGAGCTCTGATGTTTTTTGTCCAGCAATACACCACAGTAACATCCTAGAAGGAAAGGTCATACAGAATTAGGGCAAAGTTTGATAGACACATAATTTAAATTGGAATTTATGTTACGGAGATGTATTTCTGGAGGAGCTTACCTTTTGCTCAGACAACAATCATTACATTTGCTGCTATCTTCACCTTAATCTCTCACTTTTCTCCATTGTACTGAGGAGCAAAGAAATCATAATACAATTCACATAATGAAATTTATATGCTGTATGACAAAGCAATGCTTACTCAACTACACAACGTAACCAATTTTCTTATAACTGGGGAACCTCATCAAAATTCTCAACATCAACGAAGATCCCTACCATGAACCCCACAAACCTTGTAGTTCCAGACAGTCTTTGATATGACATCCTGAGGTAAACTTAATTCTTGCAGCTCTACAGACTTACGCAATTTACAAAAGAATTTAGGAATTAGGATCTTGCTATTTGATATACTCTCTCAAAACCCGCTCATGGTCAGATACTAAATTCCTAGGAAATGAAGTAAAATTATCCGATGGTATTAATGACATACGAAAAATTGAACACTGTTATTAGCATCATCCAATCTGCATGGGATTAGAATACTCGGCAGCATCATTTCTCGTGCTCTTTGTCAACGGCTGACTGAGGTCTCGGGGATTTCTTATACACCTTTGCTCGACACTTTAATCTATATCTTGCAGCATAACACTTGGTTGAGAGCTCCTTATGACATCAGCACAAAAGCAACAACTTTCTTTTGGTTGCATGCATATCTGAACCAATTTGCCATAGTCTCGAGAAACTTGTCCATCTGGGAATTGTTAGAGCCTGTCCTGCATAAAACATAGGTGTACAGCTCAAAAAAGATGATAGATAACAACCAACCAAACAAGGAAGTTTGTTCCTCTCTAGCTTGCTACACCACATGCATCACTTAATGAGCACGAAATCTAGTCAACAGGAACCGGAAAGACAATTATGAGTAGAAAAACTTCAGTTTCAAATCATTCCCGTGTCCCCTTCAAATATACAAACTATTGACATCTGATTAAAGGATAGAAGTAAACTGTATACATGTTGCTGCAACAACATAAAAACTGTTCCCATTAGCCTTTAACTGTATACATGTTGCTGCAACTACAGTTCAGTACAAGTTATCAACAATGTCAATCTAAACAATGAAAATCGTCATCATTTTATCACACCAAATGAAAGACATGCTACGAGCCTGTCCTGCATAAAGCATTGGTGTACAACTCCATCAAAAAAGACAGCTAACAACCAACCAAACAAGGATGCTTGTCCCTCTCTAGCTTACTAGACCACTCGCATCACTTAATTAGCACAAAATCTAGTCAACTTAAACAAGAAAGACATTCATGAATCGAAAAACTTCTCTTTCAATGCATTCCCTTGTCCCTTTATATCATTATTCGTCGTTCTAATTTCCAATATACAAACTATCGAGATCTGATTAAATGATAAAAAGTAAACTGTATGCATGTTGCTGCAATATAATAAACATGAATCCCATTAGCCTTAACTTTCGTTGAATTAAAAGCAATAATATAATAACATCAACCTGTCTTTACCATTTTTTCAGTTAGGACTTCAGTACAACTTCTCAACGGTATCAATCTAAACAATGAAAATCATCATCATTTTATCACACCAAATGAAAGACATGCACTCTTTTTCTTCACTATTGCAAACATAACTCAAATATCTCCAAAACTTGACAACTCAAATGTCATCCCACCAATCTCACATAGCTCTCTTATGCGAGGAAAAAGACTCAGTTTTATCCTAGCAAAAATTGCTACCAAATTAGGAGCTGTATTGCGTTTTCTAAAAAAGCTAGCCGATTGTATAGAATCTAGCATAGTGCGCATCTTCAATCAAAACATGACAGTATTGAGTTTGATACACCCAGTGATTGCTTGAATAATAACCTTACCGTCCAAAGTTTTCCCACAGATAACACAGACAACACGCATTCTAGTTATAGAAATATAAAGTTTGTACAGTTGAAGCTATAATTGGCTTCAACTATAAAAATAAAGACTGTGAATTGGTATTAGCTAATAGACTAGAATCTCAAAGCCCTTGTGCAAAGTTGTTTTCAATCAGTTATCACAACAGTATGGTCTATATAGAATGCAAATTCCATGACTTTATCCTCTAAGATCTAACTTGGACAATCAATGGATATTCTTCCAACGAAGTCCCTCTTTATATAGCCAATGAACAGTTTCCATATTAAGCCCTCTACTTGATACAAATTATTTTGATACAACAATAATAAATCAAATCTACTAGCTAAGTTTTACATTCGTTCTCAGAAAACACTACAGGATCCTCAAGTTCAAACAAAATTTACATAACTTTCAAAAACTTTGAAATATAAATTGTCAAATTGATACTCATTTGAATCAACCACATAAAATTGGATTTTTAGCATATATGGATTTGACCAATTGTAGTTGGTAGATACCTCTGATATCATCTAATAACGATTAAATCAAACAGAAAAATGACTAATAATAGCTACACAAGAAAATCTGAAGTTTGAAGTATCAAAAGTTGATTTGATAAGTAGAGAAATAATAAAAATATAAAAGCAAATAAATCTAGTTAACAAATTCACTTGTTTAATGCAATGATAGCTTCCTATCTTCTGATATTGTAACCAATGTAGGAGAACACAAACTAAGTTTGACATAGAAATATCAACTGTTACTTTACGTACTGATTAAACTATAATTTGTCACCTCAGTTACGTATACATAATCACTAAATTAAAACCCCTACAAATAATATTAAATGATCTTTCTCATATGATTTTTCCCCAACTGGGTTCTAATATTAGTACATCTTTCTAGACTAGAACTGAGCTCAAGTGAGAGACATGAGATCCTATCAAATAACGAGAGGTATGTGTGGTATTATCTAATAAAAACTCTCATAATACATAAAAATTAGAGTATATGTATTATATTCTAGAGTTCTATAGAAAATAGTTTTTGTTCAACATTTTTTCATACATAACATAGAGTTAAACCGCTATATTTCATAATACATCTTAAACAAAGTAAACTGATGTCAAATCAATTATAGAAAAGTCATATTTAATTGATTACTTTTTTTTCTCTATGCTTTAGCAAGTTTTTCTTAATAAACATAGTACTTTAGCCAATCCACAACTTGGAATGCTAACAATTACAGAAATGCCCCTACCCCATGCACTATATATACAGCTAAAGCCCCTCCCATTTTTAAACAACAAAACAAAGAACCAAAAAAACAAACAAGAAGAATGTCGTCGACGGACACAAGATCAATGATCGAGTCCCACCGCCCTGGCGCGGAGGTCTACACGGGTGCAGCCCTCTGCAGGCAGAAGGCTCTTGAACTCCATGACAAATTCCGCCTCCCTAGGGGCCTCCTCCCTCCCAATGACCTCGATGAGGTTGGCTACAATCAATCAACTGGCTTCGTGTGGATGCGGCTAAAGAAGGCTACCACACACAAAAACAAGAAGATCGGCCGAATCACTTCCTATGGGCAGGAGGTCACAGCATTCGTAGAGGACTGGAGGATGAGAAGGATGAGTGGGGTGAAGAGCAGAGAAATGTTTGTTTGGATGACAATTTCGGAGTTTTTTATAGATGAAAGGGTTCCCGGGATGATCACATTCAAGTCGGCATTGGGGCTGTTGAAGTCATTTCCGGTAGCAGCGTTCGAGGAGGAGGAGGTAGCGGATGAGGAAGGAGGGAAGTGAGGAGGGTGATTTTGTGTTTGGTGAGTAATTAAGTATGTGTGAAATAGTGAATGTGTTTGCTTGTTTTGATGAATAAGAGATTGTTGCAAGGGTGTCAAAATAAGGATTGGGATCTTCTCCACTGTCAAAAACTGGTCGAAGATAATATTTTTAGTCGCAATCGTCTATTACTTAATAAATATTTATGATTCATTTTAAATCTAATACTTATTATGTTTATTATATTCCTCGCGAGTGTAGAATTACACTCACAAGATTGAATGCATCTATTACACAACTCTATGTGCAATGCAAGAAGGTAAATCTCAGCATATTGTTCTTTTTATTCATTAAAAGTTTAACAAAATAATTCAAACTAACAGCTACATACGAGTGCCAAAGCGGGTAATTAATGCCACCTTTTTATTACATAAGCATTTTAAAGAGAATTTAGTAGACTACTTCAACTATTTTTTTTAAATCCCAATATTCAGATTATATGTTTTAAACAACAATTAGATTCAAGACAAATAATATGAAACGAAAGAAATCAAGCCCAAGTTTATTGCCATTTAATAGCAAGAAAGATAAAGATAAGACCAACATACTCCTAATTGTTGGTCTTTTAAAAAAATAAGCTAAAATATAACTTGCTTATTGTTAACAATGATAATGGTAAAATTCCAACCTTTTAATTCTCTGGTCATATGGTATCTTCTTATTGGGTGCTAGCTTGGATATAGGAAATTCCTATACCAAGTGGTGTAGAGAATTCCAACCCAAGTTATGAGGACATGCAAGGATTAAAATTCCAAACAACCAAGTTATTTTGTTCAATCTTAAACAACTTTATCTAATTCTTGAATATTTTTTGTAACTACACCTACTTTATGCTCATTCATGGTTCATTTAATTGTCACTAACTTTCCACAGAACAAGCATTGATGGGCAGAGAAGCTTTCATTTCACTTATCTCTTGTCCCTTTCTGTCATTGTTATTCATCTAAATCCATCTCGAATAATTGGCATTCACTTAGTCTATAAGTCTGAATTGCTTGAATATTCATATTATTCAATTAGTTTAAGTTTTGCCAATTTGATAGTGTAATTTAATCTTATCCTTATCATTTTGAACTAACCAATTTTTATCTGACCACGAATCATTTTAATTATCTTATATGAGACAATCTCAACAGCAGATTAAAGAGCCATTACTCCAACAAACTTCTATTTTCATATTTATTTAAGACCATCACCTTCATGAACCCACACACCTCTTAATATCAAAGAAAACTTAAAAAAAGACTATCCTTGACATAAGTCTAAACTCTATCCTTGATATAAATCTATAAAAAATGACCTCCAACTTGCATTAAATTTCTCAAAGCTCATCTCCATTGAGTTCCAGGATATATTATTTTTCTGTTACATCATATGCATGTATTGTATCCATGAATCACGAAGCAAGCAACCAATAACTGGAACATAGTCAGGTCCTAATCAGAGCACGAACAAAATAATCCATCATGAAAAAGCTTTTGAGTTTGCTCTGCCACTAGAAACAAATTTGGAGACAACATAATAACATTATTTTGTGGATCTCAAAGTGACTAAATAAGCAATATTTCCAAATGTGAAGGATATATATTGTAGGAAGCATAAATGAAAACCCCACCACAAACTGAGAAAATGTATTATTGGAGATTTCTTGTTTTAACTATAATAATCAAAATTGCATTTATTTGCAGTTAAAACACCTGTTCCATTTGTTAATCCTACAAGATTGTTATAAAGTGAACTTTTAGAAAAGACTCATAGCATTTGGCTGCAGTATAAAGAAATTTAAAGGAAATTCCATAAAAATCATGGTGGTGAGGCACAACAATGATGATTATCACGGTGGCAGGACGAGCGATTACAATCCTAATTAGTACAGTTACTAGTTTAGGTCATCCTAAATATATTTTGTTCATTATATTAACTTGTGTAGGAAAAATGCCATAGAGAAAACTATAAAGATTGACCATGTTATAGAATCATTTCCCATAGTGTACCACATCATCTACTACCAACCTTCACTAGTTTGATGACAGATTGTTTATGATTTCAGATCCACGATCATAGTTGATTTATCTCATCACATTAAGCAAGCTTAGATAAAGCAATATACACCTTTTTTTAGAAGTACAGTTGTAAATGTCTTAAAAAGCCTATGACCATAATAGCAAGAATGTGGAAGGCATGCAGATGAAACATTGTTTATTACAGTTGCCTGGCCAACAACCCTCTATAAACTCTTCAAAATTATATTATACTCAAAAAAATTCCTTGAGGATCAGGGAACAATCTGAACGTACCTGAAATGATATATCGGTTAAAAAGATCCCCACTACAATTCAGGTTTGACACAATCAAAGTTTGCTTTAATGCTCTTACTGCAGAAATCATGGAAGCAAAGATCACTGTTTCAAATTGATTCTCTCCCTGAAATGATTGTGCAGCACGAAATATTAGATGCTTGGAAGTTTAATCTTCAGAATATTGTATCAAGGAGTAAATTTAATTTTTCTGTACTAGTGATATCTGTGGTCATCCTGATGCAAGCCAAAAATTAGAAAAAAAAACACGAACTACTAGGTAATACAAACTCAGATAACATCCAAAATAGTATAGTTGGCAGGAAATATTTTGTTACTGCTTCTTTATTGATGCATAAGTTCATAGAAAGAAATAGAACCAAATATAAAATTGTTTCGAGCAACAAGAGGCCAAAATTGTTAGCATTCACTGCAGATAAGGAGACGCTTACTGGATATTTCAAAATTATTAAATTAATTCAAAGTTTGTTTACTATTGCATATTTATAAAAGATGATACTATCAACAGCATCGCTCTAGAACAAGGAACTTTATCTGGTAGAACCAACCTGAAATTATATGCGGATATGAGCGGTGAAGTCAGTGGCCTGCATTGCAACATAGTAACCCCCCTTAGAAGATAAGATAATGCAGAGTTAAGGATAATGTTTATAGACTTGCATGAATTAAATGGAAAGCTAGGTTACAGAGATGAATTTCTGGAGGAACTTGCCTTTTATCTGTTTGTTCCTGACTCCACCTTAATCTTTCATGTTACTCCATTCTACTAATGAGCAAACACATCATAATGCAATTCACATTGTGAACTAAATGCAAAGGTTATGGTATAACAAACCAATGCCGATTCAACTATACAACAACATAACCAAGTTTGTTATCATTGGGAACCTCATCAAAATTCTTAACAGTTTGAATTTTTCTACGAGGATTACTACTATGAACCCCACAAACCTTGTAATGCCAAACAATCTTCGCGATATCATCCTGAGGTAAACTTAATTCTTGCCTTTTCACAGACTTATGCAATTCACAAAAGAATTTAGGATCTTGCAGTTTGATATACTCCCTCAACACCTGCTCATGTTTAGGTATCCAATTCCTAGGAAATGGAGTATAATCACATGACGGTATCAATGACATATGAGAAAACTGAACACCATCAATGGCATCAACAAGCCCCATTCTCAGAAGATCAGAATACTCGGGAGCATCATTCCTCGTACTCTCTATCAATGGCCTACTGAGGTCACGGGAGGCGATCTTATACACCTTTGCTCGAGACTTTAATCTATACCTTGCAGCATAAAGCTTGGCTAGAGAGCTTCTAATGACATAGGCACAAAAGCCAACGACCTTCTTTCTGTTATCTGCATATCTGAACCAATCGGACATAGTTTCAAGAAACTTGTTCATCTGTGAATTGGTATGAGCCTGTCCTGCATAAAGCATAGGTATACATGGCAATGGCTCGGGATCTTTATCTCCCTTGACGAGCTCTAGGCGTCTAAACTGTCTTATGCACTGTTGCAAGCTTGCAGTCACAGAGAGCAAAGTTCCTACACCTTTCTCACTCACAATTTTCCCACCGGTTGAAGTGTACCTAAGTGTAGGGTGAATCACTCGTCTACATATTACATGATCTAAGAACTCAATCCCCCTTGTTACATGCTCAATCTCAATTTTTGAATTGTCCAATCTTGATCCATATTTACTCTCCAAGAACTCAACGAGCTCATTCTTAATCTCCACCATATCCTCTCTCGGTCCACGAAGCCCAATCAAGACATGAGATCCATACCTCACATAATCCATTCTCCTCGTCTTTTCCCTCCCACTCGAAGGCACAAACTCAGGCCAAGCGGGATTATGACAACCCTCATCCATAGACTCCTTCCATATAGAATCAAGCTTTGAAGGCCTAAAGTACTTCTCAATTTTCTCCTCCATCCACTTATCCAGCTCATCAAGACACACATTCGCAAGTAACGGGCTCAAAATCCCGCAATGCCCATACTCAGGTACCCACTCCGCCTCCTTAGGCACAAAACTAAAGAACGTCCTCAACCAATAAGGATCCGGCTTCGGCTCATTCTCATTCAAAACCTTCTTCTTCCTCTTCCTCCTCAAAACCTTCCTCTTCAACCTCTTCTTCGTCAACCTATCCTTCTCCTCCTCTCCCTTATCAACAACCCTAACAGGCAATTTCAACGCGGATCTAACCAAACCCGAAACTTTCCTACAAGTCACTCTCCTCTCCAAACAACTCATGATAACATCAGAATCCAAATTATCAGCAATGTCTGTAATATCCACCTTTAAGAACCAAAGATACCCCGCAAAGTTACTCCTAATAGTCCTAATCACAGTATGTGCGCTTCTCCGGGCGAAAAGCATGAGACTTTGGCGAGAACTTGGGCTCAAATATCGGTTCGAGGATCAACAGTAGCAGCTCTTGTACGACTCGATCTTGAAAAGGGGGTGGGGCAGTGCGAAGGTTTTCGAGGAACTTCCGCTTGGAGATGGGTTTCGTGGCCGGTGGATCCGCCGGCGAGCGGAGGAGGAGGTGGGTGGCAGCGCCCCACGGGTGGCGGCGGTGGGGCCCGGAGAGGGTGACGGAGAGGCTGAGGGAGAGGAGGGAGCGGAGGTGGGGAGGCCGATGGCGGATTTTGGCGGGAAGGAGCCGGTGTGGTGGGCGACGGAGCGCTGGTAGGCGAGGATCCAGAGGTCGAACTTCTTTAGGAAGCCGGCGAGATTGGGGAATTTGGCGGCGGGGGGTTGGGAGAAGGAGCGAACCCAGAGGTTGGAGAGGATTTCGATTGGGTCTTCCTTCATTAGATCGTATGGGTTAGGGCTAGGGCTAGGGTTAGGGTTAGGGTTAGGGTGTTGGGGGAGGTAGGAGAGAGTGGAGTGGGGGAGGCGATGGGAGCGCGGGAGGAGGCGGCGGGAGAGTAAAGATTGCATTTTTACGGGGATTAGGGTTTACGGTTTCTGTTTAATTTGCTTTATATCATTGGAATAGGGTTTGAGATAAGAAATTTGATCAAAAAATACAAATGAATACAAATTAGGGTTAGGGTTAGGGTTTTGGGGTGGTCGGAGAGCGTGGAGAGAGGTGGCGCCTGGAGTTGAGGAGGCGGGGGAGATTAAAGATTGCATTTTTACGGTTTTATTTGGTCTCGATCATTGGATTAGAGCTCGTGAGAAAAAATTTAACAAAAAAAAAAAAAAATAATAATAATAATAAATGAATATTTTAGCGAGAGAAAGGGAGGAGTTCTTTGGTCCTGATTCGACCGTCGGCGATGAGGAGACGCAAGAGAGGAGGAGCTGAGAGTGGGGAGTGAGGTTAGTTAATGGGCCGGGCTACGATTTTGGGCTTTTGTTTGTAATTTAAGCTTCCTCACAAGTTTTATCTTCCCTTGGAAAGGCCCAAGTTTTGACATTGCAGCCGCCCCGACAAAATCAATCGACAAATGGCTGTCCATTAATTGCCAAATGGCCTCATTTGCCCACTAAAATCTGAAACTTGCACGAAAAACAGCTAATACAAACATAACTTTTGCTTCGACTACTTCTGTCCTCAACCAAATAAAGCACAATTAACCTCTTCAAAATCTCCACACTCCCCCCTTCAATCTTGCTCCTCTCTCAAGTCCTGGATTCATCTCCAAAAACAGTTCATCACAAAGCAAGAACCATGATCGAACCCTCACCATCATTGCCAGAATCCACCAAGGCCCAAAATCTCTATCTAACTCCTTGGGCCTTAGCTTGCTTATCAACCCCCTACATCCAGTGGGGCCTTCTCTTCTCCAATCCCCCCACCGCCGCCGACGCCATCGGCCGTCTCAAAACCTCTCTCTCCTCAGCTCTTCGCCGCTTTTACCCCCTCGCCGGCCGTCTCCGCACCGACAAATCAGACGATGGTAGAGGCACTTTCGTATCCGTTGACACGCGCCTAGGCGAAGGAGCCGAGTTCATCCACGCCATCGCCGATAACGTCACCGTCGCCGACGTCGCTAACGAAGAAGTCCTCCCTTTTGTCCGCTAGTTCTTCCCTCTCAACGGCGCTGTTGCTTACGACGCACATATTTTGCCTCCTTTTGCGTTTCAGGTGACGGAGTTAGCTGATGGCATGTTTCTTGGTTGCTCGTTCAACCACGCGACCGCCACGGTCAGCGAGATCGTTGGCCACGGCGGGTTCAGACGGGCGGCGATGACGGTGCACCGGACCGTGGCCGCACACACAGACAATAAGATACGTGATAGAGTAAAAGAGTGGATGGAGGCGCCGACGGTGAACAGGCTGAGCGGGCTCGACCTGTTCGGGATAACTGTGGCCAGTTCGCCGAGGTTCGATTTGTACGGCCAGGGTGAGTTCGGGTGGGGGAGGGCGGTGGCCGTGAGGAGTGGGGTGGCGAGTAAGTATGACGGAAAGGTGGCGATGTATATGGGGAGGGAGGGGAGGGGGAGTGTGGATTTGGAGGTGAGTTTGGTGGGGGAGGGGATGAGTAAGCTTTTGGTTGATGAGGAGTTTATGAGTGTAGTTTCTACATAATTTTGTCCTTATCATGAATGGGAATATATATACATGCTAGCATGTGTTTTATAATATTCTTTTTGAATTGCGGGTAGATCGATCTGTACTATTTGCTAAAGTGCCGAAAGAAGAAGGGTAAAATAAAAAAAAAATAAAAAGAAAAAAAGAAAAAGAGGAAGGTCGATACAGTGCGGAAAACAATCCTCCGAATCTTGATGCATGGAAATTTTAAATGTGGGTTAGAGTTGCAAGAAATTTGAGAGATGGAGTTAGCTTCCACGTATGGGTTAGATGAGAATTCTTTTACCTTCCATACTTTATACATCTAAAATGACTCAAGCTGTTCCATTTTTTTAATATTTAATTATTTATTTGCAATTGGAGAAATGCTAGCCTTATCGATGTGCACCTTGCACTAATTTGGGACATGTGCCCCCTACAGAGACATGTAGGGGCACACGTCCCTGCTACAGCGCCAATGCAGTGCACTCGCGACTGTAGCTAGCACTCCTCAATTGTCTTCATGAGTAACTAGCAGAATTGACCCTTGTAGCGATCTTTGCGGTATGTGTGTGCAAAAAGTCAAACAATAACAATTTAAATATCTAGTTTTTAAAATATACTATACATGTAACCACCCAATTAAAAATATAGCAAGTTAAAATAAAATAGAACAAGTTACATTGATATCAAATTGCTAATATAAAGCGGGTTTAAAAAAATAATTCTTTCAATTATGTTGGATCTAAGGTGATTTAGGATGTGGATGTGTCTAAAAGTAAATAGTGGTAAAACTTTCATTTAACAAGTACAAACTCTTGTTGGACAGTGAGCGGATTTTCAAATAATTGGGGAGGGAGGGGATAAAACTTTGAATTTATAGGTAAAAATTCATCTACAATTAGCGATGTCACCACATTTAGTGTAAGCAAAGTCAAAGATATAATGGTTAAAATATTTATTTACATCATGCACGTAATCACTTATAAAAGAAAAGCAAGTTGCAGAAAGCATAGCATCTTTCATTGTGTACTAAACTAGTAAAATACAAAATGAGTTTAAAAATAAAGTGGTGGAGTATTTTGGTGTAAAAGTGATTTTCAAGCGGGTGGATCTAAAAATAGATGTGGGTAAAACTTTGGGTTTAGTAGACAAAAAATATTTTGGTAAATAAATGGGTTTATAAGTGAATTGGGTAAAACTTTGGGTGGATTAATTAAGTGAAAGAGTTTAAAAATAAATGAGGATAAAACTTTAGGTTTATAGCTAAAAACTTATTTAGGATTCTCGATATTAATTCCTTAAATATTTCATATTTTGAATTTAGTCCCTCAAATCATTGGAATTTCTATTAGGTCCCCAAATGGTAAAGTTATTTTAGAATTAGTCCCTCAAATTATTGTAATTGCTATTAACTTTCTTAATACTCATAAATTTTTTCAAATTAATCTTTCTAGTTGCTGCTTCTTATCATCGATTAGAGGGAGTAATTTTAAAACAATTTAGAATTAAGGGATCTAATCACAATTTTAATGATTTGAGGGACCGATTTCTAAATAACTTAAAATTGCTAGACCTAATAGCAATTTTCAATGAATTGAGGATTAATATCAAAATATGAGAGATTTAAGGGACTAATATAGGAAAAATATTTTTAAGTGGACGGGTGTTAAATGAACAAAGTAATCTTGTGGGTTTATATGTGAAAGATAAAAGATTATCTAACAGTAATTTCGATGATTTGAGGGATTAATTTCAAAATATGAAATTTAAGGGACTAATACTTTAAAAGCTTAAGTCCTACCAAAAGAGATAGATAAGAGTTGTTTTGTTGTCAAATTCACGTAAATTACCTACATAGTAAAGATATTAGATTTTGTACTGTAGAATGAACATTATAAAACCCGATATAGTTTTAGTATATAGATAAACAATATCGTAATTTCCATGCATGATATATTGCCTAATTATTGCATAAGTAAATATTTGAGATTTAATAACAGAGGAATTATGATTTACTAGTAATTTCATGAACAAATGTAGGTCCACGCGCAATGCGCGTTTGCTATCGTGTTACTATCATGAAAGTTTGTTTCATGTTTGACATTTCTTAACGAAAACGTACTTTAAATTATCAGTACAATTGTATAGGTGACATTTATGTCCTTATCTATATCTATGTAATTTTGTATCTCTTTATAATAAAGGACATACAAACATACATAGATAAACATAAATACAATATGAATGCAATAATTACAATAACTATATATGCAAATTCAATTAAATTAATTAAATCTACACTTGTTAAACTGTATAGTTTTAAACAATATTACTTGCACTAAAATATAGTATAAGATATCAAAAGCCAATTTTAATATACTATCATATAATTGTTATTTACTGAAGTTAGAACCTACACTATACTAAAATTTAGAAATTAATAGACTACATCTAATTTTTTACTTCCACAAAAGAAATAGAAAGACTGATACTTCACTTGCACAAGACTGAAAAAGATGAGACCTATACGATAAATAATAACGATCGCTACACAATATATAAGTACAGAGCATCACATGCATGATATAATAATTGTACTGAGAGTAAATACAATAAACAAAGATTGTCTCGAATAAGTCTCTAAAATAAATGGCACAAAACAACATCATAATCCAATAAGAAAACCAGCTTGCAACTACTACACACCTAGTCTCTCAATAATAATAAAAAACTGTAGCATGAATGTATCAAGTATACTGATCAATAAAACAAGTCTAGAGATTTGGAACTTCACTATTGCTCCTTAGCTAGCTCCTGCATGTATAACTGATATATGACATTGGCTCTATTCTCTAGTAAGAAGAAGGAAAGAAAATAAATAACAGGTCCTTAGAATGGACAGCAAAAGTACAATAGATTTTGGCTTATTTTATCCGTGTACTAACAATTTTTAGCTTGTTGGATACACCAATAGCGACTGGGTCAGAGATGTTAATGATCGAAAGAGTACAGTTGATTACACTTTTTTTTATCGGCAATACAACATTTACTTGGTCTTCAAAGAAGTAGCCGATGATCATTCTTTCAACTTGTAAAACTGGATATGTTGCTTCATCCTCGAGTGTCACTCATACACTTTGGTTGAGAAATTCGCTCAAAGATCTTCAATTTGTGGAATTCGAGCTATCAAAGATTTTGTGTTGATAGTAAATCGGCTATTGCACTTTCCAAAAATCAAGTATTTCATGAAAGGATCAAGCACATCGACACTTGATATCATTTCATCCAAGAGAAAGTGAAGAACAAAGAAGATGAGCTAGAATATGTGAATCACAAGATTAAGCGGCAGATATATTTACGAAGTCGTTGAAGCGTGATGTGTTTTCTTTATTGCGAAGCAAACTCAAAATGATTGAATGATCAAGTTTACAGGAGAATGGCGGAAAAAAAAACTTGATTAATTATATTGAGAAATATTTGAAAGGTCATTTAGTTATTCGAGGAGTCTAATGCATGAAAATTATTAGTTGCATGTATATTGTTAGGAAATATTAGAGGCATTGTAGTAATATATATATATGGATGCCTTGTATTTCATTTTGTAAGTTGTTTGAGCCAAGAAAATCTAAATAAAATAGAAGTTATTATATTTTCCTCCACCAAAGTATATTGTTTATCTTGGACAAATATTGTTATCAAATGTGCAGGGAGGGATGGAGAAGCATCCTACTTCCATGGGCGGGAGACCGTTTAACTATAGTGTTGCTTGCAAGTGTTAGTGCTTGCCTCTGATCATTAACAATGGACGGCCTTTGTATTGTGTTGCTTATAACTGCTAGCTAGTAACCCCTAATCAAGTGGATCATGTTCATGCTGGGGCGCATTTATCGTGCACTGACGGACCCCTCATTATCAATCTACGTATACTTTGTACATCTGAGAAGAAACTATACAAGTGGATTTATTCACGTGGCTGCTTCATGGACGCAATATGAGCTATGCGGGTGTCCAAACGGGCTTGGTAGGCTCGGGCAGGGCAAAGACCCGTGTCCGGACACGGACCCGGATGGTTCGGGTAGTAATCGGGTCGGGCACGGGCACCGGATAGCCCGACCAATTAAGGTATTTTTTTAAAAACTTTTTTAAGTTTTTAGAAAAATTTTAAAAACATTTTAAATTTGAGAAAAAAAATTCTATCTTCTCACTAATCACTTAGAATTATAAATTGTAATTTTCAGGAAAATTCACTACAACAAAGGTTGTAAGTTGTGATACATTTTTTATCTCTACGCGACACATTTTTGTGTCGCACAAATAGAGCGCGACACATAACAAAAGTGTGGTTAGAGCATGTGTGGAGAGTGTTTTTCTACACATGTGCGAATGTGTCACAAAGTCACAACACATATATATATCGAGCATGGTGACACATACAAGTATCACAAAACTCATGACACATATATGTGTCAAGAGTGGTGACACATAGTTGTGTCTATACCATTAAAAATATAAAGAGTATCATCATCAACACTATAACTTTCCAGAGGGTCACCCATCCTAGGATTACTCTCACCAAAGCACAATTAACTATGAAGCTTTTTAGCTTATACACTATCATAAATGTTTAATTATCATTATAATTAAAATCTAAAATTTATTATTTAAACCTATTAATAGATCTTCTCACAATCCATGTTGGATTATTAGCCTTTTCAATTATATTTAATTGTATATCTAATGACACAAATATGTGTCGTGATTTGTTACACTTTTATTTGTGTCACTATTGTTTAATCTTATGCAAATAAAATGACACTTTTATATGTGTCATAAAATAAGTGTGGATAAATACTTTTATTGTAGTGATTTAAAAATCAGAGAAAAATTCTATCTTATTATTAATTTCTCGAATTACAATATTTTTAAAAAATTATCGCATCACAATAGTATGGGCACATCCCAACTAGGTTGACATCTACCTATCTATATATTAATATTATTTGTAACTCTTTTGAAAACTATAGTTAAAAACAAAATTTTACAAGTAATTTTCTATTCTTTATCGATCTCCAACTCTTCAAGTCCTTTAATAGCAGTTGCTACTTTGATTCCTTGATGTCTCTTTTCGGCCTACCACCAATCGTGTAAGCACATTAATATCTATATTGTATTCGGATCCAGCATTGTTCTGTGGTCATCGATCAATAGTTCTGAAGTGCTGAAGACGCTTTTCGAATCTATAGAAGAAATCTGCACTATTAGTAAATCACGAGCCATAATAAAAAGCACATAATATGAAGTCGATCCATGTGTCTTCCACCATGATAAAATATCAAAGTTTGGCTCTTTATCTGGACATGTAACTAAAGGTGCAGTTAAATACTATTTAACTTTTGAAATTTTCCTTGATGTTGATCCACTATCCCTACCGACTAGCTTATTAACAAGCACATTTATTGAAAATAAACCCTTATCTTTACTCGGGCTAGATCTCATAGCAGATGGAGCTTCAGACTTGGAATCATATCTATCATTATACTTGTCAAATAATTTAGTAAAATAATATTTGATTTGTGAAATAATGACTAGGACCAGTAACACTCTCATTATTATGATCTATTACCATATTGTCATATAAAGAAGTCATGCGATTAGAAAGACCAACATCCTTCAAACATGGATCAATAAGAATGTCAAGACCATAAATAATAGGAATGAATCTAAAATACTTATTACATTTGGTCTCTATTTTTGCAATCATTTGTCCAAAATAATTATACATGTGATAAGTATTAGAAAAATTTGAATATTTAAAACTTGTAAAATAGCTTGAGTAATAGTTGGGGAATAACAACGAGATAAAAAGAACAAGAGCATAATAAAAATTTGAAGCATATCCTTTATACAACTTATAATTGTCCATTCATTATCATAAATTATATCTATAGAGGAAGAAGAACTAGATAAAGAGACGAACTAAACAAACTAATATAATCATTTATATTATGTTCTCTTGTCATTTAACATTAAATAGGTGGAATTCCACATATAGTCAACACCTTGTGGAACTTTTCTAGCTTTGACATTATTTCTTTTATAAATTTATTTCCATCTTCTAATCCTTTGTTAAGAACAATAAATAAATTGTAGCAACATCCCTAACTTTCTCTATAATTGGTTTAATGTCACTAAATGCACTTTGCACAATTAAATTTAAAATATGACAAATACCTCTAATATGAAAAAGTGCACATTGGCATGGCACTAGCAAAGATTTTAGGATGTGATCTATAGCTACATTATGATTTCTTAAATTATCTAGTGTAAGAGTGAAAATAATTTTGGTTACAAAATAAGAAATTAATTTTTTACCATATAAAAAGGTAAATTTTTAAGTACAACATACCTGATAATACATTTTCTGGCTCTAGCTACATCGTAAGAGATGGAACTAAGATTATTGTGAAAGATGATTGCGAGAGGAAAGATTGGCAGATGTTGGTGGGATGATCCTCGCCTTTGATATGACCTTGCATATGTCGTTTGAGGTGAGTACTCCCGAGCCTATGATGAGTGTTTATTACCTTGCCATATACGGGACATTTCGCCTTTTGGTCATAACGACTCTATCATTATTCTTGATTTCAAGCTTCTCAAAGAAACTACACACTTTTGATCACTGCCTTTCAAAACTTTGAGCCGCTCTCTCAGTTTCTTCCGGTTCTGCCTCCGGAAGAGGAGGACTGAATTTGAGAGTTGCATTTTCAGCATCGATATCATAATTAGATGAAGAAGCCATCAAACAATATGACAAAATTAGAGAGTTAGAAGAGAGAATTAGAGAGCTAGATACTAAATCTATATTACATATAAAAGAGGATTGCCTTGTCAAAACTTTTGATTTCCATTTTTACCCTTTTAAGTTTGATAATTCTCAAATATGTCATTAGCTGTAATTAATCATTCACTAATTATATATAACCTCTTATTAATTATGTATTTCCTTAATTTTTAAAACCTTTGGTCACACTATTATTTTATTATTAATTATGTTATTTAATAGAATATTTAAAATTTATCCCTAATTTATCTTCACATAATATTTAAAATTCTAGAAAAATAGGGTTTCACGTCTTATGGAGGACTACCTATTACCTTTCATCTTATTAGCCTTTTAAAAGTATGATAATAGTATGAAAAATAATTTCTATTTATTGTAATTGTAATAGTATTAATAGTATAATGATTTTAATTATATTTTTAAATTAATAAATTACATTGTAATTTAATAATTATACAATTTAGTAAATTATTTACTAATAGTGTAATAAACTAATTATGAAATTAAAATGTAGTTACTAATAGTATTATAATTATGTTATGTATAATATTATTATATTTAAAAGAGAATAAATTATTTAATATATTATAGTTATTTTAATAAATTATGAATAAATTATAACAATTATCCAAACTATAATAATTAATCATACAGTTCTTTATACACAATTTATCATATAATTTATTCATTTTAAAAATTATAATTGTTTAGAATTTGTATTGATATACAAGTCATTTCAAGATTTTGCACCAACAAAAAATTTGAAAAACATAAAATAAAACATGTATGCTCTCGTGCAAAGCACGTGCACTATACTAGTAGTATTAATATGAGAGAATTAGAGAGTTAGAAGAGAGAGTGAGTTTTGGATTAAAAAAAACCAAGTGAATACCCTCTCTATTTATAGAGACATACCCATAGATAAATGACCCAAATACCCTCAAATGTTGGCCATTTTGACCTTTTTTGAAGGTATTTTGATCAATACTAGTAAGGAGGCACGTCACGATGCGTGCTTACTCCATCGTAGGTGGACGAAAAATTTCAACAAACTGTTTGGTATGCGTTTAACTTTTTAAGTATCTTTAGAAAAATTTTCAATTTAGGATGGCTTTTGTAGCGTTTGAAAGTTGTAGGGTGTTGTTTGCAAACCAAAATTTTGCATGGTGCGATTTGTAATTTTTAGTTTTTAGTGTATTTGTCGGGGTATTTTTGTAAGTTTTACTTGTTGAGGGTGTTTCGTGTAAGTTTTAAACTTTTAGGGTTTTATGTAAATCCTAAAATTTTAAGGGCTATTTGTAAGTGTAGTGCCATTTTTAGTGAGTGGTGCACGCAAAAATTACTGATGTAATTTTTAGGTTTTTTAGTGTATTTGTAAGGGTATTTTTGCAAGTTTTACTTTTGAGGGTGTTTCGTGTAAGTTTTAAACTTTTAGGGTTTTATGTAAAATTTGCTACAGTAACACCCTATAGGGCTAGTGAGGAGGCACGTCACGATGCGTGCTTACTCCATCGTAGGTGGACGAAAAATTTAAATGAACTGCTGATGGTTTTGCAAAGATGTAGGATGTTGTTTGAAAATCAAAATTTTGCATGGTGCGATTTGTAATTTTAGTTTTTAGTGTATTTGTCGGGTATTCTTACAAGTCTTTACTTTTGAGGGTGTTTCGTGTAAGTTTTAAAACTTTTAGGGTTTTATGTAAATCCTAAAATTTTAAGGGCTATTTGTAAGTCTAGTGGCATTTGAGGAGGCACGTCACGATGCGTGCTTACTCCATCGTAGGTGGATAAAAATTTCAACGAACTGTTGATAGTTTTGCAAAGTTGTAGGGTGTTGTTTGCAAATTAAAATTTTGCAGGGTACGATTTGTAATTTTTAGGTTTTTTTTTGTATTTGTTAGGGTATTTTTGTAAGTTTTTACTTGTTGAGGGTGTTTCGTGTAAGTTTTAAAACATTCAGGAATTTTTATGTAAATTCCAAAATTTTTAAGGGGCTATTTGTAAGTGTAGTGCCATTTTTAGTGAGTGGTGCTACGCAAAAATTATTGATGTAATTTTTAGGTTTTTTTAGTGTATTTGTAAGGGTATTTTTGCAAGTTTTTACTTTTTCAGGGTGTTTCGTGTAAGTTTTAATACTTTCAGGGTTTTTATGTAAAATTTGCTACAGTAACACCCTATAGGGCTAGTGAGGAGGCACGTACGATGCACGTGCTTACTCCATCAGGTAGGTGGACGAAAAATTTAAATGAACTGTTGATGGTTTTTGCAGCGTTTGAAAGTTGTAGGGTGTTGTTTGTGAATCAAAATTTTACATGGTGCATTTTTATAATTTTTAAGTTTTTTAGGTATTTGTCAGGGTATTCTTACAAGTCTTTACTTTTTGAGGGTGTTTCGTGTAAGTTTTAAAACTTTTAGGGTTTTTTATGTAAATCTCAAAATTTTTAAGGCTATTTGTAAGTCTAGTGGCATTTTGAGGAGGCACGTGCGATGCACGTGCTTACTCCATCAGGTAGGTGGATAAAAAATTTCAACGAACTGTTGATAGTTTTTGCAAAGTTGTAGGGTGTTGTTTGCAAATTAAAATTTTGCGAGTGCGATTTGTAATTTTAGGTTTTTGTATTTGTTAGGGTATTTTTGTAAGTTTTTACTTGTTGAGGGTGTTTCGTGTAAGTTTTAAAACATTCAGATTTTTATGTAAATTCCAAAATTTTTAAGGCTATTTGTAAGTCTAGTGGCATTTTTAGTGAGTGGTGCTACATAAAATTATTGATGTAATTTTAGGTTTTTAGTGTATTTGTTAGGATTTTTGAGGGTGTTTCAGATAAGTTTTAAAACTTTCGGGGTTTTATGTAAATACTAAAATTTTAGAGTCATAATGCGGTGCGTGCTTGCTCCATCGGTGGGTGGATGAAAAATTTCAACGAACTGTTGATGGTTTTGCAAAGATGTAGGATGTTGTTTGAAAATCAAAATTTTGCATGGTGCGATTTGTAATTTTAGATTTTTTAGTGTATTTGTCGGGGTATTTTGCAAGTTTTACTTTTGAGGGTGTTTCGTGTAAGTTTTAAAACTTTCGGGGTTTTATGTAAATCCCAAACTTTTAAGGCTATTTGTAAGTGTAGTGCCATTTTTAGTGAGTGGTGCTACATAAAATTATTGATGTAATTTTAGGTTTTTAGTGTATTTGTAAGGGTATTTTGCAAGTTTTACTTTTGAGGGTGTTTCAGATAAGTTTTAAAACTTTCGGGGTTTTATGTAAAATTTGCTACAGTAACACCCTATAGGGCTAGTGAGGAGGCACGTCACGATGCGTGCTTACTCCATCGTAGGTGGACGAAAAATTTAAATGAACTGCTGATGGTTTTGCGGCGTTTGAAAGTTGTAGGGTGTTGTTTGTGAATCAAAATTTTACATGGTGCATTTTATAATTTTTAAGTTTTTAGGTATTTGTCGGGGTATTCTTACAAGTCTTTACTTTTGAGGGTGTTTCGTGTAAGTTTTAAAACTTTTAGGTTTTATGTAAATCTCAAAATTTTTAAGGCTATTTGTAAGTCTAGTGGCATTTTGAGGAGGCACGTCACGATGCGTGCTTACTCCATCGTAGGTGGATAAAAATTTCAACGAACTGTTGATAGTTTTGCAAAGTTGTAGGGTGTTGTTTGCAAACCAAAATTTTGCATGGTGCGATTTGTAATTTTAGTTTTTAGTGTATTTGTCGGGGTATTTTTGTAAGTTTTTACTGTTTGAGGGTGTTTCCTGTAAGTTTTAAAACTTTTAGGGTTTTTATGTAAATCCTAAAATTTTTAAGGCTATTTGTAAGTGTAGTGCCATTTTTAGTGAGTGGTGCTACGCAAAAATTATTGATGTAATTTTAGGTTTTTAGTGTATTTGTAAGGGTATTTTGCAAGTTTTACTTTTGAGGGTGTTTCGTGTAAGTTTTAATACTTTCGGGGTTTTATGTAAAATTTGCTACAGTAACACCCTATAGGGCTAGTGAGGAGGCACGTCACGATGCGTGCTTACTCCATCGTAGGTGGACGAAAAATTTAAATGAACTGCTGATGGTTTTGCGGCGTTTGAAAGTTGTAGGGTGTTGTTTGTGAATCAAAATTTTACATGGTGCATTTTATAATTTTTAAGTTTTTAGGTATTTGTCGGGGTATTCTTACAAGTCTTTACTTTTGAGGGTGTTTCGTAAGTTTTAAAACTTTTAGGGTTTTATGTAAATCTCAAAATTTTTAAGGCTATTTGTAAGTCTAGTGGCATTTTGAGGAGGCGATGCGATGCGTGCTTACTCCATCGTAGGTGGATAAAAATTTCAACGAACCTGTTGATAGTTTTGCAAAGTTGTAGGGTGTTGTTTGCAAATTAAAATTTTGCGAGTGCGATTTGTAATTTTAGGTTTTTGTATTTGTTAGGGTATTTTTGTAAGTTTTACTTGTTGAGGGTGTTTCGTGTAAGTTTTAAAACTTTCGGGGTTTTATGTAAATCTCAAAATTTTTAAGGGCTATTTGTAAGTCTAGTGGCATTTTTAGTGAGTGGTGCTCATAAAAATTATTGATGTAATTTTAGGTTTTAGTGTATTTGTTAGGATTTTTTGAGGGTGTTTCGTGCAAGTTTTAAAGCTTTCGGGGTTTTATGTAAATACTAAAATTTTAGAGTCATAATGCGGTGCGTGCTTGCTCCATCGGTGGGTGGATGAAAAATTTCAACGAACCTGTTGATGGTTTTGCAAAGATGTAGGATGTTGTTTGAAAATCAAAATTTTGCATGGTGCGATTTGTAATTTTAGATTTTTTAGTGTATTTGTCGGGGTATTCTTACAAGTCTTTACTTTTGAGGGTGTTTCGTGTAAGTTTTAAAACTTTTAGGGTTTTATGTAAATCTCAAAATTTTTAAGGCTATTTGTAAGTCTAGTGGCATTTTGAGGAGCGGCGATGCGATGCGATGCTTACTCCATCGTAGGTGGATAAAAATTTCAACGAACCTGTTGATAGTTTTTGCAAAGTTGTAGGGTGTTGTTTGCAAATTAAAATTTTGCGAGTGCGATTTGTAATTTTAGGTTTTTTTGTATTTGTTAGGGTATTTTTGTAAGTTTTACTTGTTGAGGGTGTTTCGTGTAAGTTTTAAAACTTTCGGGGTTTTATGTAAATCTCAAAATTTTTAAGGGCTATTTGTAAGTCTAGTGGCATTTTTAGTGAGTGGTGCTAATGAAAAATTATTGATGTAATTTTAGGTTTTAGTGTATTTGTTAGGATTTTTTGAGGGTGTTTCGTGCAAGTTTTAAAGCTTTCGGGGTTTTATGTAAATACTAAAATTTTAGAGTCATAATGCGGTGCGTGCTTGCTCCATCGTAGGTGGATAAAAATTTCAACGAACCTGTTGATGGTTTTGCAAAGATGTAGGATGTTGTTTGAAAATCAAAATTTTGCATGGTGCGATTTGTAATTTTTAGATTTTTTTAGTGTATTTGTCAGGGTATTTTTGCAAGTTTTTACTTTTTGAGGGTGTTTCGTATAAGTTTTAAAACTTTCAGGGTTTTCTATGTAAATCCCAAACTTTTTAAGGGCTATTTGTAAGTCCTGTGGCATTTTTGGTGAGTGGGCTACAGTACCGCAGAAATTACTGTAGCAAAAGGCAAGGGGCAGTTTGGTCCAGTGAAAATTACGCAAAAGTACTGTAGCAATGCTGCTACAGTATCACCCCTAAGGCTTTTTAATATATAGAGATAGAGATATCCCAACTAGCCATTTTTTTTGCCCGCTGTGGTCTATCGAGCACCCGACCTATTTTGGGCCGGGTCCATGCGGCCCCGCTTGGCCCAGATTTTTTTTTTTAGGACCATTTCAGGTCAAATTATTAACACTCATGATATGCATATATAACATTTTTCTAAGAAATGTTCTATTATATATGTTAAAGCGAATTAGATATCTACTGTCTAAGGACTGTTTTTTCTACTTGTCCACAAAAATATGAACTGTGTTATTTCGTCCAAATAAATAATAAATTTTTGGATTTTTGTCTTTTAACCCAAAGTTTTACCATTACTTCTTTAAAACCCATCCACTTCCATAAATACCCATACAAAGAAAAGTATCCCTCGTGATTTATTTATAAATCCAACTGGTAGTATACTCCTAACTTTATATTTTATTTTTAAAAAATTCTAAAATCCAAAATTTTCTTTCTTCCCCAAATAAATCCATCGGTTCTCTCTTTTCCTCTCTTCCTTTGTTTCACAAAACACTAAATTGAAAGAACCGATCCCCAAAATTTAGGAAAAGTTAATCCCTAAAATCCACCAAAGTGATCAAACTATAGCACTTTATACAAAAACATAGCTTTTAGGAGCAAAGGATAACACCTTATAAAGAAGTATAGCTCTTTATAGACTAAAGTGTATTTCTCTATCGTTATAATATAGCCATTTATTGATTTTGGGACTACAAGAAAGAATTCAATAGTATGTAGTATGTCGTCAAGAAAATTGCTGGACAAAATAGAGGAAAATTTAATATTTTATTGGACTAATTAACATAAAAATATGAAAGTTTAATAGTTATTAATTTTGGCTAAGCAAAGTATAATGCTTTATTAAAATACATAGCTTTTATGAGAAAAGTATAGCACTATATACGAAGTATAGTTCTCTCGACTAAAGTGTATCTCTTTATTAATATAGTATAGCTCTTTATTGGTTCGAGACTATAGAAAAGAAATATTTAATAATTGCAAATAGAAATCACATTAAAACCAAATTAATGTCTTTTATAAAGAGAAATATTAAATGGAGGAAAGAGATTTTTAAGGAAGAGATTGGATATTAATGAGGGAAAGAGAGATTTTGAAGAAGATAAGTATCTTGAATTGAGGTTTGGGAAGTAAAAGGAGTAGCGCGCGAAAATAAATTTCTCCTGCCGTCACCATTCATGCGATGGAAAGCATGATTGATGTTTAGAAGAAGAGAGGAAATGGCTATTTTGAATTTTTTTCTAGGAGGTACAACATAAAGTTTGAGGGTATATATAATATATATTGGGTGTAAAAATAAGTCATATGAGATACTTTGGGTGTATGTGTGTTTATGAAAATAAGTGGGGTTTTGTTCATATATATTTCCTCATCTTGTTTTTTTAGCTAAAGTTTGAGATTTTTTTTTCTCGGTTGGTTGATGCACGAAATAAAAACTATACTACTACCTTTAAGTAAACATTGAACGTTGGGTCTCTTGCTCATCCCACTAGCTAATCACCAATCCGTACATGTGTTTGGGCATCCAAGAGTACGCTGTAGAATTAATTTGTTTTGTTCATGTGATCTCTTGAATGGAAATTTTTATATATAGTTGTAAACTTGAGAAGGTTCGTTACTTATTTGTAGTCGCTAATTAAGATGTATAATTTCTGCAAGATGAATGCATTTCTTCCTACGTACATCTCCCATGCCAGAGCCATTAAAGCTATAGCTGGCTTGGCAATAGCAACCAATGACTGCAGGAACGGAGATAGAGATCCTAGCTCCGTGGCAGTTACCAATTTAATAACCTTTTATATGGACTTGTTGAGGATTTGGATTAAAAACAAATATTTGATGCTTATGTGAATACCATCGATATAGGTCTGCACATGTATATATAGCTTCAAACTGTTGCAACAAAATGATATACGAAGTTAGCTAGGATTACAAAATACGCTACCATTCTCAATCATTATCTAACAACTTGATATTATCTCTAAATTCTATATCTTCATCTAACAACTTGAGTTTACCCAAATCTTCTTTCACCAGTTACAAATTATCTCCAACAAGCCCCCTCAAGCGAAGCTCATTGGGGGAAAATGGTGAGCTTGTTCCTGATGTTGGAGAGAACAGAAGAAGAAGACGATGTCATAGAAGAAGCCATTAATGAAGCATATAGACGATGAGTCATTACAAAGCTCTGTTACTATGAAAATAGCAAATATGTTATGCTTATGCATGCCAATGATATGGGTCTGCACATGTATGTATAGCTTGAAACTGTTACATTAACAAAATGATAGGCTAAGTTAGGATTACAACATATGTTTGTTAAATAATGTAGTTAGTTTACCTTATCCTGCTTTATTTTAGTCCCACATCGCTTAGGTTATTAGAACCTCTCTACTTTCTCTTGTATTTAGAGGGTGTTTGGGAAGGCTTATTTTTTTAAGCTTATAAGTTATATTGGCTTTTAGGCTGCTTTTGCTTTTATGATAAAAATACTATAAAAATATTTGGGTAGAATTGTAATTTGTTTGGTCAAATCTAACTTATATAAGTGAGCTTATAAGCTAGTTTTTAAAAGTCGGGTACATCGCTTTTGAAAATTGCACTTATAAGCTAGCTTATTTATTACTTTACCAAACGGGTAGAAAAGAAAAAATTAGCTTAAAAGCTAGTTTGACCAAAAAATAAGTCTCCCCAAACACCCTCTTAAACATCTCATTAAAATGACAAATATAATCAATTTCTCTCAAATCTCTCTATACTTATCATGGTATCAGAGACATCATCTCTATCCTAGAGAATTCTTCCTTCTTCCTTGATCTCGAGGCCGCCGAGGGGTTTCTCCGTGCTTCCCCTCAGCGGCTTCGGCATCAACTCTGCACTTTAGATCCACGTGGTCTCCTCCCATCTCCCGACACCGATAGGCAAAACCCTAGCTCTCACCACTGCAACTCCGACCACCACCTCACGCTTACCTCGCCGCTGACCGCTCAGCCAACACATCCATCGTGTCCCCTCGGATCCTCGCTGTCACTCTGCTGCCTACCGCTCAATCGTTGCAGTCATCACGGCCTCCACAAACACTAGCCACAAAGCAAACCCCACAACCAATCACTCAGAATTGTTGACCCACGCATAGCCCCTGCTCGAACCCCACCGCGAAATCAAGATTCTCGTGATCTCATCCTCCATCCTAGCCTCCAACCCAACTGCCACTGTGGACCAAACCCTAACACCCTGCCTCGCCACTGCCATAAAAAACAGCGGCCATTGTTGACCCCCTGATCACTGACGACCCTCTGTCCAGCAACACCATTGCCATCTGTAACCAAAGCAATGGTCTTTCTCCCATCTCGTCCAGCCACGCCCAACGCCAAACCGGCTCTCAATGTCGCCAATGCTACAACTACCCTCCGGCATCAACCCGCGGTAACCCTGCCAACAACCATCACATTCGGCCAGCATTCTAGCCACACTTTCCCCGGCAAGCACCTCCGGCCAGTGGCGGAGCCAGGAATTTCGTTAAGGGGGGTCCAAAAAATTAATAATTGAACATGACAACGTGAATTTTTTTTGCGCAATTGAGTAGTATCTAAACATTATTACATAAATAGACTTTCAAAATTAAATTCAAAGTGAACGTGTTTACAAAGAACATTCTTCTTGCTTTCATTTCTTGAAACTATTTCAAGATATTCTCCTCCGCAATGCTATAAAATATATCTTTTTCAATATAAGATGTCAAACAATAATTCCTGTACTCATCTCCCATTGGGTTAAAAATATGCTTTTTTAAAAATATTTTTATCAAAGAATGAGAAAATTTGTACAAAAGTATATGAAATAAAATTTCTTTTGCCCACCAACTGTATGAATCTGAATTGGCGACTTTTGTAACTCCTATGTGAAATACAAATTCATGTCTCATACACACACAAGGAATAAAGCAAGAGAAAAGAGTTACATTGCGGATAACTCTCCTCGTATATACTTTCAGTAACACTTATCTCTTCTAAAAGAATTATTAGCATTTATTACCTCTCAATTTAGGAAGAGGGGTTATTTGTGATTTATTATTTTTAGAATGTTACATAATAGGTATGCCAATGTTAATAAACAAGTCAAAAGTGACAATTGCTAATGAAAGTATATATAAACACTATTATTTGCAATTTATCGAACAACAATGATGATATTTGTATAAGTAGAAATATTTGATTATATTTGGGTAAGTAGAACTGTATGATTGATTCTATTGGGCCTTAACTAGTAACAAATAACTCATTGGGGCTCATAGTGATCTAGTGGGCCACAAAGCTAGGGAATTTAACTTTTGTAATACAAACCAATACCCTATATAGTATATGGTCTTTCATATCCCAAGGGGGGTCATGGATCCTTTGGACCATGGCTAGCTCCGACCATGCCTCCGGCCATGCTTTTCCCGGCCAACAACTCCGACCGGGCTTTCTCTCGGCCAGCACCACTATCACTCTTTCCCCCTGGCCAGCACCCCAAGCCCCACGCTTCCCTTGCTAGCACCCTAAGCCCCACGCTTCCCCTGCCAGCACCTCCGGCTAGAATTTCTCCCGACCAGCACCATGGTCATGCTTTCCCCTGGCTAGCACCCCAAGCCATGCTTTTCCCCAGCTAGCACTCTTGGCCACGCTTTCCCTTGGCCAGCACCCCCGGCTAAGCACCCCCCAGCCAAGCTCCCTCCAGCCAAGCTTCTCCCGGCCAGCATTCACGGCCAAGCTTCATTTGTGCAAGCTACCACCGGATAGCATCACAATCTTTCCTATCGGCAAGCAAATCATTATGCACACTCCTTCTCAACAAACTACCTTTGGAACCAAAATACAGTTTGAGAGGGGGCGTTAAATAATGTAGTTAGTTTAGTCCCACATCTCTTAGGTTATTAGAACTTCTCTACTTTCTCTTATATTTAAACACCTCATGAGAATGAATAATATAATCAATTTCTCTCAAATCTCTCTATACTTATCAGGATTATCATCCTCAATCATTATCTAACCGACTGGACATTATCTCTAACTTCTATAATCTTCATCTAACAACTTAAACTTATCCAAATCTTCTTTCACCAATTTCAGATTATCTCCAACGTGGGTCCTCTCCACTATCTTTTAAGTTATAAAAAAGGTAGTGGAAGAAAAGGCAGTGAAGAGACCACTAGTTTCTATTTGAACTGTTGATTATTTAATGAATGGTTGTAGACAATTAATTGTGATTCTTCCAAATACAACACTTACCATATCCCTATAAATTTCACTAATTCCTATTTTGCACTCAAGAAGATTGTAGGCGTTGAAAAATACTTACAAGATCCCCGAAACCAACTCGTGACAGGGAGTCGGCGAATGACAACCCATCGAATGATAATGGACGCCAAATCGTTAAGACGCAAACTCGACGGCGAACCCATTGCCACAAGCACGGTTTAAACCGACTTGAATGCATAATCGGATCCCGTGACCGCTGGATAGTCCCGACCCAAATACGACGGAACCTAAGTCCGGAGAAGGCCAAGAGTCAATAAAGGTGGCCTAAACCCGAGACCGAGAAAACGGCGAACGGCGGAAAAACGGCGAACGGCGGCCAACTTCGTCGAAGCTACCTCTACCAGTGGTCGGCGGTTTCTGGCCAATAATGGCGAGCCACCCTACCAACTTGGTCGGCAGCCGGCCACCATGGTCGGAGCCACCTCTACCAACTTGGTCGAGGTGCCTCTACCATGTGGTCGAGGAGGTCGTACCATGGCGAGCCACCTCGACCAACTTGGCCGAGGTGGCTCGCCAAGGGTCAGGCCGGCGACACTCTATTGTATAAATAGGGGGGGGTCTTGAAGGTCGGGGGGTGGATTTTTGAGGATTTGGCTCTGGCGAAACTCGGGGATTTTCTGAAGAATTCGCACGAGATCCACGAGCCGTCGACGCTTCAAAGCACCGGCGAGCACAAGTCCAATGACGCCGATCTACAAGCGGAAGGTAATCAATTCGGTCGAACTACAGATACCCTCTAGGTTAAGCTTCGCCTTTAACCTCGTGGATAGCGCCAGTGATTTCTCCTAGTAGATCTCACCCGCCCGCGCATCCTCTCCTTCGTGAGTGTGATCCTCGCGCTTCGCTTCCTTCGTGAAACGAGCCCCTTTACATCTCGTAATTCCGTAACCCTGCCCTACCGATCGAATTGCGCGGTGGTCCACAGACACAAAAAGTCCCCAGACAGTAAAGAACCCACGCAAGCCGGTGACCTCGACATAACGAGATCCTCGTGTTTGTTCACAAGGATAAAAGTTGTAATCTTTTTGATTGTATTTTAAAATAAAAGGCATTTCTTTTGAATTTTGTTGTAGGCCAAAGAAGCCGTAAGCAAGTTCAAATCAATGACAATCATCCCAACTTTTACCGCAACAAGCCGGCTAATTACGCTGGGAGCCACCGCCTCGATCGGAGGTCGCCGTGTCGCAAACCACGGATCCCTATCTTGGTGGAAGAAGAGGTCGAAGTTCGAAGTTCACCGTGAGAAGTTTGAAGAGTACCTATCCTCACCCTCCTCCGCATCCGCCTCGCCGCCTCCAAGAAGGTCTCCGCCGCAAGGAGAACCCGATGGGCCTCCGATGTAGAGCCCCAGACGGCGAAGTCCAACCTCGGCCGCCGGTAGCGAAATCCCTTCGGCCTCAAGTCCGGGTGGTGCCCGAGATGAACGCCGATGATGCGCCGGCGCTTCAGCGAAGCCCGCCAAAGGCGACGACAAAGCATGGCGCGCAAACTTGCCAAGGCCATGCAATCCATGGATGGGGTCCGCTACGGCGGATCTAAGATCCAAACTCACGCAGAGGCTTCACCAAGTGATCGACGGTTTACCAAGCCGCCAACCAACGAGTGGGTCCGTGTCAAACGGAACCGCCCACACTTCAGAGCGATCCGAAGCCGCGACTCCTTATGCAAGCACGAGCTTTGGTGCAACAGCTCGTGAGTTAAAGAAGGAAGTGGCAAAGAAGCCACCAAAGTACCGCCAGTTTGGAGGCCCAAGTCTAATGGTGCCCCAACCTCGCCACTCATTACCCGACGCTTTAAGCCGAAGGATACAGCGCTGTAAATCCAACGCCAAAGCCTAAGACCGACGACGCCAAAGACAAAGGCGTCAGATTCAATCGGCGTGAAGCCAACTCCCGCCACCACCACCAAACCGACTATCAAGGATCGCCTCGGTCCTCGAAGAGAATCACGGGTCACTCCTCATGCGTGAGGTCACACCCGCTCCAACAAGGACAAGAAGACTCTTGCAGCCTCTCCTATCGGATTGAAAATCGGTCCGAGAGTCCGCCGAGACTTCACCACATCGGTGAAAGTCTAGGCGAAGTCACTTTCGAAGTTTCGATGGATTGACCCGCCCCTGGGAGACGCTTATCCGACGATGAGGACGTTATACCCAAAAGATCACGCCAACATACGGCAAGTTGTTCATACACGCCGATGAGCCGTACTACCGCGGCAAGAGGTACGAAAATCTCGGGATTCCCCAAATTGACGCAATATGCTTGTGCTCCAAGCTCATTAAGACGATGCTCTGAGTGCAATTGCCATCAAGAAGCTCCGTAAAGGGTGTCACCTTCCAGACTCACCACGGAGATGCCGACCTAGGACAAGGCGATTCAAGAAAAGGATGATCTCCCGAGAGGGTGAGTTGCCGAGGTCACTAATAATATGACCAAAGAAAGAATCATTGTCACCGGCTATTCAGCCGCATCGAACGCTAACTCGCTTGCGGTCCGACTATCCGACGGTCCGTGATACGATAAGCTTCTCAAGGGGTTACCCGCGAGGATGATGCGCCGATATTGGCTCCGCAACGCGATCCGATCATATCAGATCTAGCCAGGGAGCCCCTAAGAAACACTTATGATCGCATGCATCAAGTGGCCAAAATGCTAGACGGCGCTGAATAAACAACGGAAAACTTCAAGTTAGAAATGGAGTTGGCCATGCACGATGAGAGAAATGCACCACCAACGCATCCAAGCCCGACAAAACATCAAGGTGAATCGAAGTCAACGCCAACGCCGATGAAGATGATAGCGATTCGGATCGAGGAAGCCGAAGATGATAACCCCCGAACCACGCGACGCGCTGCTGCTCATGAGAGCCAGAAGATCAAAGACTTGGAGAGCAAAATCAATTCATTGATTTCCGCCAAGAAGTAAAGAAGACAGTATTCCTTGCCCATACCCGAGGGAATGGGAATCAATCCAGCACTCGCCGGTTTAACTTAATAAACTTCACACCATTTGACGGAAGGGTTCCCCGACGCAAAGACTTGATTTATTTCAAGTCACACCTCGAAAGATTTCGCAACGAACCCCGATGGTTCGGTCATTCGCTGGCACCCTTCGGGGTCCGCTTCGAATGGTACCGCCGCTCAAGCCGGGGAGCATTCACAGCTGGGACGACATGGAGTCTAGCTTCCTTACCAATTTCTTTGATGACGATACCGAGGTATCGATCGGGACATTGCTCGACGAGAAGCAGAAAGACGGAGAAACCGTGGATATCTTTGTCAAACGATTCCGTAACAAGGCAATGAACTGTCGGGATCCAATAACGGAGGAGTTCATCCTCCAAACTCGCCACAAAGAACTTATCGATAGATGTGCTTGAAGCAATGGGTACAGCACCATCGATAACGTGGAAGGACCTGAAGGTTCGTGGAGAGCAAGCCGAGAGGTTCCTCAAAAGGAAAAAGGCAGAGAGAGGTCAGCCGACAACGGAAGCTCCGAAGCGTAACTTTGTCCCGCGTAAAGGGAAAGAGCAAGCCAAGACGGCGGTAACCAAACGCTCCAACTCCAACCCCAAAGAAGAAGAAGCAGCAGAAGAACGGCGCCGCAACAGGCACAATCAACGTGGCAACCTGGGCCACAAAAACAGAAGGCCTTAGAGCCGAGATTCCCGAAGTCCTATTCCTTTAGGGACGACGAGATTCCCGGTCTCTTCAAATATCTTGTGGAAAATAACAAGATCAAGCTCCTCCGATTCGTAATCAAGAGGAGGCGATGAAGACGAATGACCCAAGATATCGCGGCGCACTATAGGGCGTTCATCACCCCACTAAATCCTCGCTTCACTTTAAGGACAAAATCCGTGCTTTAATTGACGTAGGGTCATTACTATGAAGCCGCCCAAAGAAAAGAAGGTCGGAACGAATGCGTATCCATAAGTTTCGGTCGGTGCCATTGACATGGTTTGAACTCGAACCGCTGGTCAAAGTTGCATGAAGACGGTGAATGAACACACAAGCAACGCCGTAAAGGACTTGTATCGATACGTACCAATGGCTAAGTCTTGTGGGTCCACCCGCACTTACCGGAAGATGAGCAATGGGTAGCCTCTTCTTCAAGAATAAGCCGGGCAGAAGGGAAAGGCGCGCCATGCTACTCCGCAATTCGAGGGAAACGATGAACAGTGGTAACATTCCACCGTCCGGCGGGGACCAAGCCCACGCCACCGTGAGTGGACACGAGTATAAATACAAGTACCCGTAAGTCCCCACCCTAATGCCAAACGCCTCGAGCTGGGGTACCAACAAATCCCCACCGCACGCAGAAAGCGCAATGCAAGTGGTCGCCAAAGAAGCTACAAAGAAAGGCACCGCGATGAAGTTCAACTCCGGCAGCCTCGATTCGCCGATTGAAGAGATAAACCGAACTTCAACTCTCCATACCGCTTCGACGCCATGGCCCAATTAGCCAATATCCCCGCAAGGATCACTCTCTATGAGTTGTCGCGCTTATCAAAAGAGACGAGAGAAGCTCTTCAAGAAGCCCTCACGATTCGGTCTTCCTCACCCGTGATTAGGCCGAGTCCGAAGAGTCGGCCCAAAGAATGCAACCTCGCGACTAAACACTTCCCTTGCATCACTTTTACAAAGGAGGATATGCGCACGAGGAATTCCAAACACGATAGGCCGCTATACTTCACCGTATATTGGCTCTAGTGAAGTTAACCGATCCAAGTCGATCCGGTTCCGCAGGAGCATCATGCCCCGCTACCATGTATCATCTTGGAATCCCCGCCGCCAGTTAGCATCAATCGGCACAATGATCTACGGATTTAACACCAGGGTCCCCCACTTGGTAAAATCGGATTAAGTGCCAAATGGGGACTTAAAGTCCAAGTCACTTGCTATGTGATTGACGCAGACTTCCTATAACTTATTGTTGGGTCGACCTTGGATCCACAATAACGTTATAGTCCCGCCTACTCTTCATCGTCTCAAATATGTAGACACTAATAATGAGGTCAAGACGGTGGTCGCGACAAACAACCGCTTAAGGATGGAGAATTATTTCACCGATTCTCTCCTCTACTAATGAGTCCAAATCAATCATCGCCCAAGGTACCGACACGTGAAGAAGCCGATACCAAACCGGCTTGGTTATAGTGGAGGTTTTATTTTAAATGACATTGTACCCCTTGTAATCAATCTTGACGATGAAGAATCGCCGATGAACATTGTAATTGGCAAATTGCCGATGAATCAATAAATGACGATTTAGAGTATCCTCGCTTTTGATGATGTGATGACAGTTTATACAATGATCCGTAGTTGCACCTCGCCAACTCTGGCCATCTTGCTTTACACAAAAGCAGCTCAGACTCCTTTGGGACAAAGACTCCCATCACCTAAGATCAAGTAGTGAAAAGACTTGGTTTACTTTAAAAGGAGATGCAGCTCCAAATAATCACTTCTTCAAAACGATAAGACGACAATGGGCCTATCCTCCACACATTCAGATATAGTCCAAACACTAGGTATCATGAAGAGATGGGGTATGACTTGACACGAGGGAAGGTCTATGTTTCGGCGAGGTCCTCGAGTCCCTCCTAAAGCGCATATGTCCCAAGAGGAAAGCCTGATAATTACTATGCATTTAGAAGGGGATTGGGATACTAATCCTCCTCTAAGATGAATGCTCGTGGTCGATTGATAATAATCCACCCGTGAGGGAGACGACATTCGCCCGACTCTTCGCTTGGGATTCGACACCACTCTGAGAAGCTTTCAAGGCTTTAATGTCAAATATGGCTACTGCTGATCCCGCATCGCTGAGAGTGATGAAGACATGCCAACATGGGAAGACCCATGGATCCATCAACTCCAAGAGCTTTGGGGATAGGTTCGAACAAAGAGAACCCCCACTAAGGACGAGGTAGTCCGTGTTAATATGGGTGATGAAGAGCATCCTAAACTCATAAACATCAGCAATACTCTCCCCTTGGAAGAAAAGGAAGAGTTGATTGCCCTAATCAGGGAGTATATCGATGTATTCGCCTGGAGTTACGAGGACATGCCAGGACTCGACCCTAATGTGGCAACACATCGCCTCAACATCAAGGCGGATGTCAAACCCGCCAAGCAACAAAGAAGACGCTGGCCCACAAATATTGGAGGCAATTGTTGACGGCGAAGAAACTCATAGAATCGGATTCATCAAGGAAATTCAACATCCGGATTGGGTGGCTAATATAGTCCCGGCCATGAAGAAAATGGGTCGATTAGGATCTGTGTCGACTACAGAGACCTCAACGCGGCTTGCCCGAAAGATGACTTTCCTCTTCCAATCACTGATGTCATAGTTGACAACACGTGTGGATTTGAAAGAATGTCCTTTATGGATGGCTTTTCGGGGTATAATCAAATCAAGATGCACCCCGATGACGCCAAACACACAATGCTCGTAACATCGCATATATTGCTACACGGTCATGCCGCTCGCCTCAAAATGCCGGGCGCAACATACCGTAGAGCAATGACGGAGATTTTCCAGATCATCTTCGAAAAGGTCGAATGCTACGCCGACGATTTGGTCGCGGAAAAGCCGTGACAAAGGAGATCACATCAAGATCTTAGAACGGTATTCAACTCATGCGACTCATCGCCTAAAGATGAACCCTACCAAATCCTTCCTTGGGATGTCCAAAGGGAGTTCCTCGGCCATTGCCACCGACAAAGGAATCCACGCCGATCCCGACAAAGTGAAGGCAATTCAAGAGTTGCAACCTCCGAAACTGAGAGAATCGGATTCATCAAGGAAATTCAACATCCGGATTGGGTGGCTAATATAGTCCCGGCCATGAAGAAAATGGGTCGATTAGGATCTGTGTCGACTACAGAGACCTCAACGCGGCTTGCCCGAAAGATGACTTTCCTCTTCCAATCACTGATGTCATAGTTGACAACACGTGTGGATTTGAAAGAATGTCCTTTATGGATGGCTTTTCGGGTATAATCAAATCAAGATGCACCCCGATGACGCCAAACACACAAATCGTCAACGCCCATCGGCATATATTGCTACACGGTCATGCCGCTCGCCTCAAAATGCCGGGCGCAACATACCGTAGAGCAATGACGGAGATTTTCCAGATCATCTTCGAAAAGGTCGAATGCTACGCCGACGATTTGGTCGCGGAAAAGCCGTGACAAAGGAGATCACATCAAGATCTTAGAACGGTATTCAACTCATGCGACTCATCGCCTAAAGATGAACCCTACCAAATCCTTCCTTGGGATGTCCAAAGGGGTGTTCTCGGCTTCGCTGCCACCGACAAAGGAATCCACGCCGATCCCGACAAAGTGAAGGCAATTCAAGAGTTGCAACCTCCGAGAAATCGAGAGAACTCAGGGGCAAGGACGACATGACATCCGACGGTTCATATCGAACCTATCCGAAGTGCCAACCGCTCTCCAAGTTGAACAAGAAGGGTGTGTCGCTTATTTGGGACGACACCGCCGAAAGCCGCTTGAAGAAATCAAATCAGATTCGCTAAACCTCCTGCTCTGTTGCACCGCTGCCGAAAACCGCTTTTGATCTACGCCAAGGCAACGGATCACTTGCTTTACTCGCAGACGACGGCGGTCACGCAACAGTAAAGGTATTACCGGTTTAACATTAGTCGGTGCCGAAGTCTCGATATCCAATGGTCGGTGAAGCGGCCTTGCATTAGTGTTCGCGATTCAAAATGCGCACTATTTAGCCCGGACAGACGATTTATGTTATTTCCAACGTGAATCCGTCCGAATATTCATGACCCACCGCCTCGATGAGTTGGCGCGGTTAAATGGGCCTTGCTCTTGTCCCAATATGACTTGTATTTCAAACAATGTAAGTCACCAAAGGACAAGCGATTTGTGATCTCTTGGTCGCCACCGACAACGGATGCAGCTTGAGCTATATGACGATCTTCCCGATGAAGTCCACGAAGTCAACACTACATCGCATCAACAAATATGGCGATCATTTTGATGGAGCTTCGGCCACCAATGTGGCAAGCCCGGATGTTCTAAGATTTCCACCGAGTCGGAGTTGTCTTGATTTCCGGAATCATGTCATGCCCCGCTTATTCACTCACCAACCTTGTTCCAATAACGTAGTCGAATACAACGCTACATTTATCGGACTTAGCTTCGCCAAGGAGCCGGGGTAGAGTATCTCAAGCATACGGCGATTCGCAATTGATAGTCGATGCATCCGCGGTGACTATGAAGTTAGGAATCGGATCCGATCCCCTATCATCGATAGCCGTTGAAATAGCGCATCATTCAAGAGTTTTTCATCGAATATATCCTCCAAAACGCGGCGCGATGACCGGCGGCTTAGTGGTCGTAGCACAACCTTCCGAGACCGAGCAACTAGTTACGGTCAGACTCACCAACTCTTCGCACTCATTATACGATGAGGCACAAGAAGATAAAGGGCTAGTTACCAAAGAAGTACATGCAACCCAAACCAAGTTGGAGCCCCAGATTGGCTTTCCTATCATCGACTATGTCTTACATGGTATTCTACCGTAAGACGGAAGGAGAGAGAGTCAATCCGCCAAGAGCTCCAAGATTCTTTATGACACTAAAACCCGTTATATCACGGGTACGACGGTCTTTGTTCGATGCCTCTCAAACAAAGAGGCGGGAGAGGTCCTTCGAAGCACACGAAGGTGAATGTGGCGACACCACCGGGTCCCAAGCTCCACGATCGAATCAAGAGAATGGGCTACTTTGGCCAACAATGGTTAATGACGCAATGAAAGCACGCCGAAATGCCACGCGTCAAATTCACGCCAATTATATGCATCACCTCCGAAAGCTTGCATCCTTCGCCACATCCCGCCATTCGAGACATGGGGAATGGACGTCGTAGGTCCCATTTTTCCTCCTCCGCGGCCAAAGGCATCGGTTTATTCTAGCGATCACCGACATTTCCGCGGGCGTAAGCAATCCCGCTAAAAGAAGTCAAGGCGAAGTAACCATCAAATTTATCAAACACCATGTCATTTATCGACATTGTCCCGGACGGATCGTGCATGACAATGGTCCCCAATTTATCGCCAATTCCTTCATCGTTTTGAGAAATTCAAGATACAAGATGTCTCACAACAGCCTTATAATCCAAAGAAGAAATGGATTAGCCAAGCATTCAACAAGACGATTATCAAAATTCGTCAAGCTTGTGAAGAGTAACAAGCGACCGATGATAAACTCGAGAAGCACTCGGGCGATCGCACGATCGCGCGACGCCAACCGAGAGACCCCGCATTCCCCGGTTTACTGCGCGGCTCCCTGGAAATCAGATTCACACTTCGCACGCCTCTTCAACAGATGACGATCAAGAACAACATCAAAACGCCTCAAGAGCTTGAGATGTTAGATGAGAAGCTCGAGGCTCAACAATGCATTGAGTTCTACCAGCTAGATGTCAAGGCTTTCAACAAGAAAGTTCGACAGAGAACTTTTAGAGAAGGAGATTTGGTCCTCGCCGCCGACGACCGATAATCCTCACTTCCAAAAAGAAAGGTAAATTCAACCTAAATGGGAGGGTCCGCTTGTAATAGAAACGGTTTACTCCAATGGTGCATATCGCCTCATTACCCAAAATGGCGACCGGCAATTAATGCCGATAAATGGGAAGTTCCTGAAGAAATACTACCCATAGTATCTTCGGGATAACCCGTTTCGACGGGAAGTTCCTCGTGGGATGTTTCACCCACTTTTCGCGAGGATAACCCTAGATTTATCCTCCATCACAATTTCCCCCACCGATCAAATTCCTTGACGGTGGGTCTACAAATTTTCTGGTACATTACCAAAATCCCCTCTTGATTCCTTCTATGAACAAGAGGCCCACTCAAAATTCCTTTCACGCTGGAGAGAGAATATAAAATCCTTCCTCTCCAAGCGTAAAATCCTTTTCGTGTCAAACGGAAGGGTTTCATCCTTCATCTTAGGTAGCGCCGACTGAAGGTATGCGCCGATTTTCGCATCAGTTGTCCGATCAAGGTCGCTCGAAGTCTTTTCGGTTCTCGGAGTGGAGATCCCACTCTTAGTTCCATCTTCATCTCGTAGCCGACCGAAGGTATGCGCCGATTTTCGCACTGTGTTGTCCGATCAAGGTCACCCGAAGTCTTTTCGGTTCTGAGTGGAGATCCCACTCTTAGTTCCATCTTCATCTCGTAGCCGACCGAAGGTATGCGCCGGATTTTCGCATCAGTTGTCCGATCAAGGTCACCGAAGTCTCTTCGCTTCTGAGTGGAGATCCCACTCTTAGTTCCATCTTCATCTTAGGTAGCTACCGATCAAGGTATGCGCCGATTTTCGCATCAGGTTGTCCGATCAAGGTCACCCGAAGTCTTTTCGGTTCTCGAGTGGAGATCCCACTCTTAGTTCCATCTTCATCTCGTAGCTACCGACCGGGTATGCGCCGATTTTCGCACTGTGTTGTCCGATCAAGGTCACCCGAAGTCTTTTCGGTTCTCGGAGTGGAGATCCCACTTAGTTCCATCTTCATCTTAGGTAGCCGACCAAGGTATGCGCCGATTTTCGCACTGTGTTGTCCGATCAAGGTCACCGAAGTCTCTTCGCTTCTGAGTGGAGATCCCACTCTTAGTTCCATCTTCATCTCGTAGCCGACCGAAGGTATGCGCCGGATTTTCGCACTGTGTTGTCCGATCAAGGTCACCCGAAGTCTTTTCGCTTCTGAGTGGAGATCCCACTCTTAGTTCCATCTTCATCTCGTAGCGCCGACCGAAGGTATGCGCCGAGATTTTCGCACTGTGTTGTCCGACCGAAGGTCACCCGAAGTCTTTTCGCTTCTGAGTGGAGATCCCACTTAGTTCCATCTTCATCTCGTAGCTACCGACCGGGTATGCGCCGATTTTCGCACTGTGTTGTCCGGATCAAGGTCGCCTCGAAGTCTTTTCGCTCTCGGAGTGGAGATCCCACTCTTAGTTCCATCTTCATCTCGTAGCCGACCGAAGGTATGCGCCGATTTTCGCACTGTGTTGTCCGATCAAGGTCGCCTCGAAGTCTCTTCGGTTCTCGAGTGGAGATCCCACTCTAGTTCCATCTTCATCTCGTAGCGCCGACCGAAGGTATGCGCCGATTTTCGCACTGTGTTGTCCGACCAAGGTCACCCGAAGTCTTTTCGGTTCTCGGAGTGGAGATCCCACTCTAGTTCCATCTTCATCTTAGGTAGCCGATCAAGGTATATACGGATTTTCGCATCGTGTTGTCCGACCAAGGTCACCCGAGTCTTTCGGTTCTCGGAGTGGAGATCCCACTCTTAGTTCCATCTTCATCTTAGGTAGCCGACCGAAGGTATGCGCCGATTTTCGCATCGTGTTGTCCGACCAAGGTCACCCGAAGTCTTTTCGCTTCTCGGTGGAGATCCCACTCTTAGTTCCCCTCTTATCTTAGGTAGCCGACCGAAGGTATGCGCCGAGATTTTCGCACTGTGTTGTCCGATCAAGGTCACCCGAAGTCTTTCGGTTCTCGGAGTGGAAATCCCACTCTTAGTTCCATCTTCATCTTAGGTAGCGCCGACCGAAGGTATGCGCCGATTTTCGCACTGTGTTGTCCGATCAAGGTCACCCGAAGTCTTTTCGATTGAAGAAGACACCGAGTTCGATTCGGGTATTTTATCCCGGCCTAAGAAGGATAAAGCCAACGCCACACGCTGTCGGCTTAGTCTTTTTCCGATTGAAGAAGACACCAAGGTTCATCTTGGGGCATTTTATCCCGGCCTAAGAAGGATAAAGCCAACGCCACACGCTGCCGGTTTAGTCTTTCTCCGATTGAAGAAGACACCAAGGTTCATCTTGGGGCATTTTATCCCAAGCCTAAGAAGGGATAGGCCAACGCCACACGCTGCTGTCGGGTTTAGTCTTTTTCCGATTGAAGAAGACACCAAGGTTCGCCTTGGGGTATTTTATCCCGGCCTAAGAAGGGATAAAGCCAACGCCACACGCTGCCGGTTTAGTCTTTTTCCATTGAAGAAGACACCAAGGTTCGCCTTGGGGTATTTTATCCCAAGCCTAAGAAGGGATAAAGCCAACGCCACACGCTGCCGGTTTAGTCTTTTTCCGATTGAAGAAGACACCAAGGTTCGCCTTGGGGTATTTTATCCCGGCCTAAGAAGGGATAAAGCCAACGCCACACGCTGCCGGTTTAGTCTTTTTCCATTGAAGAAGACACCAAGGTTCGCCTTGGGGTATTTTATCCAAGCCTAAGAAGGATAAAGCCAACGCTTCACACGCTGCTGTCGGGTTTAGTCTTTCTCCGATTGAAGAAGACACCGAGTTCGATTCGGGTATTTTATCCCGGCCTAAGAAGGATAAAGCCAACGCCACACGCTGTCGGCTTAGTCTTTCTCCGATTGAAGAAGACACCGTGAGTTCGATTCGGGTATTTTATCCCGGCCTAAGAAGGGATGAGTCTACGGTAACACGCTGCTGGGTTAGTCTTCCTGAAAAGACGAAGCCTACGATTCAACATCGTAGCATTAAGTCTAAGAGAGTTTCATTCTTTTAGCACAACGCTGTGTGTAGAACGGATTTAGACAATCTACATGCTAGCCCAACTCAAACGGTAGTTGGTAAAGGCTCATCAAACCCGCTGAAGGTCGGGTTGGCTAATAACCCTAAAGCCAACGCCACACGCTGCTGTCGGCTTAGTCTTTCTCCGATTGAAGAAGACACCGAGTTCGATTCGGGTATTTTATCCCGGCCTAAGAAGGGATAAAGCCAACGCTTCACACGCTGCTGTCGGCTTAGTCTTTTTCCGATTGAAGAAGACACCGTGAGTTCGATTCGGGTATTTTATCCCGCCTAAGAAGGGACGAAGCCCACGGCAATACGCTGCTGTCGGGTGGTCTCTTGCCCGTAAAAGAGTATAAAGCCTATGTATTCAATATCATAGCAACAAGTCTAGAAGAGTTTCATTCTTTTAGCACAACGCCACGCATGAACGGATCCGATAATCCGCGACGCCAGCCCAACTCAAACGGTGGTTGGTAAAGGCTAATCAAACCCGCTGAGGGTCGAGGGTTTGCCAAAATCCTATAAGTATTATGGTTAATTATTTCGACGAAGTAAAAGAATCATAATAAATAGTGAAAGGGATGGATCTTATTCATTTGAAGCAAATATAGAAGGAGCTACAATTATCGAGACAACCGATTCAAGCAAAGTTATGATAATACATCTAAATAAAAATCGTGAACGACTGGCCGAACAAAGAGAACGTAAAAGTCTCGCAGACATCGACTTCATTGGCACAATCCAAGAATGTGAAGGAAGGGCACAGGTTTGACAACGCTAATTTTTCCTCCGGATCGCCGAACCCGAGCCTTGGCTTCCTTCTCAAGTTCCTCTTCGTAATTCGCAGCAATAGCACCGCGATGTTCCCGACGATCGCCGAGGACTTGCTTCTCACGCTCGCGCACATCCGACTCGTGCACTCACGCTGAAATCCTTCAACGCTTTCCCTTGAACAGCCCCGATTCGTGACGCTCGACATGGGTGTGGTACAAGTTTATCTTACGCCGCAGCGATTGCCGCCATATGAGTTCGAAAATATGATCTCTTGCTCGATATTTTCCTCTCGCTAAAAACGCTGCTCACGAAGCCTTGATCCGAAGCCGCCGACGAAGTCGATCACCTCATCGCATGATTCAAAAGGCTAAATCCTCCACACGGTATGCAAGAGTTAGCCGCCTAGTGAGCTTTTGCTCACAACGATTAGCTAGCCGAGGGCCACCAACACGCCAATTTCCTCCAAGATACTCAATATGAATGGGCGTAAGACCATGAGTCACTTCATCTAACCTCGATAATAGAGATCGCCTGCTTCAAACTATTCTCCAACAAATTAAAGAGACCCATCACGTAACCGGGTCGAACGGCATTTTGGCCCGGCAATCTCGCAATAGGTTGAATCCGTGGAAGTGGTCCGCCAAGATTAACTCGGGCCTCCACCCGCCTCTATACCGGGCGGTCTGGAAATCCTGCCTAAGGCCGTAGGGAGGCGGTGGAGCGGATGATGGAAGCGATCCTCAAACTCGCCATCCCAAATTATGATAGTAGGCTCAGCCAGGGTTTCTTCATATGTATGTGCTTCGGCTGCGGTTCGCTTCTGTGGAAAAGGCCTTCTCCTGATGACCTTGAGAATCGAGACTTGACATTGGGAGCCTTCGAAGCAGACTATAATCATCGGAGCATCCGCCACCACAAGAGAACGAAGGGTTACCGATCATTTAGGAGGAATATAAAAAAAGGAAACAAGATAAGGCGTGGAACTCTTCTCGAAACCCATGAGATTGAGTCACGACCTTATAACGTACGACGATTCCCAGATCGACACCGAGAACGATAAATATAGCCGCAGAAACCAAGCTGCAATATATTCCGCTCTACGAGCAAGGGTACGGTATGAAATCGCCCCGCTAAAGACATCGAGACGGTGATGACCAAGCAAAACCAACTGTAGCTTCCATCCCCACAAAGGAGAATTTCGCTCTTCCTAATCGCCTCACAAAGGAGAACGAAGCGGGGTCATAACGAGAGTACACACCAAGCGCCGATCCTCACGAAGGAGAATCTCGACTCTTCCCAATCGCCACAAAGGAGAACGGCGGGATACAACGATATATGTAATGAATATGATGATGCCGGGCGACCACCGAAAGAAGGAGGCGCATTCACGCCGCGGCGAAGTTGATCGACTCGAACGCTGCGGATCTTCCCGACGACATCGAAACCGCAAAGAAGACGAATAGAGTCGATACATAGTGGAAGATCAGCAAATAAAGGTCAAAAGCTACAAAATCCGACGCCGAAAGCACACGACGAGCACCGGCCAGGCGTGACGCTGCCACTGGCGCCTCGAAGGAGCCGGCATATACGCTGGCGCTTCTTAACAAGAAGGCGCCGGCTGGCTGGCGCTTAGCGCGGCAAAGCGAAGAATATTTCAAGGCGCTGGCGCTTAGCGCTGCCACGCTATTGCGCTTACGGGCCATGCTTCTGGCCGCTGGCCGCTAGCAGACTCATGGGCGCTGGGCTGGGCCGCTCCCGCCGCCGCCGCTTATGGCCGCCACGCATCAAGGCCTCTGCCCCTTCTCCCTCGTGGTTTTCATCACCGCATACACAAAGAAAAGAGAGAAGAAAAGAAGAAAAAGGACTCGTGAGGCTCATTATACATACCTTGTTGATTGAAGGAGATGAGACGGCGCAGACGAGATGAAAACAAGAGGAAGAGAGCAAAGGGGGCCGCCTAGGTCGCAAGAAAGAAGCTTTGTGGGTATTTATAACAACCCCACATGCACCCAATCCTCTTTGAACAAGGACTCCTATTTGGCAAGAAGTAGGAATTTTAATTGGAGCCCAAATCAATTCCAATTAGGACTCTAATCAGCCCCTAATTAGGAGTCCTAATTGAAATCTTGTTTGAATGTCAAGATGGCATGCGTCGGTCGTTAATTGGCTCCTAATTCCTCCGCCATATTGGGAAAGATTCTCAAGGTTTATTCGCAGATAACACCTCGCGAATTGCATCGACATCAACGCCGCCTAATCCTACTCCAACTAGGATTACAGTATAAAGCTGTTTCCTAATTTATTGAGAAGTTCAGGAAGAATATTCTCACAAGAAATATTCTTAGGGATAACTTCGATCGTCTTGGATTACACCGGCGCAAATCAGCAGCGTCGCCTAATCCTATTCCAACTAGGATTACGGTATAAACTGTTTCCTAATTTGTCGAGAAGTTCCTAAGAATATTCTCACAAGAAATATTCTTAGGGATAACTTCGATCGTATGGATTGCACCGACGCAAATCAACGCGTCGCCTAATCCTACTCAACTAGAATTACGAGTATAAACTGTTTCCTAATTTATTGAGAAGTTCAGGAAGAATATTCTCACAAGAAATATTCTTAGGGATAACTCGATCGTATGGATTGCACCGACGCGAAATCAACGCTGCCGCCTAATCCTACCCAACTAGGATTACAGTATAAAGCTGTTTCCTAATTTGTCGAGAAGTTCCTAAGAATATTCTCACAAGAAATATTCTTAGGGATAACTCGATCGTATGGATTGCACCGACGCGAAATCAACGCTGCCGCCTAATCCTACTCCAACTAGGATTACAGTATAAACTGTTTCCTAATTTATTGAGAAGTTCAGGAAGAATATTCTCACAAGAAATATTCTTAGGGATAACTTCGATCGTATGGATTGCACCGACGAAATCAACGCCGCCTAATCCTACTCAACTAGGATTACGAGTATAAACCGCTTCCAAATTTTCAACGAGGAGTTCCCGGAGAATAAACCCATATTCTTAAGGATAACTCGATAACCCTTAATTTCCTCCCACCATAATATCCAAGAGAGGAATAATCGGCAGTGAAAGTCCGCGAAACCGGGAATATATGTCCAGCCGAAGAAACTTCACCCACCGTGGATAATCATATCCCAACAACGGTCAAAGCGTCGCTTTCATGGTGAAGGCTAGGACAATGGTTGAAAGCCAAATGGTCTCTGTTTCAACAAGGAATCCTGAGGATGTCTCCATGAAAAGATCAGTCCTCGGCTATTGCTTAAACCAACAACACACGGATGATGGAGGAAATAACCGACGAGGGTTATGGAATTCCATGTACTCGACACAACCAACATATCGCCAACAAGGAGTTCGCCGACATACGGATAAGTCCAAAAGTCCGATGGTTAGTCAAACAACAACCAACCGACACGAAGTTACAAGCAAAACTCACCCACCACTTCAATCAAGATTTCAACAAACGGTCGACAATAAATGCAGCACCGGATCTTATCGTGAATCCTACAAAGAACCGGATGATCTAAAAGAATCAAGACTTGAAGCTATCTTTTGGGACCCTCACCAACGAAGGTCGGAACCATCATGTCCAAAGCATCCTGCACTCATCAAGAATTGAGATCAGACGCTTTGGAGGGGTATCTCAGAGGCGCTGAAAATACTTACAAGATCCCCGAAACCAACTCGCGTGATGGAGTCTCAATGACAACCCATCGAATGATACGGACGCCAAATCGTTAAGACGCGAAACTCGACGGCGAACCCACAATCCACAAGCACCCGCTTAAACCGACTTGAACGCATTAATCGGATCCCGTGACCGCTGGATAGTCCCGACCCAAATACGACGGAACCTAAGTCCCGAGAAGGCCAAGAGTCGAATAGGCGTGGCCTAAACCCAGAGACCGGTGAAAACGGCCAAACGGGCAAAAACGGCGAACGGCGCCGCCAACTTGGCCGAAGTTACTTCTGCCAGTGGTCGGGCGGTTTCGCCAATAATGGTCGAAGCCACTCCAACCTGTCGAGGCAGCTCTGGCCAATCCAGGGCTTCATGTGGTCGAGGAGGCTGCACACCATGGCCGAAGCCACCTCTACCAACTTGTCGAGGTGCCTCGCCAAGGGTCGAAGCCGGCCAGCACCCCTATTGTATAAATAGGGGGTCTTGAAGGTCGGGGGTGGATTTTGAGGATTTGGCTCTCTGAAACTCTGGATTTTCTCAAGAATTCGCGACGATCCACGAGCCGCCGACGACCGCTCCGAAAGCACCGGCGAGCACAAGTCCACCGACGCCTGATCTAAGAAGGTAATCAATTCGGTCGAACTACAGATACCCTCTAGGTTAAGCTTCGCCTTAACCTCGTGGATAGCGCCGGATTTCTCCTAGTAGATCTCACCCGCCCGCGATCCTCTCCTTCGTGAGTGTGATCCCCTCAGCGCTTCATTTCCTTCGTGAAACGAGCCCCTTTACATCTCGTAATTCCAACCCGGTCTCTACCTAGATCGAATTGCGGTGGTCCACAGACACAAAAGTCCCCAAGCATGCAAAGAACCCACGCAAGCGGACCTCGACATAACGTAGATCCTCGTGTTTGTTCACAAGGATAAAAGTTATAATCTTTTTGATTGTACTTTAAAATAAAAGGCATTTCTTTTGAATTTTGTTGTAGGCCAAAGAAGCTGTAAGCAAGTTCAAATCAATGACAATCATCCCAACTTTTACCGCGAACAAAGATGAATCATAATTAAGCACTAATTAAACAATCAAGGACTAATGGATCCGAATCCCTTGTTTAATAATCAAATTAAGCTTTATCTAGACTAACTTCAACAACAATTACCTGAAAATATCACATTGACATACCATTTAAAGTCGTCAAGTATGATTATTTAATAGAACAGCTCTACTTAAAATGTACGCGTTATGCATGAGTAGTGCATTCTCCAATGTTAAGGGATTGATTAATTTCTTGTTATGGCTCATTTCAAAACTTTCAGAGCTAGTTTGGGCAAGCAAGATCCTATCTCCATGCCAAGTTGGAATTTGGATCCTCTCCACTATAAAAAAGTAGTGGAAAGACCACTACTTTTAATTTCAACCGTTGATTATTTAGTAGGCAATCATGATACAATCTAAATCCAACACTCACCTCCGTGTATTGCTCTCATTCCTAATTTGCACTCAAAAAAAATCACAACCACCAACTAAATAATTAATGATTGTGATTATGTAGTGGTCCCTCCACTACTTTTTTATAGTGAAGAGGATCCGAATCCGGCAAATTGCAATTTATAACACCAGATAGAATATATCCATGCACATCCAGCCTCCTCCTTCAACTCTATATAAACCCTACCGCTTCGACAAATTTTCTTCACAGCCTCTCATATTAATAATTAACAATATCACAATGGCTCGCTCCACTGCTGCAATTGTGGCCATTACCGCCATTGTTCTGATGGGCGGCCTCTACGCTGAGGGGATTACGTGCGGGGATTTTGTGCGGAACCTCAGCCCTTGCGTCGGATATCTCGTCGCTGGCCAAGAAACGTTGCCGTCGCCGGATTGTTGTGCTGGTGTCGAGGCTGTCAAGAACGCAGTTCAGACAACAGACGGAGCTAATAAGAAGTCGGCTTGCAATTGTGCCCAGGGCGTTTTCAGAGCTGTTCCAGGTGTAATAAATACAACTCTTATTGAAAACATCCCTGTCGCTTGTAACCTCTTCGATTCCTTCACCCTTACTGAATTCTGCGGGTAAGTATCGATCACAGGATTCTAGTCTACTCAGAGATGATGTATTTATACCGAAGACAGACTTGAACCTATTTTTCATTATTTTTATAATTCTTGTTGGTTTTGCAGTATTACTTTGCCTTAAGCTCTTTTGGAGCTCTATCCCTCACAGCAAGTACTATTACTATATATGCACGAGAGTTGCGAGAATAAAGTTGAGGCCATTTCTATAGTTTCAACGTGTGCCAGTTTGTGTTTGTGTTTCCGTTTGTTATGTACCAGTGTGTTTGTTTCTGATGTTCAATAACATCACTCTTTGTTTGCGTACTGTTGAGGACTACTGCATCTTTGTTAATATATGAAAGTTTTCCTAGCTATTAATTAATGATGGTTTGATTTCTATGCATGACTATGAGATCTTCTTCAAAAGGTAAATATTTATGAACAAAGATAACATTTTATGTTAAAAATCAATGATTCATGTGCAAGTGTAACAATTTATAAACAAAAGTGACAATTCAATGAATGAAATCAATAGTTTTGTGAGGTAAAGTGTCAGTTTATGAACAAATTTAACATACTACATGTACAACATATAATAGTTTAGGTAACACATAATTGTGTACAAAATATAACACTTTTATAAATAAACAATAATGATTTATGTACAAAAGTGGGTAATGGTTCTTAAATAAAAATGTAAAAGATAACATCCCCCTCCCGACAAAACACCCTCCCCTTCCCTCCTCCTTCCTCATCCACTACCTCTTGCTCTTACTACTATCTCTCCTCTTGTTTGTGTTTCCATTTGTTATGTGCTAGTGCATTTGTTTCTGAGGTTCAATAGCGTCACTCACTAGTACAAATCTGATTTGCCCAAACGGTTCTCGTAACCGTTTGGGCAAATGAAAATAGCCCAAACGGGCAAAACCATTTGGGATAATAATACCCAAATGGTTATAACCGTTTGGGCCATGGAGGGATCCCAATCGGCTTGCCCAAACGGTTTAACCCGTTTGGAAAAAATAGCCCAAACGGGCTACACCGTTTGGGAGTTTTAGCGATTTTTGAAAAAAATTAAATACATATTTTCCTCCGTTCAGATCTGATCCCTGTACCTAAACCCGCCCCCCCTAAAATATTTCCCCAAAGTGAAAAAACCCCGCGCGCCTCTCAAATCCCTAACCCCACGTGCCTCCCTCATCGACCCCCTCGACATCCGACCGCGGCCGCATCCCCAACATCGACCCCCTCGAAGTTCACGGCGGCCTCTTCTTCAACATCGAACCCCTCGAAGTTCACAGCGGCGTCTTCTTCGACGTCGACTTCGTCTCGCTCCTCACCGGCAACCTCGACGATGCCACCTCCGTGAACTTCGACCGCCTCCTCCTCAGCGGCGTCTTCTTCAACATCGAACCCCTTGGAGGCTGCAGCATCGCCTCCACCGCCTCCTCCTCAGATCGCCTCTTTCTCCTCTGTAAATACTATCTCCTCTCTACAAAACCCTAAACCTAATTTGACCTTCTAACCCAAATTTCCCTATTTACAGCAGATTAATCGACTTCCGGACGTCGCTTTCTCTTCCTCATCGTCCTCTTTCTCGAGCAGACATATTTAGGGTAATTTCTGAAAGTTTTGTTATTTTCAAGAAATATTGAGTTTTTTCTGCTCTTATCTTGTATTTTCTAAATTTTTTGGTTATTCATGAAAATTAATGCAATGTATGATGTTGCGTATTGTGATATTTATCCATTCGTATTTTCATCATTGGATCCAAACTAGTTAAAATTCTAGGCAAAGGAAGAGAATAGGTGAATTATTAAAATAAAACATGCATGATTCATTTAATTAGTTTGTTATCCTAAGCAAGCACCATCTAGTCGATGCAACATCAATCTAAGGTTTTAAAAAATATATCTTGATATATAAATTTGTATTGAGAGGGTTCTACTAAAATTTTCCTTGAATTTTGAAAATCCTGCAATTTGAATATTTTCCTTGAATTTTGTAAGCTCCTAGTTGTTTTTAACTATTCTCTTTCCTTTTACGATCGTAAAATAACATATTACTGAAGAAAATTTTTTCGAGTGCTACTTTGATAAATTCAACAACTAAATCAATATTCATAGAAGGCACAAAAACAAAATAAAAATAAACTATTTGAGGTCCGTACATGTGAATCTTCACTTCCACTAGCCATAAAGCCTGCTCGCTCGTTATTGATAAATTATTTTATTTAGGTTAGCATGGCCCGTGACTACATAAGAGTTAAGGATTGGATGTCATTGAGTCGCCGAGCATGCAATCTGATTTTGTTAATGGAGTTGGTGCTTTTATGGACTTTGCACGTAGACACGATATGGTTCGACGGGAGAGGCTCATTTGTCCGTGTAAATTATGTGTGAATAAGTTACATCAGCTAGAGGAAGAAGTAGAAGTTCACATTGTAAAGAATGGTTTTGTTAGTGATTATATGACTTGGGTATATCACAGAGAAATTGAAGGTCTCAGTGATGCGGATGAAGAAGAACAAGAAGAAGACAACTTATATCCGGGTGAGGAAATGGAGGAGATGGTAGAGGTTGCTCTTGGTGACACTAATCCTATTGAAGATCTTCCTTCTGGACGAGGACAGCGTGAAGACAATTATGACAAATACATGAATGATGCTAGGAGGCCGATTTATGATAATGCAAAACACTCCATGTTGTCATGGTTTGTTCATCTTTTTCAGATTAAGCGTCTAAATAAATGGAGCAACAAGTCATTCACAATGCTTCTGAGGTTTCTAAAAGATTCTATGCCTCCGGGGAACCATATGCCTGAGAGCTGGTACGAAGCTCAAAAGATAATGTCTAATCTGGGTCTAAACTATGAGAAGATTCATGCATGTCCCAATGATTGTGTATTGTACTGGAAGGAAAATTCAAATAAGATAGAGTGTCCTACTTGCGGCGAGGCTAGATATAAGAAGAAAGTACATAGTCAGAAGAAAGATATTCCTATTAAGATAGTACGATACTTTTCCATAACACAGAGGCTACAGAGGCTATTCAAATGTAAGAAGACAGCGGTGGCAATGACCTGGCATCATCGTGCTCATCCAAGTGAAAATGGAAGAATGAGTCATCCTAGAGATACGCCCACATGGAAGGATTTTGACAATAGGCACCCAACATTTAGTAAGGAACCTCGTAATATCAGGCTCGGGCTGGCTAGTGATGGCTTGTGTTGAAGGGCCATTGTTGTACTGCATCTTTATCAATATATGAAAGTTTTTCTAGATATTAATTAATGAGCGTTTGATTTCTATGCATGACTTTGTCTTAAATTTAGTCCCTCTTACCATTAGACCAAAACTCTAAAGTTATGGTGAGGGTCAAGGATTATAGTTTTATATTAATTATAACATGCCCGACAAGTTGAGCGCCTTTTTTTATGGGCTGAAAACCTAGACTCACATAGCGGTAACAATTTTTTAAAATCCGCATTAAATTCATGGCCAGTAAGATTCGAGCCTCGGTTACTCTGATACCATCTTAAATTTAGTCTCTCTAACCATTACACCAAAATTCCGAAGTTATGATGAGGTTGAGGATTATAGTTTTATATTAATTATAACACTTTGTGATCTTCTTCAAAAGGTAACAGATTTAATTATGAACAAATATAACATTTTATGTTTAAAAAAAGTTATAGATTCATGAGCAAGTATAACAATTTATAAACAGAAGTGACACTTTTTATTATCGCGCATTTGGCGCACACGGGAATCGAATCCAGGCCCCCCACGAGGGAGCTACGGCATATAATAGTTTAGGTAACGCATAATTGTGTACAAAATATAACACTGTTATAAATAACGATGATGATTTATGAACAAAATGGCAAGAAAATTAAAATTAAACAAATTTGGGGAAAAGCTAAAGTTTAAAAGGGTTATGTGATACGCCCTAAAGTTCAAGGAAGTTATGTGAGATAAATAAAGTACACAGAAATTATATGAAAACTCTCCGGGGGTTGGTTAGTCATGCATGTGTTTTAAAAAAATGTTACAATAAGGGCGCACACCAAGCTGTGTCCGAGTGACTCTCGTCCATTTTGGAGATTGACGCACGCGGTGGCGCTCAACAAGACACACAAATGATGTGATGATTACAGTGTGATGTTAATTAACCAAGGACGAACGACCGGGACTAGACTGATTATGGTGCAATGTATTACGATGTGCGCGTCTGATGAGCAACGTGCACAGCCTGATATAAAAATAGCAGGCGTAGTAGCTGTGGCTCAACCGAAAAGAGTATGTATATACATGAAAGGGTTTTTGCCTTTAGACCTAAGGTTTTACCTGATTTAACCTATCATAACTTTCAAAATCAAAAGATACCCCCTTAAGTTTAAGATTTTTTTTTTTTTCAGAAACTCCTCTTAATACTGTGAACCATAATTTTTATGGAAAAAACACTTTCCTCCGTAATTTTACTCACCCATGTAAAAATTGCGGTTAATGTCGTTGGGTTTGTTTGATAAAAACTTTAAGTTAAAGAGTTCTTTTTATAACCTCTAAACTTAAGGGGTGTTTTCTGATATTTTAAAAATTATGGGAGGTATTCTGATAATTGTCTAAAGTTAAGGGAGGTTTTCTAATATTTAGCCTAAAAGATCACCCTGTAACTCTATTTGAGAATTAATCGAGGATCCCGCGATGCCGCAATCAAGAACTTTAGAATTGAGCATAATTTTAGTGTCTCATCCTCTGCCCTAGTACCTTGTCCTCTATCCTAACATCTCCTCCGCCATCCCTAGCTCTTCCTCATTTGTCCACTAGTTTCTCCTCCGTCTCAGTAGTCAAAATCCCCCATTAACCGCTCCTACCTTTGTCTTTAGTGATTTTTTTTTGTTTTTTTGTTTTTGTGTTTCATGTTTGAGCCCCAATAATTCATTCATTTCTTTAATATGAAGAAGTTGCTGAAAATGGCCAAATTATATCCATATGAAATTTCTAGTGTTGAGATCTTCGCACTTATTAATAAACTTGGCAATGACACTGTTGATGTGTGCATAGAGATGAAAGATTTACTAATTTGAAGGGGATATGTGGTCTTTCAAAAAAGATGGTGGAGACTAAAAAGGTTTAAGATTTAGAGTATTTTATTTTGAGTATGATAGTGATTTTATCTGTGGTTATGACAGATATGGAGAATAACTTTTTCTATAATGAAGTTCACAAAAAAAATAAGTTGCAGAATGGAATGAGTGATGATAGGCTCAATGATTGCTTGGTGACATATATTGAGAAAGATATATTAGATAATGTTACTAATGATACGATTATGTATTTTTTCCAAAATATAAAAACTCTTTAAAAAAATTTTAAATTTTTTATTATTAATTATATAGTGACAACTCTCTTTAAAAATCCTAGATCTGCCACTGATCTAACTCTTTTGGGCTTAGCTTGTTTATCAAACCCCTACATCCAATGGGGCCTTCTCTTCTCCGATCCCCTCGCCACCGCCAATGCCATGGACCGCCTCAAAACCTCGCTCTCCAAAACTCTACATAGCTTCTACCGTCTCGCTAGCCCTCTCAAACCACCAAACTTGCGTTTGACGAGTTTAGGATAATGTACGGACGTTCGGTGTGTAGTTCACCGAGGTATGATTTGCTTGGAGGGGGAGTTTGGATGGGGAGCAGTGGGGCGGCGAGTAAGTAGGAGGGGAAGGTACGTGGCGATGTGCATGGGAAGGGAGGGGAGAGGGAGTGTGGATTCGGAGGTGAGTTTGGTGGGGGAGGGGATGAGTAAAGCTTTTGTTGGATGAGGAATTTAAGTGTGGTTTTGGCATAATTGGGTGTTTTGGTATTGGTATATAATGTTTTCCTAATGTTTATGCGTATGTACACGTTTGTGTGCTTGCAGCAGGTATCTTTTCTCAAACTGCAAAGCAAGTGTTCCCTTTTTCTTTTTCTTTTTTTTTTTTTTTTTTTTTGGTTGGTTTGGGGGTGTTGAGCTAGTGTTGTTTATATATGTTAGTATAAAACATAATCTTCAAACTTTTAACATTAAATGAGGGATTTACGTTCAAATTGCTACTATTAAAAACAACTTATAATAAATTTAAAGGTATAAATCAAAAAATTTAGGGTCTAATATAAGAAAACACCTTAAAAATTTGCAGATTTCCTGTTTGCCCCGAGCACTGCCAAACAAGGCTCTATGATCTAGGTGACTATACCTGCGCTTCCCAATTCATTAGAATTCTAGACCTTCATGCACTAGGAATCCTTCTCCTTCATGCAATAGGGGAGCTATTTCAAATTAATCCATTAGAATTCATTAGAATTCTAGACCTTCATGGACTAGGAATTTGAGTTCAAAACTGATGACTCTTTTAAGGACTGTTTGAATATTTCATCCAATTAATGGATTAATTTGAAATAGCTCCCCTATTGCATGAAGGAGAAGGATTCGTTGGAGATTATAAATAAGCCTGTCCTCCATGTAATTTCCGCAATATAATAAGAAGAGGAAATTAGTTCTCAATTTAATTTCCCTCCTCTTTCATCACCAGTCTTTCTTTGAGCCAAGGAGTTCTGTCAACCACGTACAACGTTATTGAGACGATTTTTTATGAAGGTATGAATTCATCGTTTTCTGTATTCTATGATTCATACTCGTTTGTGTCGAGGATTACGACACAAATAATAGTTGAAAACAACCAAAAGGCTGAAGACATCAAATATTGGGATGGAATTGATTATTAACTGCATCTGAAATTTCAACAGGTTGCTTGGCTTCGGATTGGCAAATAATTTTGTGTTTAGCTTAGCTAATTTAGCATAATTGGTTATCCAATTTCTGAATATAGTAATTTCGGTCAAATTAAGCAATGTATAGTACCCTTAAAGAAACTTACTTGCAATGTCATGAAAAATTCACAAACGAGTAAATTAGGGTTCATAACCAAAGCACCTCTCTGACACCTTGATTGTGCTAATCGTTTATTATGGATATATAAGGGTTCTTGCATATATAGCCCTCATATTTGCAAAATTCCCCTATAATTCTTGATATTTGCAATATTACCTGTCAAAACTCGTGTATCAGGTCTTCTACCCCTCCACCTCAACAATGTTGATTTTTAAACGGGCAACATAAAATTTTCCAATAATTTCTAACAGGTTTGCAACATTTTTCCATTTAAAAACTAAACTTGCTAAGTAGGAGGGGTAGAAAAAAATCAATGTGAGAGGATTAGGGGTAATTTTGCAAATATCAAGATTTAGAGGATTAAGTTTCAAATATTGAGTATGTGAGGGGTATATATGCAAAATCCCCTATGTATAAACAACTAAATAAAATTTTAATTATTATTAGCAAGAAACAGGCCTTTGGACTTGAAGCCCAAATCAAGCCAACACAGCCTACCTAGTTTGCGAGTAGAAGCTTTAGAACTGACCTTCAAAACCCCTTCCCCACTCTCTAAGTCACGAGAAATTCTCGTCAGATCGCAGGCTATAGGTCAGTGATTATTATTATTATTTGGTTTTTTAATTGTTTTTTACCCTAATTAGGTCAACCTGTTTCTTATTAGATCTAGCTTTTGATTCCTAAGTGCTTAAATTAAAGATTCCCAAACTAGATAACCTAGTTTTATTATGGATAGTTATCTAGATTTGTTTCATATTGTACCTTGATCACCTCTTATGATGATGATTTACCTGAATTTGCTTGAGCATGCTTGAAATTTTTTTTCAAAAAGTATTAATGAGTTTTAAATAAATTTTAAGAGAAATTTTGTATTTTTAATAACCATAGACCGTAATCTAAATCCGACAAATTGTTGGGTTTGAATATTAGATCGTGTACACTATTGCTGCATGCAGATTAATCTTGTAGTATGAATGACAATTTTTACAAAAATAAACTTTTAGAATTGTGTTGCACATTAGTTTATTTTGATGTAAAATGAGTTACAATGGAAGCAATTTCAAGATATTTCAATAAATTTTTTTCTTATAATTCAGGAGTTTGTTTTTGCCAGTTCTGGTTCCTCAATTTAGGAATCATGTAATCTTATATTTAGAAAGTCTTTTAAAGTTGGTTTTTCTAATCAATATCTAAATATGTTTGATTTTCCTCATGAGAACAGTGAGTTATTATGTGCCACTGTTTTGCATCATCCTTTCAACTTATTACTTTCTAAGTCTGCCGCACAGTATTTTTTAAATTAATTTTTTTGGTATCTATTGTTTCAGGAATATTATAAATGGGCTCATTGGATGGACTCCCTATTGATATCCTACAACTGATTGCTGAAAAGATAGCTCATCACGTAGACGTGCTTCGTTTTGCTGCTGTTTGTGGGATATTCCGCTCCATTATCATGGATAACCTGCACTTGCTTCCACCAAAATTACCATTGTGCCTCTGTGTCCTCCCCAATAAACCCCTCCACTACCATTGCTAATGCATTGTCGCGATAACGAGTGGGAGAACATAAACTTTTTTTCTATTTCCGACAGAATAAACTATGGTGATTTTCTTTTGCCAGAGATAAGAAACAAGTATTTCGCTGGATCTGGTCATGGTTGGTTGTTCACGGTGGATATCCAAGGCCGAGACATTCAGCTATTGAATCCATTAACCAGGGCTCAAATCCCTCTCCCATCTCTTAATGCATTCCAACATCCTGAAGGTGGATTTGAAAGTGGTGAATTCAATGATTTCGGGTTTATAGATAAGGCCATTATATTGTCAAATCCTTCAAGTAAGAGAAGAAATTTGGATGATGATGACCGCATGTTAGCCATGTCAATCATCTCCAATTTATGTGTGCTATCATTTTGTAGGGTCGGGGATGACAAGTGGACTAATGTAGAGGATTCTCTGATTCACATCCAAGATGTCATATGTTTCAAGGGTCAGATTTATGCTGTTGATTATCAAGGGATAGTCGTTGTTTATGATTTTGCTCGGGATAATAAGATGAAACAGATTGCAAATACACCATACTTAGTGGGTGACTCCCACAGATATCTGGTTGAGTCGACATATGGAGATCTGCTGCAAGTTGTAAGAGTGATCAAACATAGAGATGCTGATGATTATGAAGATGATGAAGGTCTTAGTACCACACTTAAGTTTTTTGTGTACAAACTTGAAGCTATTAAAAAGCCAGTTAAGCCTAAAGACGGTCCTCCCTACTACATGACCATCAAGAAAAGGGTTCCAATTAGACATAAATTCAACTTTAAATGGGTCAAGATTAAAAGCTTGGGCGATCAAGCTTTGTTCTTGGGTAAGAACAATTCGCTTTGTGTACGAGCATCAGAGTATCAAGGATGCAAGCCAAATTGCATATATTTTACAGAGCATGGGTTGTTGGGGCACACGGACATTGCACGAGGATATCTGGAAGACGTCGAAGTAGACTCTATTTGTGACATGGGCATATATGACTTTGAAGAAGAAAGCTTTCAAGATTTTAGCGAACTTAAATTGAGGTACTTTGTTCCGCCCATTTGGATCTCACTAGATCCATGTTAGCGTTCGTCGTCGACCCCCTTCCCCCACCCTCACCCCTAATGTAATATTTCTATTTATGCAGTATGGCTAATTTAGCTGGTCAAAGTACATTACTCTTGATTAAGATTTTGACACCAAAAATCAACAGCTCTTTCCATGTTTTCTTGTTTGCTGAGTGGTTTTATTCTTCTGCACATGTTCATGATGAACCGTTGATTTAAATGGTATAAATGAATTTCCTCAAGATTTTCATTACCCATTGGTTTAATACTACTACTCCTACGTCTATTTACGAGGGTCGACCCTGGGTGCTTTTTGTATTGCAGTCTGCCACCATTGGAGAAATATATGAGATGGTTAGTTGTTGAATGTCCATATCATGAGTATTGGCAACGTATTATCTGACTGGGTGCTTTTCTAGTAGTAAACTTTGAAGATGAAGTATTTTGGGTAGGATTATCCCCTTGAAGACGGTGCTGTAATTGTTCTCCACCATCCACACTTTATTAGAACCGCCCGGCATGCAAGCGGGCGTTCTGGTAAAATGTGTACCTTTATCTGATAAAATGTGTACCTTTATCGAGGGTCAGATCCGCCCGCCTATTTACTTTTTGCCCCCTATTTAGTCCATCAAGAGTCGGGTTACCAAGATGCCGACGCCTGATAAATTGTGTACTATTCATATGTGTCTTAAGGTTACTATAAAAGGGGTTATTCACATATATACCCTCTAAGTCATCTATATTTGCAAATCTGCCCCCAAATCTAGTTGTTGCAACTTTAACCCGCCCAAACTCTAACATCGAGTAAATCTGCTCTTACTATTTAACATCGTTATTTTAGGTTTCAACCCTACTTGCTCCCGCTAATCTATTGAATTCGTCCTCTCATATTTTCTGAACTATTTTTTTTGCCTACATAGGTTCATACTTACCCCCCTAAAACTATTTTCAGTCTCATCTTACAATGTGCTGAACTATTAAATTCATCTCAGTTTACGGGGTAGGAAAGGATAAATCTAATAATTTAGGGGGCAAGTAGGGATAGAGTCTTCCTTTTTAACTGTATGGCGAAATTTACACCTTCCTACCCTCCCTTTTAATGTATATCAGATCGGTGCTCCCCTCCCCTTCCCACTTCTACGGTTCTACCATGTCATCCTGCTAATTACGGCAGGCTTACTTGCAGGTCTGAGTTGTTTGCATCACTTTTTGTCAAATTATGAAAATGAAAATGTTGGCTTCATGTTCTGCAACCTATTTAGTGTTGCAAGCCGGTTTATTTTGGCAATTCATCTCTGACACATTTCCATGAGCATGTGGTGCGCACAAGAATTTAAGGGTTCACTTGCATCGGTGTGCGTTTGATGAGCTAGGGCTTTTAAAATTTTAATTGGGAAGTTGGGATTTTAAGAAGAACACATTGGGATAAAATGGAAATTGTTGGGTTTTAAAATAGAAAAGCTTGGTGAGATTTTAGGTGGGTAAGTAAGCTTAAAAATTAACCGAAAAGCTAGCAGTGCAAACGGATCAGACACGACTCTGATATAATACTTATCATATTGTCTCTATGTTTATCAGTAACGTGTGTGGATATATATACGGATAAGTCTTGATAAAAAACTCATATCCATATCTGTTAAAATCGAATCTAGAAGCAATACTTGCGGATATTTGGATAAGATTGAAAAAAAATGTAGTTCATTTCATTAATACATTCATTATATCTGAAAAGGTTAATCTCTTGATCATTAAAATCAACCTCAAATCCATTAATCTATGGATAAAACAACTGCAACTATATGATCGACATATCTTCAGATATTTTGAATATGGATGTCGACATTTCACCATAGATCCATGACCGCAACAATACTTATCAAATGTAGATATTTAGTAACCATATTTGTATCCTAACGGATACTGAGACGAATATATCCGCAAATATGAATGTTGTGCTATAGAAATAAGCAAGTGTTAATCAACATTCAACTGGCTGGCACATGTCTCAAGCGGTACACTGACTTCGACCAGACAGTGAGCAAGGCGACCCTTCTCGCCGGGCGAGTCGTCCCTTCTTGCTAGGCGAGTCGTCCCTTCTTGCTAGGCGAGTCGTCCCTTCTTGCTAGGCGAGTCGTCCCTTCTTGCTAGGCGAGTCGTCCCTTCTTGCTAGGCGAGTCGTCCCTTCTTGCTAGGCGAGTCGTCCCTTCTTGCTAGGCGAGTCGTCCCTTCTTGCTAGGCGAGTCGTCCCTTCTTGCTAGGCGAGTCGTCCCTTCTTGCTAGGCGAGTCGTCCCTTCTTGCTAGGCGAGTCGTCCCTTCTTGCTAGGCGAGTCGTCCCTTCTTGCTAGGCGAGTCGTCCCTTCTTGCTAGGCGAGTCGTCCCTTCTTGCTAGGCGAGTCGTCCCTTCTTGCTAGGCGAGTCGTCCCTTCTTGCTAGGCGAGTCGTCCCTTCTTGCTAGGCGAGTCGTCCCTTCTTGCTAGGCGAGTCGTCCCTTCTTGCTAGGCGAGTCGTCCCTTCTTGCTAGGCGAGTCGTCCCTTCTTGCTAGGCGAGTCGTCCCTTCTTGCTAGGCGAGTCGTCCCTTCTTGCTAGGCGAGTCGTCCCTTCTTGCTAGGCGAGTCGTCCCTTCTTGCTAGGCGAGTCGTCCCTTCTTGCTAGGCGAGTCGTCCCTTCTTGCTAGGCGAGTCGTCCCTTCTTGCTAGGCGAGTCGTCCCTTCTTGCTAGGCGAGTCGTCCCTTCTTGCTAGGCGAGTCGTCCCTTCTTGCTAGGCGAGTCGTCCCTTCTTGCTAGGCGAGTCGTCCCTTGTATCAATTAATCCGAGGGTATTTTAGTCAATTACCAAATTTTAGAAATTTAACCGAAAAGCTAGCAGTGCAAACGGATCGAATGCGATTCTATCATATTGTCTCTATGTTTATCAGTAACGTGTGTGGATATATATACGGATAAGTCTTGATAAAAACTCATATCCATATCTGTTAAAATCGAATACGAAGCAAATACTTGCGGATATTTGGATAAGATTGAAAAAAATGTAGTTCATTTCATTAATATATTCATTATATCTGAAAACCTATGATTATATCTATTGATCATCAAAATCAATCTCAAATCCATTAGTCTATGAATTAAAACAACTGAAACTATATGATCAACAAATATTCAGATATTTTGAATATGGATGTGAACATTTCACCATAGATCGTATCCGTTACAATACTTATTAGATGTAGATATTTAGTAACTATATTTGTATCCTAACGGATACTAAGACGAATATATCCGTGGATAAAAATATTCTGCAGATTTCTTGTGTGCCCCGACTAGTACTGCCAAACAAGGCTCTATGATCTAGGTGACTATACCTGCGCTTCCCAATTCATTAGAATTCTAGACCTTCAAGGACTAGGAATCCTTCTCCTTCATGCGATAGGGGAGCTATTTCAAATTAATCCATTAGAATTCATTAGAATTCTAGACCTTCATGAACTAGGAATTTGAGTTCAAAACTGATGACTCTTTTATGGACTGTTTGAATATTTCATCCAATTAATGGATTAATTTGAAATAGCTCCCCTATTGCATGAAGGAGAAGGATTCGTTGGAGATTATAAATAAACCTGCCCTCCATGTAATTTCCGCAATATAATAAGAAGAGGAAATTAGTTCTCAATTTAATTTCCCTCCTCTTTCATCACCAGTCTTTCTTTGAGCCAAGGAGTTCTGTCGACCACATTACAACGTTATTGAGGCGATTTTTATGAAGGTATGAATTCATCGTTTTCTGTATTCTATGATTCATACTCGTTTGTGTCGAGAATTACGACACAAATAATAGTTGAAAACAACCAAAGGCTGAAGGCATCAAATTATTAACTGCATCTGAAATTTCAACAGATTGCTTGGCTTCGGATTGGCAAATAATTTTGTGTTTAGCTTTATTTATTTAGCATAATTGGTTGTCCAATTTCTGAATATAGTGATTTCGGTCAAATTAAGCAATGTATAGTACCCTTAAAGAAACTTACTTGCAATGTCATGAAAAATTCACAAACGAGTAAATTAGGGTTCATAACCAAAGCACCGATCTCTGACATCTGATTGTGCTAATCGTTTATTAGGGATATATAAGGGTTCTTGCATATATACGCCTCAAATCTTCAATATTTGCAAACTTCCCCTATAATTCTTGATATTTGCAATATTACCCGTCAAAACTCGTGTATCAGGTCTTTTACCCCTCCACCTCAACAATGTTGATTTTTAAACGGGCAACAAAAAAATTTCCAATAATTTCTAATAGGTTTGCAACATTTTTCCATTTAAAAACTAAACTTGCTAAGTAGGAGGGGTAGAAAAATATCAATGTGAGAGGGTTAGGAGTAATTTTGCAAATATTAAGATTTAGAGGATTAAGCTTCAAATATTGAGTATATATGCAAAATCCCCTATGTATAAACAACTAAATAAAATTTTAATTATTATTAGCAAGAAACCGGCCTTTGGACTTGAAGCCCAAATCAAGCCAACACAGCCTATCTAGTTTGCGAGTAGAAGCTTTAGAACTGACCTTCAAAACCCCTTCCCCCCTCTCTAGGTCACGAGAAATTCTCGTCAGATCGCAGGCTATAGGTCAGTGATTATTATTATTATTTGGTTCTTTAATTGTGTTTTACCCTAATTAGGTCAACCTGTTTCTTATTAGATCTAGCTTTTGATTCCTAAGTGCTTAAATTAAAGATTCCCAAACTAGATAACCTAGTTTTATTATGCATAGTTATCTAGATTTGTTTCATATTGTACCTTGATCACCTCTTATGAAGATGATTTACCTGAATTTGCTTGAGCATGCTTGAAATTTTTTTTTTCAAAAAGTATTAATGAGTTTTAAATAAACTTCAAGAGAAATTTTGTATTTTTAATAACCATAGACCTTAATCTAAATCCAACAAATTGTTGGGTTTGAATATTAGATCGTGTACACTATTCTGTATCAGATTAATCTTGTAGTATGAATGACAATTTTTACAAAAATAAACTTTTAGAATTGTGTTGCACATTAGTTTATTTTGATGTAAAATGAGTTACAATGGAAGCAATTTCAAAGATATTTCAATAAATTTTTTCTTATAATTCAGAGTTTGTTTTGCCAGCTCTCGTTCCTCAATTTAGGAATCATGTAATCTTATATTTAGAAAGTCTTTTAAAGTTGGTTTTTCTAATCAATATCTAAATATGTTTGATTTTCCTCATGAGAACAGTGAGTTATTATGTGCCACTGTTTTGCATCATCCTTTCAACTTATTACTTTCTAAGTCCGCCAAGATTTTTTAAAATTAATTTTTTGGTATCTATTGTTTCAGGAATATTATAAATGGGCTCATTGGATGGACTCCTATTGATATCCTACAACCGATTCTTTGAAAGATAGCTCATCACGTAGGCGTGCTTCGTTTCTTTGCTGTTTGTGGGATATTCCGCTCCATTATCATGGATAACCTGCACTTGCTTCCACCAAAATTACCATTGTGCCTCTGTGTCCTCCCCAATAAACCCCCTCCACTACCATTGCTAATGCATTGTCGCGATAACGAGTGGGAGAACATAAACTTTTTTTCTATTTCCGACAGAATAAACTATGGTGATTTTCTTTTGCCAGAGATAAGAAACAAGTATTTCGCTGGATCTGGTCATGGTTGGTTGTTCACGGTGGATATCCAAGGCCGAGACATTCAGCTATTGAATCCATTAACCAGGGCTCAAATCCCTCTCCCATCTCTTAATGCATTCCAACATCCTGAAGGTGGATTTGAAAGTGGTGAATTCAATGATTTCGGGTTTATAGATAAGGCCATTATATTGTCAAATCCTTCAAGTAAGAGAAGAAATTTGGATGATGATGACCGCATGTTAGCCATGTCAATCATCTCCAATTTATGTGTGCTATCATTTTGTAGGGTCGGGGATGACAAGTGGACTAATGTAGAGGATTCTCTGATTCACATCCAAGATGTCATATGTTTCAAGGGTCAGATTTATGCTGTTGATTATCAAGGGATAGTCGTTGTTTATGATTTTGCTCGGGATAATAAGATGAAACAGATTGCAAATACACCATACTTAGTGGGTGACTCCCACAGATATCTGGTTGAGTCGACATATGGAGATCTCGCAAGTTGTAAGAGTGATCAAACATAGAGATGCTGATGATTATGAAGATGATGAAGGTCTTAGTACCACACTTAAGTTTTTTGTGTACAAACTTGAAGCTATTAAAAAGCCAGTTAAGCCTAAAGACGGTCCTCCCTACTACATGACCATCAAGAAAAGGGTTCCAATTAGACATAAATTCAACTTTAAATGGGTCAAGATTAAAAGCTTGGGCGATCAAGCTTTGTTCTTGGGTAAGAACAATTCGCTTTGTGTACGAGCATCAGAGTATCAAGGATGCAAGCCAAATTGCATATATTTTACAGAGCATGGGTTGTTGGGGCACACGGACATTGCACGAGGATATCTGGAAGACGTCGAAGTAGACTCTATTTGTGACATGGGCATATATGACTTTGAAGAAGAAAGCTTTCAAGATTTTAGCGAACTTAAATTGAGGTACTTTGTTCCGCCCATTTGGATCTCACTAGATCCATGTTAGCGTTCGTCGTCGACCCCCTTCCCCACCCTCACCCCTAATGTAATATTTCTATTTATGCAAGATGGCTAATTTAGTCGGTCAAAGTACATTACTCTTGATTAAGATTTTGACACCAAAAATCAACAGCTCTTTCCATGTTTTCTTGTTTGCTGAGTGGTTTTATTCTTCTGCACATGTTCATGATGAACCGTTGATTTAAATGGTATAAATGAATTTCCTCAAGATTTTCATTACCCATTGGTTTAATACTACTACTCCTACGCTATTTATTTAGGGTTGGTCACCGGGTGCTTTTTGTATTGGTACCGCCACCATCGGAGAAATATATGAGATGGTTAGTTGTTGAATGTCCATATCATGAGTATTGGCAACGTATTCTCTCACTTGGTGCTTTTCTAGGAGTAAACTTTGAAGATAAAGTATTTTGGGTAGGATTATCCCCTTGAAGACAGCGCTGTAATTGTTCTCCACCATCCACACTTTATTAGAACCGCCCGGCATGCAAGCGAGTGTTCTGGTAAAATGTGTACCTTTATCTGATAAAATGTGTACCTTTATCGAGGGTCAGATCCGCCCGCCTATTTACTTTTTTGCCCCCCTATTTAGTCCATCAAGAGTCAGAAGCGGCTGCTCGCATGCTGACGGTTCTGATAAATTGTGTACTATTCATATGTGTCTTAAGGTTACTATAAAAGGGGTTATTCGCATATATACCCTCTAAATCATCTATATTTGCAAATATGCCCCCAAATCTAGTTGTTAAACTTTAACCCCCCAAACTCTAACATCGAATAAATCTGCTCTTACTATTTAACCTCGTTATTTTTTAAAGGTTGCAGCCCCTACTTGCTCCCTCCAACCTATTGAATTCGTTCTTTAATATTATCTGAACTATTTTTTTTGTCCTACGTTACCCTCCTAAACTATTAAATTAGGTTCATACTTACCCCTCTAAAACTATTTTCAGTCCTACCTTATAATGTGCTGAACTATTAAATTCATCTCAGTTTACGGGGTAGGAAAGGATAATAAATCTAATAATTTAGGAGGCAAGTAGGGATAGAGTCTTCCTCTTTAACTGTATGGCGAAATTTACACCTTCCTACCCTCCCTTTTGATGTATATCAGATCGGTGCTCCCCTCACCTTCCTACTTCTACCATCTCATCCTGCTGACTACGGCAGGCTCACTTCCAGTTCTGAGTTGTTTGCATCACTTTATGTCAAATCATGGAAATGAAAATGTCGGCTTCATGTTCTGCAACCTATTTTGGGTTGCAAGCTGGTTTATTTTGGCAATTCATCTCTTTGACACATTTCCACGAGCATGTGGTGCGCACAGTAATTTAGGGGTTCCCTGCATCGGTGTGCGTTTGATGAGGTAAGGCTTTTTAAATTTTTAATGGGGAAGTTGGGATTTTCAGCAGAACAAATTGGGATAAAATGGAGAATGTTGGGGTTTAAAATAGAAAAGCTTGGGTGAGATTTTAAGTGGGTAAGTAAGCTTAATCAATTAATCCGGAGGGTATTTTAGTCAATTACCTAATTTTAGAAATTTAACCGAAAAGCTAGAGGTGCAAACGGATCAGGTACGATTCTATCATATTGTCTCTATGTTTATCAGTAACGTGTGTGGATATGTATATGGATATGTCTCGATAAAAAACTCATATCCATATTTGCTAACATCGATACTAATATGGATATACATACGGATATTTTAGATAAGATTGAAAAAATGTAGTTCATTTCATTAATATATTCATTATATCTGAAAACCTATGATTATATCTATTGATCATCAAAATCAATCTCAAATCCATTAGTCTATGAATTAAAACAACTGAAACTATATGATCAACAAATATTCAGATATTTTGAATATGGATGTGAACATTTCACCATAGATCCGTATCCGTTACAATACTTATTAGATGTAGATATTTAGTAACTATATTTGTATCCTAACGGATACTAAGACGAATATATCCGTAGATATAAATATTCTGCAGATTTCCTGTGTGCCCCGACTAGTACTGCCAAACAAGGCTCTATGATCTAGGTGACTATACCTGCGCTTCCCAATTCATTAGAATTCTAGACCTTCAAGGACTAGGAATCCTTCTCCTTCATGCAATAGGGGAGCTATTTCAAATTAATCCATTAGAATTCATTAGAATTCTAGACCATCATGGACTAGGAATTTGAGTTCAAAACTGATGACTCTTTTATGGACTGTTTGAATATTTCATCCAATTAATGGATTAATTTGAAATAGCTCCCCTATTGCATGAAGGAGAAGGATTCGTTGGAGATTATAAATAAGCCTGTCCTCCATGTAATTTCCGCAATATAATAAGAAGAGGAAATTAGTTCTCAATTTAATTTCCCTCCTCTTTCATCACCAGTCTTTCTTTGAGCCAAGGAGTTCTGTCGACCACGTACAACGTTATTGAGACGATTTTTTATGAAGGTATGAATTCATCGTTTTCTGTATTCTATGATTCATACTCGTTTGTGTCGAGAATTACGACACAAATAATAGTTGAAAACAACCAAAGGCTGAAGGCATCAAATTATTAACTGCATCTGAAATTTCAACAGATATTGCTTGGCTTCGGATTGGCAAATAATTTTGTGTTTAGCTTTATTTATTTAGCATAATTGGTTGTCCAATTTCTGAATATAGTGATTTCGGTCAAATTAAGCAATGTATAGTACCCTTAAAGAAACTTACTTGCAATGTCATGAAAAATTCACAAACGAGTAAATTAGGGTTCATAACCAAAGCACCGATCTCTGACATCTGATTGTGCTAATCGTTTATTAGGGATATATAAGGGTTCTTGCATATATACGCCTCAAATCTTCAATATTTGCAAAATTCCCTATAATTCTTGATATTTGCAATATTACCCGTCAAAACTCGTGTATCAGGTCTTTTACCCTCCACCTCAACAATGTTGATTTTAAACGGGCAACAAAAAATTTCCAATAATTTCTAATAGGTTTGCAACATTTTTCCATTTAAAAACTAAACTTGCTAAGTAGGAGGGTAGAAAAATATCAATGTGAGAGGGTTAGGAGTAATTTTGCAAATATTAAGATTTAGAGGATTAAGCTTCAAATATTGAGTATATATGCAAAATCCCTATGTATAAACAACTAAATAAAATTTTAATTATTATTAGCAAGAAACCGGCCTTTGGACTTGAAGCCCAAATCAAGCCAACACAGCCTATCTAGTTTGCGAGTAGAAGCTTTAGAACTGACCTTCAAAACCCTTCCCCTCTCTAGGTCACGAGAAATTCTCGTCAGATCGCAGGCTATAGGTCAGTGATTATTATTATTATTTGGTTCTTTAATTGTTTTTCTTTTTAATTTTTCTTGTTTTTCCTTTACTATGTTGATGTCCTTTTCCATGACCTTCTGTACTATTTGTCAGATCCAAGAAATTTATCCTTTTTTACCCTAATTAGGTCAACCTGTTTCTTATTAGATCTAGCTTTTGATTCCTAAGTGCTTAAATTAAAGATTCCCAAACTAGATAACCTAGTTTAATTATGGATAGTTATCTAGATTTGTTTCATATTGTACCTTGATCACCTCTTATGAAGATGATTTACCTGAATTTGCTTGAGCATGCTTGAAATTTTTTTTCAAAAAGTATTAATGAGTTTTAAATAAACTTCAAGAGAAATTTTGTATTTTTAATAACCATAGACCTTAATCTAAATCCAACAAATTGTTGGGTTTGAATATTAGATCGTGTACACTATTGCTGCATGCAGATTAATCTTGTAGTATGAATGACAATTTTTACAAAAATAAACTTTTAGAATTGTGTTGCACATTAGTTTATTTTGATGTAAAATGAGTTACAATGGAAGCAATTTCAAAGATATTTCAATAAATTTTTTCTTATAATTCAGGAGTTTGTTTTGCCAGTTCTGGTTCCTCAATTTAGGAATCATGTAATCTTATATTTAGAAAGTCTTTTAAAGTTGGTTTTTCTAATCAATATCTAAATATGTTTGATTTTCCTCATGAGAACAGTGAGTTATTATGTGCCACTGTTTTGCATCATCCTTTCAACTTATTACTTTCTAAGTCTCCGCACAAGTATTTTTAAAATTAATTTTTTGGTATCTATTGTTTCGTGAATATTATAAATGGGCTCATTGGATGGACTCCTATTGATATCCTACAACCGATTGTCGAAAAGATAGCTCATCACGAGACGCTTCGCTTTGTCATTGTGGGATATTCCGCCCATTATCATGGATAACCCGCACTTGCTTCCACCAAAATTACCATTGTGCCTCTGTGTCCTCCCCAATAAACCCCTCCACTACCATTGCTAATGCATTGTCGCGATAACGAGTGGGAGAACATAAACTTTTTTCTATTTCCCATGTAATAAACTATGGTGATTTTCTTTTGCCGAGATAAGAAACAAGTATTTCACCGATCCGTCATGGTTGGTTGTTCACGGTGGATATCCAAGGCCGAGACATTCAGCTATTGAATCCATTAACCAGGGCTCAAATCCCTCTCCCATCTCTTAATGCATTCCAACATCCTGAAGGTGGATTTGAAAGTGGTGAATTCAATGATTTCGGGTTTATAGATAAGGCCATTATATTGTCAAATCCTTCAAGTAAGAGAAGAAATTTGGATGATGATGACCGCATGTTAGCCATGTCAATCATCTCCAATTTATGTGTGCTATCATTTTGTAGGGTCGGGGATGACAAGTGGACTAATGTAGAGGATTCTCTGATTCACATCCAAGATGTCATATGTTTCAAGGGTCAGATTTATGCTGTTGATTATCAAGGGATAGTCGTTGTTTATGATTTTGCTCGGGATAATAAGATGAAACAGATTGCAAATACACCATACTTAGTGGGTGACTCCCACGATATCCGGTTGAGTCGACATATGGAGATCTCTGCAAGTTGTAAGAGTGATCAAACATAGAGATGCCGATGATTATGAAGATGATGAAGGTCTTAGTACCACACTTAAGTTTTTGTGTACAAACTTGAAGCTATTAAAAGCCAGTTAAGCCTAAAGACGGTCCTCCCTACTACATGACCATCAAGAAAAGGGTTCCAATTAGACATAAATTCAACTTTAAATGGGTCAAGATTAAAAGCTTGGGCGATCAAGCTTTGTTCTTGGTAAGAACAATTCGCTTTGTGTACGAGCATCGAGTATCAAGGATGCAAGCCAAATTGCATATATTTTACAGAGCATGGGTTGTTGGGGCACCGGACATTGCACGAGGATATCCGGAAGACGTCAAGTAGACTCTATTTGTGACATGGGCATATATGACTTTGAAGAAGAAAGCTTTCAAGATTTTAGCGAACTTAAATTGAGGTACTTTGTTCCGCCCATTTGGATCTCACTAGATCCATGTTAGCGTTCGTCGTCGACCCCTTCCCCACCCTCACCCCTAATGTAATATTTCTATTTATGCAAGATGGCTAATTTAGTGGGTCAAAGTACATTACTCTTGATGAAGATTTTGACACCAAAATCAACAGCTCTTTCCATGTTTTCTTGTTTGTCGAGTGGTTTTATTCTTACGCATGTTCATGATGAACCGTTGATTTAAATGGTATAAATGAATTTCCTCAAGATTTTCATTACCCATTGGTTTAATACTACTACTCCTACGTCTATTTACGAGGGTTGGCCGCTGGGGTGCTTTTTGTATTGCAGTCTGCCACCATCGGAGAAATATATGAGATGGTTAGTTGTTGAATGTCCATATCATGAGTATTGGCAACGTATTCTCTCACTTGGTGCTTTTCTAGGAGTAAACTTTGAAGATAAAGTATTTTGGGTAGGATTATCCCCTTGAAGACAGCGCTGTAATTGTTCTCCACCATCCACACTTTATTAGAACCGCCCGGCATGCAAGCGAGTGTTCTGGTAAAATGTGTACCTTTATCTGATAAAATGTGTACCTTTATCGAGGGTCAGATCCGCCCGCCTATTTACGTTTTTGCCCTCCTATTTAGTCCATCAAGAGTTAGAACCGGCTGCTCGCATGCTGACGGTTCTGATAAATTGTGTACTATTCATATGTGTCTTAAGGTTACTATAAAAGGGGTTATTCGCATATATACCCTCTAAATCATCTATATTTGCAAATATGCCCCAAATCTAGTTGTTAAACTTTAACCCCCAAACTCTAACATCGAATAAATGCTCTTACTATTTAACCTCGTTATTTTTTAAAGGTTGCAGCCCCTACTTGCTCCCTCCAATCTATTGAATTCGTTCTTTAATATTATCTGAACTATTCTTTTTGTCCTACATTACCCTCCTAAACTATTAAATTAGGTTCATACTTACCCCTCTAAAACTATTTTCAGTCCTACCTTATAATGTCTTTGAACTATTAAATTCATCTCAGTTTCGGGTAGGAAAGGATAATAAATCTAATAATTTAGGAGGCAAGTAGGGATAGAGTCTTCCTCTTTAACTGTATGGCGAAATTTACACCAACCTACCCTCCCTTTTGATGTATATCAGATCGGTGCTCCCCTCACCTTCCTACTTCTACCATCTCATCCTGCTGACTACGGCAGGCTCACTTGCAGTTCTGAGTTGTTTGCATCACTTTATGTCAAATCATGGAAATGAAAACGTCGGCTTCCTGTTCTGCAACCTATTTTGTGTTGCAGGCTGGTTTATTTTGGCAATTCATCTCTTTGACACATTTCCATGAGCATGTGGTGCGCATGATAATTGGGGTTCCCACATGGTGTGGTTTGATGAGGTAAGGCTTTTAAATTTTTAATGGGGAAGTTGGGATTTTCGCAGAACAAATTGGGATAAAATGGAGAATGTTGGGGTTTAAAATAGAAAAGCTTGGGTGAGATTTTAAGTGGGTAAGTAAGCTTAATCAATTAATCCGAGGGTATTTTAGTCAATTACCTAATTTTAGAAATTTAACCTAAAAGCTAGAGGTGCAAACGGATCGCAATGCGATTCTATCATATTGTCTCTATGTTTATCAAGAACGTGTGTGGATATGTATATGGATATGTCTCGATAAAAACTCATATCCATATTTGCTAACATCGGATACTAATATGGATATACATACGGATATTTTAGATAAGATTGAAAAAATGTAGTTCATTTCATTAATATATTCATTATATCTGGCGATATGATTATATCTATTGATCATCAAAATCAATCTCAAATCCATTAGTCTATGAATTAAAACAACTGAAACTATATGATCAACAAATATTAGATATTTTGAATATGGATGTGAACATTTCACCATAGATCCGTGATCCGCTACAATACTTATTAGATGTAGATATTTAGTAACTATATTTGTATCCTAACGGATACTAAGACTAATATATCCGTAGATATAAATATTCTCAGCAGATTTCGTGTGCCCCACTAGTACTTGCCAAACAAGGCTCTATGATCTAGGTGACTATACCTGCGCTTCCCAATTCATTAGAATTCTAGACCTTCAAGGACTAGGAATCCTTCTCCTTCATGCAATAGGGAGCTATTTCAAATTAATCCATTAGAATTCATTAGAATTCTAGACCATCATGGACTAGGAATTTGAGTTCAAAACTGATGACTCTTTTATGGACTGTTTGAATATTTCATCCAATTAATGGATTAATTTGAAATAGCTCCCTATTGCATGAAGGAGAAGGATTCGTTGGAGATTATAAATAAGCCTGTCCTCCATGTAATTTCCAATATAATAAGAAGAGGAAATTAGTTCTCAATTTAATTTCCTCCTCTTTCATCACCAGTCTTTCTTTGAGCCAAGGAGTTTTGTCGACCACGCATAACGTTATTGAGACGATTTTTTATGAAGGTATGAATTCATCGTTTTCTGTATTCTATGATTCATACTGCTTGTGTCGAGAATTACGACACAAATAATAGTTGAAAACAACCAAAGGCTGAAGGCATCAAATTATTAACTGCATCTGAAATTTCAACAGATATTGCTTGGCTTCGGATTGGCAAATAATTTTGTGTTTAGCTTTATTTATTTAGCATAATTGGTTGTCCAATTTCTGAATATAGTGATTTCGGTCAAATTAAGCAATGTATAATACCCTTAAAGAAACTTACTTGCAATGTCATGAAAAATTCACAAACGAGTAAATTAGGGTTCATAACTAAAGCACCGATCTCTGACATCTGATTGTGCTAATCGTTTATTAGGGATATATAAGGGTTCTTGCATATATACCCCTCAAATCTTCAATATTTGCAAAATTCCCCTATAATTCTTGATATTTGCAATATTACCCGTCAAAACTCGTGTATCAGGTCTTCTACCCCTCCACCTCAACAATGTTGATTTTTAAACGGGCAACATAAAAATTTCCAATAATTTCTAATAGGTTTGCAACATTTTTCCATTTAAAAACTAAACTTGCTAAGTAGGAGGGTAGAAAAATATCAATGTGAGAGGATTAGGGTAATTTTGCAAATATTAAGATTTAGAGGATTAAGCTTCAAATATTGAGTATATATGAGGGGTATATATGCAAAATTCCCTATATATAAACAACTAAATAAAATTTTAATTATTATTAGTAAGAAACAGGCCTTTGGACTTGAAGCCCAAATCAGCCTATCTAGTTTGCGAGTAGAAGCTTAGAACTGACTTTCAAAACCCCTTCCCCCCTCTCTAAGTCACGAGAAATTCTCGTCAGATCGCAGGCTATAGGTCAGTGATTATTATTATTATTTGGTTCTTTAATTGTTTTTCTTTTAATTTTTCTTGTTTTTCCCTTTACTATGTTGATGTCCTTTTCCATGACCTTCTGTACTATTTGTCAGATCCAAGAAATTTATCCTTTTTACCCTAATTAGGTCAACCTGTTTCTTATTAGATCTAGTTTTGATTCCTAAGTGTTTAAATTAAAGATTCCCAAACTAGATAACCTAGTTTAATTATGGATAGTTATCTAGATTTGTTTCATATTGTACCTTGATCACCTCTTAATGAAGATGATTTACCTGAATTTGCTTGAGCATGCTTGAAATTTTTTTTCAAAAAGTATTAATGAGTTTTAAATAAACTTCAAGAGAATAAACTTCAAGAGAAATTTTGTGTTTTTAATGACCATAGACCTTAATCTAAATCCAACAAATTGTTGGGTTTGAATATTAGATCGTGTACACTATTGCTGCATGCAGATTAATCTTCTAGTGACTGACAATTTTTACAAAAATAAAATTTTAGAATTGTGTTGCACATTAGTTTATTTTGATGTAAAATGAGTTACAATGGACTAATTTCAGCATATTTCAATAAATGTTTTTCTTATAATTCAGGAGTTTGTTTTGCCAGTTCTGGTTCCTCAATTTAGGAATCATGTAATCTCATATTTAGAAAGTCTTTTAAAATTGGTTTTTCTAATCAATATCTAAATATGTTTGATTTTCCTCATGAGAACAGTATGTGCCATTGTTTTGCATCATCCTTTCAACTTATTAATTACTAAGTCTGCCGCACAATATTTTTTTTAAATTAATTTTTTTGGTATCTATCGTTTCAGGAATATTATAAATGGGCTCATTGGATGGACTCCCAATTGATATCCTACAACTGATTGCTGAAAAGATAGCTCATCACGTAGACGTGCTTCGTTTTGCTGCTGTTTGTGGGATATTCCGCTCCATTATCATGGACAAACTTCACTTGCTACCACCAAAATTACCATTGTGCCTCTGTGTCCTCCCTAATAAACCGGCTCCACTACCATTGCTAATGCATTGTCGCGATAACGAGTGGGAGAACATAAACTTTTTTTCTATTTCCGACAGAATAAATTATGGTGATTTTCTTTTGCCAGAGATAAGAAACAAGTATTTCGCTGGATCCGGTCATGGTTGGTTGTTCACGGTGGATATCCAAGGCCAAGACATTCAGCTATTGAATCCATTAACCAGGGCTCAAATCCCTCTCCCATCTCTCAATGCATTCAAACATCCTAAAGGTGGTTTTGAAAGCGGTGAATTCATTGATTTCGGGTTTATAGATAAGGCCATTATATTGTCAAATCCTTCAAGTAAGAGAAGAAAGTAAGAGAAGAAATTTGGATGATGATGACCGCATGTTAGCTATGTCAATCATCTCCAATTTATGCGTGCTATCATTTTGTAGGGTCGGAGATGACAAGTGGACTAATGTAGAGGATTGTCTGATTCACATCCAAGATGTCACATGTTACAAGGGTCAGATTTATGCTGTTGATTATCAAGGGATAGTCGTTGTTTATGATTTTGCACGGGATAATAAGATGAAACAGATTGCAAATACACCATACTTGGTGGGTGACTCCCGCAGATATCTAGTTGAGTCGACATACGGAGATCTGCTGCAAGTAGTAAGAGTGATCAAACATAGAGATGATGATGATTATGAAGATGATGAAGGTCCTAGTACCACACTTAAGTTTCTTGTGTACAAACTTGAAGCTGTTAAAAAGCCAGTCAAGCCTAAAGACGGTCCTCCCTACTACATGACCATCAAGAAAAGGGTCCCAATAAGACATAAATTCAACTTTAAATGGGTCAAGATTAAAAGCTTGGGTGATCAAGCTTTGTTCTTGGGTAAGAACAATTCGCTTTGTGTACGAGCATCAGAGTATCAAGGATGCAGGCCAAATTGCATATATTTTACAGAGCATGGGTTGTTGGGGCACACGGACATTGCACGAGGAGATCTGGAAGACGTCGAAGTAGACTCTATTTGTGACATGGGCATATATGACTTTGAAGAAGAAAGCTTTCAAGATTTTAGCGAACTTAAATTGAGGTACTTTGTTCCGCCCATTTGGATCTCACTAGATCCATGTTAGCGTTCTTCGTCGTCCCCCTTCCCCCAACCTCACCCCTAATGTAATATTTCTATTTATGCAGTATGGCTAATTTAGCTTGCCAAAGTACATTAGTCTTGATTAAGATTTTGACACCAAAAATCAACAGCTCTTTCCATGTTTTTTTAATTTGCTGAGTGGTTTTATTCTTCTGCACATGTTCATGATGAACCGTTGATTTAAATGATATACATGAATTTTTTTCAAGATTTTCATTACCCTTTGGTTTAATACTACTCCTCCTACATCTATTTACGAGGGTCGACCCCTGGGGTGCTTTTTGTATTGCAGTTTGCCACCATTGGAGCAATATATGAGATGGTTAGTTGTTGAATGTCCAAATCATGAGTATTGGCAACATATTCTCTGACTTGGTGCTTTTCTAGTAGTAAACTTTGAAGATGAAGTATTTTGGGTAGGATTAGGGGTGGGCAAAGGGACGAGCTGGCTCGTCCGCTGCCCGCCAGCCCAGCTCGAGCAGCGGGCGAGGCGACCCACGACCTGGCCGAGACAAACGTGCCATGTTGTATCGCTTGTTCGCGGGTTTAGACCTCGGCCTAGCCCGCTCGTGGGACAAGATTAAGCGGGACGGGTCATGACACGTGCCGGCCTGCTCGACCCACCATATTTTATTTTTTATTTTTTAAAATTTTGTAAATGGTTTTTAGTTTTTAAAATAGTTTTTAAGCATTGTTTAACACTTAAAAATTATATGTAATTAACTAAAAATGCAACCATTATAGAAATAAAAAAAATTTATTAAGTAAAACTATATATTTGTGTAGAATGACAGAGAGAAACATCGCAAACACAGAGATTTTACGTGGTTCGGAGCAAGTCCTACTCCACAGGCAGCAACTAATTGTTCCTCTAAACCCTCGAAATTTTTTTGGAATTGTAGAAAACCCCTAATTACTTTCCAAGTTTTGTAGATAACCCCCATAAATAAGAACAAAAAAACCCCAAAATAAAAGCTATTTTGAAAGTTATTACGGGTCTAATGTAATTTACTTAAAATATGTTGTAGGTTTTCTACAAAAGTTATTGGGGGTTTAGTGTGAATTTGAAGTACATGGGGGTTTAAATGCAACTAAAAGTTCATGGGAGTATAGTGTAATTTACCCTAATTGATAATATTTATTAGGGTAAGTGAGCCAACAGGACGGGTCAAGTCCGCTCGCTAGGTTCGGCGGGTCGAGTTGGACCCGTCCCGCTTATTACAAAGGCCAACCCAGCCAGCCCCACGCCCGCCATCAGAGCAGCCGAAGTTGGACCCATCCGGCCGGGCGGGTGGCCGAGCCCAAAGCGAAGCTAAGCGAAGCGGGCTCATGGTCGACCGACCCGATCTGCACCTAGGTAGGATTATCCCCTTGAAGACAGTGCTGTAATTGTTCTCCACCATCCACATTTTATTAGAACCGCCTGGCATGCGAATGGGCGTTCCGATAAAATGTGTACCTTTATCGGGGTCAGATCCGCCCGCCTATTTACTTTTTTGCCCCGCTATTTAGTCCATCAAGAGTCAGAACCGCTTGTCTGCATACAGACGGTTCTGATAAATTGTGTACTATTCATATGTGTCTTAAGGTTACTATAAAAGGGGTTATTCGCATATATACCCTCTAAGTCATCTATATTTGCAAATATGCCCCCAAATCTAGTTGTTGCAACTTTAACCCCCCCAAACTCTAACATCGAATAAATCTGCTCTTACTATTTAACATCGTTATTTTTTTTTAAGGTTTCAGCTCTACTTGCTCCCGCCAATCTATTGAATTCGTCCTCTAATATTTTCTGAACTATTTTTTTTTTTTTGTCCTACATAGGTTCGTACTTACCCCCCTAAAACTATTTTCAGACCCATCTTACAATGTGCTGAACTATTAAATTCATCTCAGTTTACGGGGTAGGAAAGGATAAATCTAATAATTTAGGGTTCAAGTAGGGATAGAGTCTTCCTTTTTAACTGTATGGCGAAATTTACACCTTCCTACCCTCCCTTTTAATGTATATCAGATCGGTGCTCCCCTCCCTTTCCCACTTCTACGGTTCTACCATCTCATCCTGCTAACTACGGCAGGCTTACTTGCAGGTCTGAGTTGTTTGCATCACTTTTTGTCAAATTATGAAAATGAAAATGTTGGCTTCATGTTCTGCAACCTATTTAGTGTTGCAAGCTGGTTTATTTTGGCAATTCATCTCTTTGACACATTTCCATGAGCATGTGGTGTGCACGAGAATTTGAGGGTTCCCTTGCATCGGTGTGCGTTTGATGAGGTAGGGCTTTTAAATTTTTAATGGGGAAGTTGGGATTTTAAGAAAAACACATTGGGATAAAATGGAAAATGTTGGGTTTTATCATACTCTCTTTAAAAGCACGAGTTCGGGAAAATCTTTCCTTGGTCAACATTACCCTTTACTATTTTGAATATTTTATTTAAATCTTAACCTATCATAATCATAACTATATCCTATCTTAATCCCAATGAATTACCTATAGCTCAACAATTTAACAAAATAAGATTAATAAAATACATGAAATATTATAATAACAATAAAACCCAAAAGTTCCAAAATTGCACAAAGTACTCTTAAAAGTTTAAAATTACACAAAACACCCTCAATGTATCAAAACTTAAAATAACAAACATGAAATCTGAAAATTAACAAAGATCCCCTCAAGAATTTAAAATTTACAATTAACACCCTCAACTTTTCAAAATTGTAGAAAAACCTCAAAAGTTTAAATTATAAAAAGCACCCTAAAATTATGAAATTTTAAAACTTGCAAACAACATAGATATATTCAAGGGTTTACCATCGCTTGAACATAGATCCCCTTTTCCCACCATAAAAGCTCTTTGTCGATCAATTAAGCCTCGGGGATGATAGAGAAAGATAATACCATATGAACACCAATGAGTTTAATACCATAATGATAATAAAAGGTAAATAAATAATAAGTAGCTAACATACTATAATACATGAATTATTGTCAAAAACTAAAAAGTTTAAAATTGCACAAAACACCTTAATAGTTCAATTTACACAAAACATTCTGATTTTTCAAAACTTAAAGCTTAATGCATATGAAACTGAAATTAGTAGTAGCCCCTAAAACTTTAAAATTTGCAATTAACACCGCCAAAGTTTAAAATTGTAGAAACACCCTCAAGAGTTTAAAATTACAAAACCGCCCTAAAATTTAAAAATATATATCGAATGATTAAAATTAAATATCATCGCCTAAATTAAAGTAACTGCATATAATTTTACTCATAAGTTAGAGTATCAAAATACGTAGTAGTATTAATTAATAAAAGACTAAATCACTTAAAACCGATAAAATACTATAATATAATAGCTTAACATTAATTGATTATATTTTATAAACATTATTCTCTAATGTTAATAATATTCACAGTGGTAAAAAATACAATGAGTTATGTATGGAGAAACTATTGAAAAGTTCGTAGATATCCTTCAAAAGGATCAAGTTTGTTTTCATTTCAAATGGAAAAGTGAAGGAAATAAACCCAAATTTTAGAAACGCACATGAATCACTTGAATTGATATTAACAAGAGACATATCTATCAAAGAAGTGCCAACTGATTTCCCTTAACATATTGAACAACTTTGTTCCAATCAAAGAAGCATTTTTCATAGAAGATATAAGAATATTAGTAAGTACTTATGAAATTTTATATTTTATTCTTCAAATACTAAAGGAATCATAAACTTATTATAAAATTACATACGATCATCTTGCAATAGCAACTAACGTGAAGCCGTTGATCAACTATATTAAGAGATATAACTAGCTAGACAAGAGGAGGAAAATCACTATAATGGACAAAAGGATAAAAGGTATACACATGATACTAACAAGCCGCACAAAAGGTGAAAAATCACTATAATGGACAAAAGGTATACACATTATACTTACTTAACATAGCTTAAGAAAAAAATTAAAATCGATATTTTTTTTCCTATACAGTAGCATGGCTCTACGTGTAACTTTATTTGGGAACATGGCTATGAAAAAAGGATCAATTCTTGAAGACACGATCAAAGATAAGCCCATAATAGCATTATTGGATTTCATGATCTCTAAATATAAAGGTAACATATTTCATTATAAAAATTTTTATTAAAGACCACTACACATAAAATTCACCTTATATCTGTCTCAAACTTGCGGGGGAGATATGCATGTCATCGCAAATTGCATCAAATATATATATATCAACCCAAAGATACAACTAACTAAAGAAATAAGAGAATGGTAAGTAAACCAAGTAAACATCCATATAACACAACAAATAAAAAATATTACATTTTAAAGTTAATATGCATGACTCATTCAGAATAAGCTGTCAAGACAAAAGCATCTCCATCACTGCCCTTTACAAATGTAATAGAAATTTAACTTAGTGATATTATGCACATCACAACATTCAAAAGAGGTATGATCTTAAAAAAATCTACTTTATAATTCACATAATTAAACCTAATTACAATTTATCAATATACAGATATGCTATTTCACCTTAAAGGTAAAGATAACTACCATTTATAATAGATTGAGCCGTGATTTTACGCTTGCGAAGGCTGCAACAAGAAAATGTATATAGATGTTAATAACGAGTGTCCAAATGATAAATGTCGCAGAATCGCCGATGACTTAGGATCAAGGTTAAGTAATATCCCTTCTTTATGGAATAAACATATCAACATAAAATTCTAACATATATCTAAGGCAAATAAACAATGAAAAAATATAGGTATTTAGTTAAGATCATCATGGAAAATGACACGGACATTGCAAAGGCAACACTGTTTAACGCAGTAGAAACTCTTATCGGATGCACAACACAAGAATTCATTGCAGAGAAAAAAAGATCAATCCTAACTTAACTTAAGTAATAAATTATGAACATAGAAAAATTATCATATATATGAAATTAATATTTATTCTCATTGAAATAGAAAAATAATCAAAGTCTGTATTTCCATAAGGTTGTGTTGAACGGCGGAGAGACATTCAAGTTACTTGTGAAGTTAGATGAGAAGATAAAAGATGAATGAGTCCAGAGAAAGATAATAGCATAAGAAATTCAGGTCTAACCTGATCTCACAATCGACATAGATGATGAAGACACTACTCCGCATTACCCTAGAGAAAGATAAAAGTGGTAAAAGATTAATCTTGGCTCAATAAAAATGAAACAGAAAGAATAAAAGACAATGTTTTCTGAATATTTTATAGATTAGCCTAATTTTTTGAGTAAAATTAGGAATATTGGGAAGAGATTTTCATAATTTTTTAGTATTTTTATATACTTATTTTTGATGCTTTTATCATATAAATATATACTAGATTTAGTATTAATATTTAGTTTATGATTTTTAATGAAGTCTATCAATGATTAGGAACAAAATTCATATTCTCTTTTGTGTCATTTTAGCCCACTTTTAATCAATCGCCTAGGCTTATTGGCTTTAAGTATTCCTCTTACTTTTATAACGCTATTATTTTCAAGTGTTTTTCACTTTTACAACACTATACTTCTTTAGATAAAGCTTCATTTCATATCGATCCAAATAACATGAATATTCAAATTGGCTTCACATTGATTTCGTGTCAATTCAATTATCAACATGAAACTTTAAATTGGGTGTAGCCCATTCAAACAAATATTAAAGAAAATAAATAATCACAAAGCTAAAATTTAGAGACATAAGTGAGCAAAAACTATCAAATTGAAATCAAGAAATAAATTTTAGTAAGGAAATAATCATGATATTTAACCACGCAATGCACGCGCATAAAACTAGTAAAATAGAAAAGCTTGGGTGAGATTTTAAGTGGGTAAGTAAGCGTAATCAATTAATCTGGAGGGTATTTTAGTCAATTACCTAATTTTAGAAATTAACCGAAAAGCTAGCAGTGCTAATGGATCAAATACGACTCCAATATAACGCTTATCATATTGTCTCTATGTTTATCAAGAACGGTGTGGATATGTATATGGATAAGTCCCGATAAAAACTTGTTATGGTCATAACCACTAATCGCTGATTAAAGAGAAAAGCCGAAGGCCGATCCGACTAACGCTGGTTACCAATGAGGACCGACAAGGACCTCCACGCCAACCCACCGACCGCCTCATGTACCGACTCCGGCCCCGGCCCATCAGCGACTATCGCCATGACCGACGCTGAAGGCGGTGTGAGTCGCCCATCGACAGCTTCTGACGACGCTGGCGGTCGGTCCGCCCCTCCCGACCGCCAAGTACGATCCCTTCCTACAAGTTGCCGACCCTCCAAACAATGCGAACGAATCCAGCCTACCTTTCGCCACTCGTCCTCTAGAGCGACGCGATAAGGCGCCCTAATCGCTCCTCACAATCATCCCAAGGGACGCCCTAAGAGGCCGCATGAGTCGGCCATCCAGCCCACGGCCCCCTCTCACCTGCGTGATTCTCTCCACTCGAACGACGGCCACACAAGACTCGAACCCATCAACATCACATTAAATGCACCGACACTCTTTAATTCCCCATCTCTCACAAGATTTAAGACACCTCGACCCATGCGGCTACAAAGGCCGCCAATCCCATCCCATTAATGGCGAATAGACCACACCAACCCTCGATACGCCCAATTTGACACTGAAGGCCACCACTCTAGCAAGCGGAGGGATGTTCACCAATCCTGGCCACACGGGAGGGAGGGCTGGCTCACCGGTGGTTCCCAAACTAATGGAAAGACGGAAATACCCCTTAACCCTACCTATAAAGAGAAACGCGGAATGCCTAACAAGGTAAGCAATCTTCTAAGTGAATTCTGCTCCACCGATTATCAACAGCTTTGCTAACTTGACCGTTTGAGGAACCACCAGAGATCCCAACTCCGCCTCTTCCGTGTCCTTCTTTCGTAGGCGAATCCTTTATCGAGTCGCCGCCGGCTGGCTTTAGGAGAGAAAGCGGACTCGCTCTCTTTAAAACTAAACTCGCCGAGGTTAGTGATCGTGGATTATATACATCATCAGCTTACCACCGTGGGCCTCCTTTCTTCTTCTTGCGGCTATGTCGGCGGCGATGATCTTTCCTGCCTGAGAACCTACATGCGGGCTATGTCACCTGTGCCCAACTCGTGAATCCACCGAAGATCACCCTAGCCATGCACGCCAGCCTAAGCTTTTGCAACTGACCTCTCACGCCTCCTCGCTTTAATAAGAAGAAGCTTATCAAGAATAACGGCGGGCTGCCTTCCGCCACCGCCATTCCACCGCCAGTGGGCAACCACCTGCGCCAGAGGCAGTCCGCTCCCGAGACTCCCCACCTTGACAAGTCACGGAGGAATCACCAGAGCTGCAAGCACACTATTCCATAGCCAGCCAACATGGCGCCAGCTTCTAGGCGCCGCCTCTAGCATTCGACTCACCGATGAAAGCCCTTCTCCCAGCCTAAGGCGTAGATCACGACCTGACACCCAGACTCACACGCCTAACACCATTCCTAACCGCCCACCAACAAGACAGCGACTACAATCAAGTATACCAGCCGGTCGCCGACGCCATCGGAGGGAGCACCCCCACCGACTCCATCATACAAGCCACCGAAGTTCAAGATGCCGACGATGGACAAGTATGCGGCGCATGTGGACCCATCCGAGCATGTGCAAGACTATTACAACACCATGATCATGATGCAAGCACCGAGGCGACTATTCGGCCGCTTCCCCGCTACTTTGACGGGAAGCTTAAGCTTTGGTGGAACTCGTTGGAGAAGAAATCCATCGGCAGCTTTGGAGAACCGAGAGTCGGCTTCATACACCATTTCTTGGCCAATGCCAAGCCCAAACCGCCTCCAAAGGTGCTCATCCAAACCAAGCAGAGCCGGGCGAGAGCCTCGTGAGCCTACATTAAGAGGTTTCAGCGAAGAGGCTAGAGGTCGAAGACCAAGGGAGCCAAGTCGCTATGGCAGCCTCGTGGCTGGCCGCGACCGGGCGACTGGTCCAAAGCCCTCAACAAGAAGCCCATCAGAGCTACGAGCACTTGATGTCCAAAGCCCATGCTTACATGAACATGGAAGAAGCGGAAGCTTACAAGATCGCCACGCCAGCTCGAGTCCAAACAGATCGGCCACAACTACCCCAAGACGCCCCCACCGGCAGCATCTGCCTCCTCATCCTCCTCACCACCACCTATGCCGCTTCCAAATACCCATCCCGCTAGGTCGGTTCCTGCACTGCCTCAAGAGAGGAGCCGAGGCACATCCCAAGAAATCCTCCTCCTAAGAACAACCGCAATGGTCGGTTCGACAGAGGGAAGATAGAAGAGCAGACGCCCCTCCAAGGTCCACAGCCCTCAATACCTCCCTTTCTTCAAAATTCTCGGAGGGGCCAAAGACCCCAAGAAGAAGTTGGAGGGATCAAGAATGCCGCCAGAGAACTCAAAGCATATCTGAGCACCAAACCGCTCCTGAGCCAACCGGTGGAAGGGGAAACCCTATACCTGTCTGTAATTGGCCGTCTCACCTGAAGCAGTGAGCTCGGCATTAGTTAGAGAAGAAAACCACATCCAGAAGCCGGTCTACTATGTCAGCCGGATCTTGAGGGCAGGGGAGTTGAACTACCCCTTAGTCGAAAAGGCAGCCTTCGCACTCATCACTACGGCTCGCAGATACGCCCGATTTCCAAGCGATCCTATCATCGCGGGACGAGCCTCCCGATGAAGAAATCCTGGGGAGTCCCACCACATCTGGGAGGATGGTGGCGTGGTCGATCGAGCTCAGCGAATATGATGTTCAATTCGAGCCCAGAACCACCATAAAGGCGCAGGCATTGGCCGACTTCCTCATAGAGTCCACCTCGCCATCTGACGAAGCAGATGACCCACCGCTCCTCGCCAATCCATACCCCCAAGCCGGCCCAAGCAGCCGCAAAGACTTCGTCTCGGAACTCGAAGCCGACTCCCCAAGTCGCGGTGGGAATTGAAGGTGGACGGGTCCTCAAGTGAGGCGGGAAGCGGAGCCGGCGTCGTCCTGCGCAGCCCCGAGGGAGCAGTCACGGAGCAGTCCATCGCCTTCAAGTTCCCCGCCTCGAACAATGAGGCCGAATACGAAGCCCTCATAGCTGGCCTGCGGGCCGCCCTAGCAGCCAAAGCCGAAAGCCTAATTGTGCTGGCCGACTCTCAGTTGGTCGTTCATCAGGTTAACGGCAAGTACGCTGCAAAAGATAAAAGGATGGCCCAATACCTGAAGATTGTCAAGGACCTGCTCCCCCACTTCGCCAACTTCAAGATCATCCAAGTCCCTCGTGCCCGCAACGCACGAGCGGATGCTTTGTCAAAGCTGGCATCAACCAGCCTTTGAGTAGCTCCGACCCATCTTTGCCGACACACTTCCACACTCCAAAGATTGCGGAAGTCCCTTCGTGATGTCATGCACCGACCTTCTGGGAATCTTGTTAGGCGGACCCTTTCATCCAATTCCCGACAACGGCTCCTTACCCACCGACCCTACAGAGGCTAAGAGTTTGCAGAGGGTCACCGCTACCTCATGATTGACGGCCCGGCTCTATCGGTCGTCCCTACCTAGGCAGCGGGTGGGGCCCTATCTCCTGCCTCCGACCGGCCGGCCGACATTATGTTCTAAGGGAAATCCACGAGGGCACCTGCGGAAACCACCCAGGGGCAAGAACTCTTGCCCAGAAGATTATACGCCAAGGATATTACTGGCCGACCATCGTGGCCGACTCCCAGCGGCTCATCTCTAAATGCAAGAAGTGTCGGTTCTTGGCGGAAATCCCAAGAGCCGCCACGAGCTTACTTCTATCTTCACTCTTCCTTTCGCCCAATGGGGCCGATATCCCGGGCCGCTTCCCATTGCTTCGGGGCAGCGTAAATTCCTGATAGTCGCCATCGACTACTTCACCAAATGGATCGAGGCCGAGCCTTTGGCGAAGATCGGGGAGACCAACATCACCGGCCGATTGGAAGTCAATCGATGTCGCTTACGCCCCCGCCATTCATCACCGACAACGGCACCTGCCGCAGTGGGATTCCAAGATTTTGTGAAGAATGGGGATCAAGCTCAAGTTAAGCGGTAGCCCACCCTGCGTAAGTGGCTGGCGTATCGCCAATAAATGCATCCTCCAAGCTTTGAAGAAGAAGGTCGACCAAGCGCTCGGCAATTGGGTTGAAGAACTGCCGAGCATCTTATGGTCGTACAGGACGACCCACAAGAGTTCAACCGGGGAAACCCCATTCATGCTGACTTATGGAGCAGAAGCGGTGACCCCAGTGGAGGTCGGCATGCCCACCATCCGACTCCAACACTTTGATGAAGAAACAAACTCCGAGGAACGCCGAGGACACCGACTTGATGGAGGAGATCCGGCAACCGCTCTACACCGACAAGTCGCCAATCAACAGCGGATCGCCCGACATTACAACAAAGAAAGTCCGACCGAGGAGATTCCAAGTCGGCGACCTAGTGCCGAGGAAGGCGCCTTCGACAAGGACACCGTGACGCCGCAAGTTGGCTTCTAATTGGGAAGGACCCTACACCGCCCTCAAGAACCACGCCCCGAACATATCGCCTCGAAGTCCCGATGGGAGAGTCCTACCCCATCCCCGAACATAGAACACCTCAGAAGTTTTTCAATAAATTTGCATTGTAAATCTCGCCAAAAGCCATCAATATAAATAGAATTTTGCCCGACAATCCTCCTTGTCTTAAATGGTGCAAGGAGCGCCTTAAATGTTCACTTGCCACGGCAGATCAAACCGGCCTTCCGCCAAAAGCTAATTGTGAAGATCCATTTCGCCTATCAAGTCGGGATGGCTACTTTGTTAGAGCCGAGTTTAGGGGACCCTTCACCGGGTGAGACGAGGTACGCCCTTCTCCTAACACGAAGCCGGGACATCCCACTCTCTTAGTTCGAAGTCGAGGTAACTTCCTTACCGGGTGTAGTTCAGCGACCTTCCCGCTAGGTCGAAGTCAAGGAACCCTTCGCCACGCCGAGTCAAGGAACCCTTTCACCTAGTTGAGACAAAGCACCCAACTTACTTAGTCAAGTTTAACCTACCACTCACTAAGTCGAAGTTGAGGCATTCCCTCTCGGTTAGGGCGAGTCAAGGAACCCTTCTCACCTCGTCGCTGACGGTGATCCCACTCGCCAATTAAGTAACCACACCCCGCCGCTAAGTCAAAACGGGTTGCCCAACCACGCCAAGTCGAAGTCAAGGAGCATATCCGCCACGGAGTCGCCGCCCCACGGAGCCGCATCAGCTTGCTCTTTGCCTCAAAACAGATCGGCTCTGCGAAAATTAAGACCTAGGCGCCACGTAAGTCCTAGGCGCCGACCTACGGCCGTCCCCAACGGAGTCGCCGCCCCACGCGAGCCACTCAGCTTGCTCTTTGCCTCAAAAGAGATCGGCTCGCCGAAAATTAAGACCTAGCGCCACGTAAGTCCTAGGCGCCGACCCACGCTGGCCGCCCCTACGGAGTCGCCGCCCCACGCGGAGCCGACTCAGCTTGCTCTTTGCCTCAAAATGATCGGCTCGCCGAAAATTAAGACCTAGGCGCCACGTAGTCCTAGGCGCCGACCCACGCTGGCCGTCTCTCACGGAGTCGCCGCTCCCACGTGAGCCGACTCGGGCTTGCTCTTTGCCTCAAAATGATCGGCTCGCCGAAAATTAAGACCTAGGCCACGTAAGTCCTAGGCCCGACCTACGCTGGCCGTCTCTACGGAGTCGCCGCCCCACGCGGAGCCGACTCAGCTTGCTCTTTGCCTCAAAATGATCGGCTCGCCAAAATTAAGACCTAGGCGCCACGTGAAGTCCTAGGCGCCCGACCTACGCTGGCCGTCTCTCACGGAGTCGCCGCTTCCCACGCGAGCCGACTCGTGCTTGCTCTTTGCCTCAAAACGTAGATCGGCTCGCCAAAATTAAGACCTAGGCGCCACGAAGTCCTAGCGCCGACCTACGCTGCCGTCTCTACGGAGTCGCCGCCCCACGCGGAGCCGACTCGCTTGCTCTTTGCCTCAAAACAGATCGGCTCGCCAAAATTAAGACCTAGGCGCCACGAAGTCCTAGCGCCGACCCACGCTGGCCGCCCCTACGGAGTCGCCGCCCCACGGAGCCGACTCAGCTTGCTCTTTGCCTCAAAACAGATCGGCTCGCCGAAAATTAAGACCTAGGCGCCACGTAAGTCCTAGCGCCGACCCACGCTGGCCGTCCCTACGGAGTCGCCGCCCCACGGAGCCGACTCGGGCTTGCTCTTTGCCTCAAAATGATCGGCTCGCCGAAAATTAAGACCTAGCGCCACGTGAGTCCTAGCGCCGACCTACGCTGGCCGTCCCTACGGAGTCGCCGCTCCCACGCGGAGCCGACTCAGCTTGCTCTTTGCCTCAAAATGATCGGCTCGCCGAAAATTAAGACCTAGGCGCCACGTAAGTCCTAGGCGCCGACCTACGCTGGCCGTCTCTCACGGAGTCGCCGCTCCCACGCGGAGCCGACTCGCTTGCTCTTTGCCTCAAAATGAGATCGGCTCGCGAAAATTAAGACCTAGGCGCCACGAAGTCCTAGGCGCCGACCTACGCTGGCCGTCTCTCACGGAGTCGCCGCCCCACGCGGAGCCACTCGTGCTTGCTCTTTGCCTCAAAACGTAGATCGGCTCGCCAAAATTAAGACCTAGGCGCCACGTGAAGTCCTAGCGCCGACCCACGCTGGCCGCCCCTACGGAGTCGTTGTTCCCACGCGGAGCCGACTCGTGCTTGCTTTTGCCTCAAAACAGATCGGCTCTGCGAAAATTAAGACCTAGGCCACGTAAGTCCTAGGCGCCCGACCTACGCTGTCGCCCTACGGAGTCGCCGCCCCACGGAGCCGACTCAGCTTGCTCTTTGCCTCAAAACAGATCGGCTCTGCGAAAATTAAGACCTAGCGCCACGTGAAGTCCTAGCGCCACCTACGCTGGCCGCCCCACGGAGTCGCCGCTCCCACGCGGAGCCGCTCAGCTTGCTTTTGCCTCAAAATGATCGGCTCGCCGAAAATTAAGACCTAGCGCCACGTAAGTCCTAGCGCCGACCTACGCTGGCCGTCTCCCCTACGGAGTCGCCGCTCCCACGCGAGCCGACTCAGCTTACTCTTTGCCTCAAAGCAGATCGGCTCGCCGAAAATTAAGACCTAGGCGCCACGAAGTCCTAGGCGCTCACCTACGGCCGTCTCACGGAGTCGCCGCCCCACGCGGAGCCGACTCGTGCTTGCTCTTTGCCTCAAAACAGATCGGCTCGCAAAATTAAGACCTAGGCGCCACGTAAGTCCTAGGCGCCCGACCTACGCTGGCCGTCCTTCGCGAAGATCTCGCCACCATAAGAGCCGACTCCTGCTAGTCTCAAGACTCGAGACGTAATGACCTTGACAAAGGGATCGCAGATGAAGACGGCCCCCATACCAACTAGCTAGTCGATGGCGGGCTCGAACGATCGCCACGCTGACAGCCAACTCAGAAGTAAGCCCCACAAAATGCAATCTGTTTGGTCTACTTATATTTATTGTAAGCCCCACGGGGGCGACCCGTGTTCGATCTACTTATGTTTATTGTAAGCCCCACGTGGGCCGCAATCTGTTTGGTCTACTTATATTTATTGTAAGCCCCACAGGCCGCAATCTGTTTGGTCTACTTATATTTATTGTAAGCCCCATTGTAAATCAATCTGCGGTTCGATCTACTTATGTTTATTGTAAGCCCCATTGTAATGTAATCTCGCTCCTACTTGTGTTTTTATAAGCCCCACAGGCCGCATCGCTGACAACAAAAAAAAGAGAAGGGGAAAGGAGTGAATCGAATGAACAACCATCCATGAAATACGACTTTTCATTGATATTCCAAGCAAAGTTTTACAATAGTCCGCGACGTCCAAATACCAAAATAAAAGAAAAATTAAAACTACAAGCCTAGGTATACATCCTAATAGTCGCTGTCGCCTTCGTCTTCGACTTTTCCGTAGCCTCCTCTCGCCACCTCGACGCCTAGGCCGACGCTTCTTCCAACAAGGGGAGTACCGCAATTGTTGCCGGTTAATGAAAGGGCACCAAGATCTACCTAGAGGATATGAGCCGGCATCGCCAAAGGATTTTGGGTGTTGCCCCATGGTTCCATATCGGCACAATAAATCGTAATCCATGGAAGTAAACAAAATATAAATCAATCCATGGATGTAAACAAAACGCCTTTCTTCGAGATACACTCAACGCACCCACTATCCCTTACTAAAACAGACACAATGACGATCACAAACCGTGCCCCAATTGTCGGATGCAAACGAGGGGTTTTCCCCTTCCTTCACGACGATCGAACTACCACGCACTCTCAATGAAAACCCTCAAGATGGTGGACTCGGGAGAGAATCCACCCCCACCCCAACCATCTCAAAGAAACTCACCTACCCCAATTTGAAACCTTAGAGATGACGAGTAAAGACAATTAGCCACCAACCTAACGAGAGCACGATAAGTAATGGCCTCCTCCCTATTTATAATAGAACCCATAAATGCTAAGCCCCTCGTGATCAGCGGAAGAAATTAAGAGTGTGGAACTCGAGGGGTCACCCTAAACCGAATCGCCATCTCGAAAACACCGCTCGTCCTTAAATGAAACCAACCGCCCATCCCGAAGCCTAAAAGTCACGACCAAAGGACTCCACCGGCAACACCTATGCTCAAATCGAGGAACTAATAGTCGCCTCCACGTACCAACAACGACCCTATCACCCAGTGGTCGACCCCACTCAATTACGGCCGACCACCTAATTGAGCTGAATTACTAATCAGCCGACCGGCGACGACCCGCAGTCTCGACCCATTTGCCATATCGTACAAAACATAGAGGACGGCCTCCAACCAAAGTCGCTATTACCACAAAGCCTAAGAAAGAGCAACAAAAAAAGGGGAAGAGTTCGCGCAGAGAAACGAAATTAAATTTTCATTCACCAAGAAATATATTACAAATAAGGCAACTTTGTCGATGCAAAACAAAAGAACAAGATGCTTGGGCGACCTAATCTCCTCCCTCGCCGCCTCCCTCCTCTCCATCTTCGCCCTCGCCCTCCCCGCCGCCCTCATCCTCATCGTGGTCGCCCTCGGCCAAGTTGTACTCCTCGCTCCCCCGGCTTCCGTGCCTTGAGAACGCGCAGAGAACCCTCCACTCGATACGTGAGCCTCAACGCCGAGAACTTCCGGCGAAGGCTTTCAAATAATCATAGCCGCCTTAACAGCCTAAGGACAGCTCCACTTTCCCCATAGGTCCTCGCTCAGATTTTCAATGACCTCCTTCTTGCCCTCCTCCGACGCAGACTTGAGCCGAGCTCGATCACTCCCATGTTGCCCATCGATGGGCCGCTGACTCATATCGGGCGAATTCGCGCCCGCTTCAACTCTTGGCCTCTTCGCTTCTCCAGCCTTCACCAGCTTCACTCTCGATCTCCCTCTAGGAGCCTTCAGCGATCCTTTTCAATCGGACGACCTCCCCTTCGGCTCATCGATAACTACCGCCGTGACTGAGTGATGAGTTTGAGATCACGAGGATCGCGGTCAACTTCAATAGCCATTTATGGCCGGCTTCGATTTCCGCTTTATGGTCGCCGCTTCTCCGCCTTCCTTTCCAGGACTCAACCTTCTCCGCCAAGTCGCCACGGCATTCATGGCGCAAGATAGCCGGCCAGAAGCTCCTCCCTACCAAGGCCCCTCGAGTGGTAACTCAAGAGGGCTTGCCGGAGGCCGGCCGAGGGCGCCTCCTCCAGAGATCCTTGTCGGGGAGAGTGAACTGCCCGAGGCGACGAACCGCCCCACCCCGAGAGAAGCACCGTGCCCTCTCTAAGGAGGGAATGCTCAGGATGAATCTATCGCCTGGGAAGGCTCCCCTGCCGAGTATTCCTCCCACAGATTGCCAATGAGCCGATCGCAGCCTCTCCACCTCAAGTGACCCACCTCTAACTGATGGCGAAGGGAAGCTCTATGCCCAAGTCCTTGAGCAGACTCACAGGTCCCACTCCAAAGCCGATCCTTCCAAGCACCGCTTCCTTCCCCGACCTCGAGTAGGCTCCTCGAGGGCGTCTCCATCATTTGGTCGGAGCCCCTCACCGCCGCAGCCGACCCTCGCCACCGGTTTCACGACTGGGACGGAACCCTCCGACGCAACCTCACCAGGCCGAAGCGAGGGGAGGGCTTGTAGGGACGACTCTTCCCCAACGGTCGGGAGTTCCCCAGTGACGCCCTCGGCCTGCTCGGAGACCACCCTCTCGACCACCTCCCCTGTCGGCCCCACCGACTCCTTCGCCTTTTCTTCTTCTTCTTCTATTTGTCGGCCTCGGACGGAGGGAGCCTTCACCCGCAGCCTGCCTTTCTTCAAACTCTTCTCTCCACTCACAAGGCCCGGCAGCCCGACCCCGACTTCTCTCGGGAGTTGTAGCCAAGAGCCCCGTCGGCTAGAACCCCCACTCTTGGGATCTTCAACCTGCCGGGAGCCACCTCTAGCAACTCTTTCTCCCTTTCCTCGCCGGCCTCGGCCGGTCGAACGAACGATAGCCCGCTACCCTCAGCGGCGTTGTCGAACAAGTTGTGGCCCCTCCGCGACTCTCAATAGTGGCGGAACTTGTCCAGTCACTCGCCCGCTAAAGAGGAAGGTTCTTCAGCCGCCTTTGTTGATCTCCGCCATGAACGGTAGCCAATTCGGGCGCTTCCAAAACCCGCACGAATTTGTTCTTCCAGCCCTTATTCGAAGTCCGGAATGTCGACAAACCGACCACCCACATACCGAAGAAGAAATGGGCGCCCTTCTTTGTCGCCTCACCGCGGACGCAGGTTGCCGAAGAGTTGAAGAGTCGGCACCACCTTAACACGATGACGATCACCAAGAACGCCATTATCGTGAGCGATGGCGCTAGGGGCAAACCAGACGGAGACACCCCGAGCCGCTCGTGATAGCCTCTTCACTAACGCCGCAGGGGAGGCGCAATCCATTGTCCAAATGCCATGTACAGTAGCTTATCCGCCATGATCGATAATGGCGCCGTTTTCCTCGAAGAGAAACTGCGGAACCCTACAGAAGATCGCATCGCTCGTGGACCCTCCGTGTCCTCTTCTCGCTTCGATTGCCAAGATTTGAGCTTGGCGATCCTATCAACAGAGCGGAGTAGAAGCACCATGGCGTAAGACTCGCTTTTGAGAAAGAAGAAGAGGATAGGTCTTTAGAAAGTGCAAAAAGAAATCCCCAAATGGAGTAAGGGTATATATAGACACCCGTAATACCCACGTCCGCCTCGGCGGCGCTTCAACCCAACGGTCGAGATTGATGCTCAAACGCCGAACCGCTGAAAATTGAAAAGCCCGCCTTTATGGCCCACGCCTTCGCCGAATTGCTACCGACGGCTAAAGTACCGACGCCAAGGCTTATCACCTACATGGCCTCGCTATGCCAAAAACTAAGCCCGCCTTTGTCTGGCGATCGACTCGCCTACCGCCCAATGAACCAACAGAACAAGAACAAGTGACCCCAAAGGCCGACTCAACTAACGAGGTCAGCCCCGGGAGCCTAATGGAAGACCGTCCCTACCATTCAAGACGCCAACGTGACCAGATCATGTTAAGCCACCAATTCACCAAATAATCTCACCATAGAAAGTTTACACAAAACACAACTACTTAAAACAAACTCTCATTGCATTCATTCATTGGACAAGTACAAAATACACCGCCGAAAGTACATTACAAACGAGTGCTTAAAACCTAAACTACGGACCGGTCGGCCGCCGCAGAGCCACCGCTGATGATTCGTCTTCCTTCTCCTCCGTTGTCGCCTGGTCGATCCTCATCGCGCTGCCTCAAATCTCGAGAGATTCGGTCACGGGCATACTCTGAGGATATCGGCCTACCGACCCCCGATACTCTGGACGGTAGTTGTTTAACTATGAAGTCACAACCCGCTTTACAGCCGAGCAACCTCGACCTTCCCCATCGCTTTGTCGGTATTCTTCGATGATGGCCGGCCGTTTTGTTCTCGTGGATGACCGATAATCGAACGACTCCAGAAGTTTCGCTCTTTCTCCGCCACGCTTTAAGGATTCCTTAAGTCGCACACACTTTGCTGTTTCACGGGCGACCGACTTCTCCGCTTAACCGAAGCCTTTGGCGGTTGGCGACTCGCTTCCAAAGACGACTCCGCGCTGGCCGCCAGTCAAGGCTTCTATAAACGCTTGACGACCCCGCTGCCCCGCCCCTGGCCGCCGGAGATCCGCTATATCGACTCAACATTCTCCCTCGACGCTTTGAGTTCCTTGATGACTTGGTCCTTAACCTCCATCTCACGCCAATCATCAAGCTCGGCTCGCAATTGAAAGCTCCTTGATAGCTCGGTCTAGGTCCTCGCTCGGTGGCTCAGAGCCGATGCTTCTCTCGGCTCTCATAGGCTTGATGGCCCCGACGCAGCTCGACCAACAGCCTCGCCCTCCACCAAACATCCCCGGTCAAATAACTCCAGATGATGTGCGCCGACATCGGAATCGCCAAAATCTTCCCCGATCCGCGCAGCGAACCGCTCGCCGCTTTCCTTGTACATAGCTCGACCTTAACACCGACGAAGCGAAAGCATCCAGTACCATACGCTTATGCCGATGTTCAGATCCGCTCCCCATCATAACGCCGAGGGAGAGAGCCCCATCATCGCCTACCGCTTTGTTCCAATCTCACCTCAACCGCTGATAGGAGGGGCCACCTGAGCAAAACCCGCCCCGACACCGGCCGCCTCGTTGGTGAGCTATCCCTCGATGGTCGCACTCGCGATCCCGGCTTACGCCGCCCCGCATGGAATACCGTCCCCATGGGAGCCTCCCGCATAGATTCGAGGCCGCGACCGGTACCGGCCGACTCTTCGGCCGATGGTCGGTCGTCTCCCCGCTTCTTCCGACTTAGCAACTTCTCCTATCGGATGCTCCATACTCTCCTCGCTCGCCTAGCACCTCGACCATGGCTAGTTTTCTTTTGCGGGTCCTCCGAAACCGAGCCCGCCGCCCAAAGCGACACTTTCGATATCTGACCGCTTCCGCTACGCTAGCCGCCCCTTATCGCCGGCTCTTCACCCATTTCTCCGGCTGGAAGCGACTCTGTGGACGGTTTCGCCACTCGCTTGGTTTGCCGAGCAACCGCTTCGTTCTCCGGAGCTTTCATCCGGCGGGTTTCCCTTTCGCTTCCGGATCCCCCCGAAGTCACGCTATGTGCCCTCGCCATCGGCGGGGCCGAGGAGTGGACGAATCCCATGAAGCCGCGAAAACCGACTGGCAAGGCGCCCATCGGCGCTGCCCCGTAGTTAACGACTGCCTTAACTGCAGTTCTACCGACAAGGATGTAGGCTCTAGGGTTTTCTCCTAATCTCTCGCCAGACGCACACCCTAAGTTCAAGTCGCCCCCTGACCCGCACGAACCTCGTTTTTCCACCCTTTGATCGACTTGGGCGGATCAAGGATAACCTTGAACTCTCCCGACATCCGAGATAATAGTGAGGCGCTTCGATCGCGGACGCCGACCAAGTGGCTCAAGACGCCATCGCCGAATCGATCGAGCTAACGGCAGATAACGGTGAAGCCGACCAATATGGCTATCGAAGTTTGGCCATTTGCATCGGGGAGACACCTAACTCATCAAACACTTTTCGAAGAAAAGGGTGCAATGGCAACCGGAGGCCGATTCCAAGTGTTTGAGATACTGTGGAGCCCTCTCGCCGCCGCGGGTCAGATAACGAGATGATTTCACGAGCCTCCAACTTGTACGCCCCAGATGTCGAACCGGAGCAAAGACCTCATTTGCGTGTGGGTAACCTTCGAGCGAACTCATCGAAGTTGCTTATGACGATCGGAATCCATGCCTGACCTTCACCACCACGAAAATCGCCAAGTTCGTAAACCAGGGAAGAGAAGCTAATGCCTTCCTCTGTCACCTCTCTCTATTTATACGGGACCCATCGACAGCTCCCTTCCGCGATCAACGGAGAGGATTAAAACCCCACTCCCGAGGCACCGCCGAGGCGAAGCAGCCCCGAGGGCCCCACCTCTACGCCTTAAGGCGGCCAATGGCCAAGAAACCGCCACGACGCCGCCACGCCCCATCGATGTAACGATTCGAACCCCTCGAATCCCGCCGGTAACGCGATTATTTCACTTGACTCGCTTCCAACCGACTCCAAGCGAAGGCCAATCATATGGTCATAACCACTAATCGCTGATTAAAGAGAAAAGCCGAAGCCGACCGACTTAACGCTATTACCAATGAGGACCGACAAGGACCTCCACACTCAACCTACCGACCGGCCAGATGTACCGACCGGCCCCGGCCCATCAGCGACTATCGCCATGACCGACGCGAAGCGGTGCGAGTCGCCCATCGACAGCTTCTCTTCTGACGACGCGAGCATGTGTCGGCCGTCTCCTCCGACCCGCCTGCACATTTATCCCTTCCTACAAGTTGCCGATTCTCCAAACAATGCGGAACGAATCCAGCCTACCTTTCGGCCACTCGCCCTCTAGAGCGACGCATAAGCCCCATCGCCCCTCCCGGATCCCTGTGGACCGAGGCCGCATGAGTCGCCATCCGCCCACGCCTCTCTCACCTCCCAAGGCGGATTCTCCACTGAACGACGGCCACACAAGACTCGAACCCATCAACATCACATTAAATGCACCGACACCTCTTAATTCCCCATCTCTCACAGATTTAGACACCGGACCCATATGCTAAAGGCCGCCAATCCCATCCCATTAATGGCGAATAGACCACACCAACCCTCGATACCCAATTTGACACTGTAAAGGCCGGCCACTCTAGCGGCGGAGGATGTTCACCAATCCCTGGCCACACGCTGAGGGAGGGTCGCTCACCGGTGGTTCCCAAACTAATGGAAAGACGGAAATACCCCTTAACCCTACCTATAAAAGAGAAACGTGAACAGCCTAACAAGGTAAGCAATCTTCTAAGCTAATTCCTCGCCCACCAGATTATCAACAGCTTTGCTAACTTGACCGTTTGAGGAACCACCGAGATCCCAACTCCGCCTCTTCCGTGTCCTTCTTCTTCGTAGGCTAATCCTTTATCGAGTCGGCACGCTGGCTTTAGGAGAGAAAGCGGACTCGCTCTCTTTAAAACTAAACTCGCCCGAGGTTAGTGATCGTGATTATATACATCAACAAAACTCATATCCATATTTGCTAAAATCGGATGCTAATATGGATATACATACTGATATTTTAGATAAGATTGAAAAAAATGTAGTTCATTTCATTAATATATTCATTATATCTGAAAATGTAAGATTATATCTATTGATCTTCAAAATCAATCTCAAATCCATTAGTCTATGAGTTAAAACAACCGCAACTATATGATCAACATATATTCAGATATTTTGAATATGGATGTGAACATTTCACCATAGATCCGTGTCCGTGACAATACTTATTAGATGTAGATATTTAGTAACTATTTTTGTATCCTAACGGATACTAAGACGAATATATCCGTGGATAAATATTCTGCAGTAGTTTTCACCTTGTTGCTGAAAATTCTACCTCGAATTTTAAAGAAGTCTAAAATAATAAACTCTACAATGTATTTGACTTCTGTTTGCGCACTCTCCGAGGACTTCAGTAATTTTTGTAGCATTTGATGGTGACGGCGGAGGGTCAGGCTTATCAAACTTATCCTGCATTTTGCCTTGAGTTGAAAATGATTCAAACAGTATCATGCTCGATGCTACTCAGCCAAAAAGTTAGACTCAGGTTTGGACTCAGGTTGCTCATGATCGAAAGGTTGTCCTGACTTTTCTAACAACTTGAGCTCATCAACGAGAATTTCCACAAAACTAAGGTTCATCCTAATTTCTAGGTTAAACCTAAACTCAACTAGACCAACCCCTAACCAGAGACTTCTTCATGCCATACCAAATCCCAATTCACTTAATCAATTGGTCAGGTAAGAGTTAATCCAGAGAGAGATCTTCCTGAGCATGACTCAATTGCCAATTAAGTAACCTCTTTTCTTACGAGCTCTTTCGCCACTCTAATCTATTTCCATAAACACCAACAAAATCAAATTAGACTAGAAGATGTTCACCTCCCTTAAAATATTTATTTCCTATTTAGCTCGAATCCTTATGAACCAACATCTAATAACTTTTAAAGGCTTGGGTTTGTGTATTGAGGAATTTAAGTGATTTTTGGGCTAAGAAAAGAATGATGAAATCCCTCGCCTTATCTTGATTTGGTTTTTGCCCTTAAAGATACTTTCAAGTATGTGCACAAATCAAAATGCTTAATATCACTTCGGTGATTCCTACTAACTCTATAGAAATGTAACTTTAAAAAAATAAAAGCAATCTACAAGTAGATGCCTTAAGCAAATTGTTTCTAAACAATTTTATTTATGTTAAAGAAAACGAAGGTGAAAAATTCTTGTTATAGTTTTTATCTTATTTAATACTGTTATAAGTTGATGGTGGATTTTATTAGGTTCAACAAGAAAGGAAAATTTTTGTGTTTTTTTGTTTTTGTTTTTGTAATGAATCTAAATTGCTAAATTGTGTGAATCTAACTAAGGGGGTGTTGTTCGTTACAGATTATTTATTTGGGCTCGGACAGTTGTGCATGAATCCAACATTCTTGGATTGGGACCTGGACTCGGATTTTATGATTAGAACTCCGGACTCTTGGATTGGATTTTGATTTTTTGAGTGGAATTCTTGAACTTTTGCTTTGGATTCGTAGACTGAGGGTCGGATTCTCAAACTAAATTTTAGATTCATGGGTTATTTGAATTAGAAGTTTCAAAATAAATTATTATGTTAAATAATAATTATTTAAATAATAAATATTAATCATTTCGATTAACAAATGACAACAACAAAACCTGAAAATATCCTGTAATCCATTTAAACACTTTAGACGATGCCACATAACGAAAATAACTAGTGCAAGCACATAAATATAAATAAAAATAGTGTTCAATTATATAAAAGAAATTAACTACTGTTAAACCATATAAAACTCATTTGTATATTTAAATATGTAAATATTAAATATGTTAGAAAATTTTATATCAAAATTTGACATCATTTATTCAAATGAGTTAATATTAAATATTTTATTATTATATTAAATTTTGAAATATTACATATATTTAATATCTATGTACTTAATATATTTCATTTCTAACATTTAAATAAAAATGAAATGAATGTAATAAAAATTAAAAGAATTAGAAAAAGAAAGAAATGATAAAAACTAATAAAACTAGGGAATAATAAAAGAGAAAGAGCAAGAGAACTAAAATGCCGAAGTTCCTGAAGATGCAGAAGGTGTCGAAAATGCCGAAGATGTGCGTGATACCAAGGGCTTTAAAAGTTTAATGAAGTTATTAGAAGATGACGAGAAGAATTTGTACGACGGATGCACCAAGTATAGTGAATTGTCGTTTATAATGCTTTTAGTTTTTGTTAGGATTCTCTTTTTCAATCTATAATGCATTTTGCCCTCTTTCTCTTCTCTTTCTCCTATCCTAAAAAATCAGAGTAGTTTTTTTTATGATTGATGGATATTTTGGTTTTTTCCCAGTCATCTTTTTTCTCATATGACATGCTAGACCTAACAATATTAGCTTTCAAGATAAAGTGAGAAAAGTTTATGAGAGTTTCTCGAGTTTTCAAACTTGAGGAGGTTATCTACAACAGGCTCAAACTTGGGAGGGGAAGGGGGAGGATTCTCAATTTAAAATAGAGAGGGGTTTCTGAGACACACCCCATATTTGAGGGGTTAAGGAGAAAATTTAAAAATGTTATCTCAAATTTTTATAGTTGATGGGGATTATCTACAATATACTCTAACTTGAAGGGGTTTTCTCAAATTAAAATAGTTGAAAGGGTTTTCTAAAATTAACCCATGGTTTTATGTAGAGAGGCTTTTACATGAGTTTTTCTTTTATTTCTATATTTAAATATTTAGTTATGAGTTTTTTTCAAAGTATGGATAGTTATAATCTGATAAGGATTACAAATATTTGATTATTAGAATTTTCTAATTATATATGATTTAATTTGATGAGAATTTTTAGGTGAATATAAGATTAGGTCTTCACATGTCATCTTGTTAATAGGATAAAATAACTTGTAAATACTTATGATATGATATATATCAACTTTTGTGTCTTTATAATATGACGATGTCAATTTCACTCTCTTTAGGAATCCCACCAATTTCTCTTTATATATAAAGGAGAGATATTTAAATAATTTTATAAACTTAAGATATGCTAAAGAATGAATATATTTAATATTAAACTAAATAATTTATATTAAATATATTAAATAGTTAAATCTAAATATTAAATTAAAAATGATCAAATAGTATTTATAATTAAATATATTCAAATATTTAAATTAAAAATATTTAAAAATTGAATATGTTTAATATTTATTAAATAACTATATAATATATAATATTAAATAGAAGTGTTTGGTAAATATTAATTAGTAGTGTTTTTTAAATGGGCTCATTAGTAAAGAGAGAGAAAGTCCAAGGAGAGAGATCGCAATTCTCTAATTTTAACTTGAACTTTTATTAAAACTATTTAACTAGATTGTATAGGGTAGGATTGGATTTGGATTTTGAAATTCTAGTCATAGTCATAATCCTAGACAACCAATAACATCATAAAGTTAAATCCAAATTCTATCAGAAACCAATTCCTCCTTTATATATAAAGAGAAATTGGTGGAATTCTAAAGTAGACAATTGACACGTGTCATGTTATAAAGACAAAAAGTTGAGATGTGTCATATCAACATAATATTATATTCACTAAGAATTCTCATAAATTTAAAGCTATCCATAATTAAAAATTCTAATAATCAAATATTTTGTAATCCTTATTAGATTATAACTATCCATAACTAAAATTTTTAATAATTATATATTTAAATATTGAAATTAAAGAAAAACTCATGTGTAGAGTCTACATAAAATCATGGATTAATTTTAGAAAAACCTCATCAACTATTTTAATTTGAGAAAACCCCTCAAGTTTGAGCATATTGTAGATAACTCTCATCAACTATGAAAAGACCAAAATTCCACTCAATCATAAAAATTACATTGATTTTTAAGGATAAGAGAAAAAGAGGAGAAAGAGGGCAACAAATATTACAAATTGAAAATAGTTTTTAAACCGCTTAGGGGTTCCTTTGCATGGTATTTCAGTTACTTCACGCTTTGAAATGCAGCTGGGGATTTAATGAGGAAAGTGTGAAACATTAGGGGTTGTGAGACACTTTATAGTTGAGGGATTTTCTCCGGTTTTCAAAGTTGAGTGGGGTTATCTATAATATGCCTAAACTTTAAGATGATTTTCTCAAATTAAATATTTGAGAGGAGTTTTCTATATTGAGGGGGTACTTTTAAAATTAACCCTAAAATTATATATGAAAAATTATAACGTGTCGAATCATATTTAAAGTTGATGAATTAGTTTTCCTCTTAAAATATTTTTGATCAATTTTATTTTTATTTTTTATTATTTATTGAATTGATATCATGTTTACTGGTTTTATAAAGAGGAGTTTCTGGTTACTTGAGACTCTCTTTAAAATATTAATAGAACATATGATACTATAAAAACATATAACATATAAATATTTATAAGATTAAAACTTTTCTATTACAAAAATATTCCATGCTAACCAAAAAATTAAAACAAATTATTTGCACAAATTACCCAAAATATTATCTTGAATTCTCCGGCTTTATATGATATTTTCTAATAATCTATACTACTATAAAAGAGGACTGGGTTGTTAAAACTTTTAATTTTTTCGCTCTCTCAAATTTTGATAAATTCTAAATATGCCATTATCTCTAATTAATCTTTCATTAAATAAATATAACCTCTTATTAATTATGCAGCCTCACCTTCCTAAATAATTATAATTATCAATAATATTATAACTATTAATTGTTTAAAAATAATAAAATAAAATAATTTATAAAATAAGTATACACAATTATTTGTAGTAACCAATTAGATTATTATAATAATTATTTATGAATTATAATAAAATAATTAAAATAGTAGTATAAATAGAATAATATATTACTAAAACTATTAAGAATTATATTATAATTCAATGAGCAATAAAAATAGAATAAATTTTGAATCGCATAAATAGTGTAATTAATTTAATAATATCACATAAATTACGAATTACACTATTAGTATTATATTATTAAATAAATAATTTAATATTGTTTTAGAGTATTTTCTCAAAGATTATTAGATGATACTCAATAATCTATTTAATTATTTTAATAGATTATTTAATATTAATAATAAAAATATTTATTATTTAATATTACTATTAATTGTTAATGATAGTATAATAAAAATTTATAAAATATTTATAGTACTAAATTATTTGAGAGCATAATTAAAAATTAATTAGATAAATATTTTAAAGTATATAGATAGTATAATTATTTTAATAGGATTACTTGAACTAAGAATTATAATATTAAATAAGGTAAATTAGAGTAAACTCTCATGAACTTTCAAAGATTTTGCAATATAGACCCTATGAACTTTCAAAATCATAATAAACCCCTAATAACTTTTGTAGAAAGCCCCAATATCTTTTAGGTAAATTACACCAAACCCCCAATAACTTTCAAAATGCCTTTTACACCATTTTTGGTTCTAATTTATAGGGTTATCTACAAAATTGAGAAAGTTATTGGGGTCTTCTTTGAAACGAGAAAAGTCATTAGGGTTTAGTGTAATTTTGAAAGTTCATAAAGGTTTAGTATAAATTACCCTATTAAATAATTATAATGAGAAGTGACTATTGCAATATGTTGCGGTATCAAGTGTAACTATTTAGGGAACATCGAAAAAGCTAGCAAGATTAATGCAACTTAGTTAATTTAGAGTAAGTTAACAACTTTCAAGTTAGAGGGTATATTTAAGAGAACTTATAAAATTGACAGCTTTATTTAAGAACAATTTTAGATTTGGGGACTTATTTAAAAAGGTTAACACTGGCGATCATTATAAGAAAAATATTCAATTACAATAAGCGCACAATAATAATTAATTCATACATTTCTTTTAAGCAATCTTATTATACAATTTTATTTATTAACACATAATTTTCTTGTTCAATAAAAAAATTAAAACTTAAAACATGTAATGCTCACGCAAAGCACGGCATTATATCTGGTTATATTAAAATTCTACCGAGTTATTGAGATTATTCTAGGAATAAATATTTGGATTCTTAAGATATTATGTAAAGATTTTAAAACCACATGTACTTTTCTAATTATGTTGAAATTCTAATGCAAGCATCACAAGATTAAGGTTTAAGCGTGTGATTATTTTAAATTAAATCAATTTGTGAAGCTCTTGTATATCATCTAACAAATGACATTTTATTTAATTGCTTCATGTTACATGGCTTAACTCAATATACTCCTTAGTTCATAACAAATCTCAAAATTTTTATAATCAAACGTCAACATAATATGACCTTGCATGCTAGCAAAATCTCGTGGTTCCTACATTGAAGTGATATTTCAATATTGTGATCAAATGGATTGTCGACTTTTTATATCCTTTTTATTTGTATAAATATTATAAAAAGAGATAGATATTACAAAGGAGAGTTTGATGGTTCAACTATCTAATTTGAAATCTGAAATTTTGAAATAAAAATATCCACGCTCATTTGACAAGTCGACTTTTTATTTTTCTTTTTTATCTTAGAATATTATAAATAAAGAGGAATGTAATAAAGGAGAGGTCGGTGATTAATTATCTAACTCAATTTTAAATTTTGAAATAAAAGCCATTCACATCCTTATTTTGAATTTCTTTTAAATTTCAAACTATTTAAAGAAAAACTCTAATTGAGAATATCTAATTTTCAATAATCCATATGCTATAAATCATTGGTATAAGCCATTTGAATGCTCCTATTCATAAAAGTTGGAGTTCATATAAAAAAATAAAAAGAGAAGCAATAGTTCCAAAAAATTTGTTCAATTCAATTTAAAAAGCACATGCTTATTACTAAAAAAAGAAAATTCTAGAGGCCAAACATCAACATCAGATTAAAAAAATCACACTTACTATCATTCCAAGCAGGTTCATTTTTCACTCTCCGCTCCATATTACTATCCGCTCGATATTACTTATTCTACTTGTAAGACTTACTCCTACAAGCACGGACAAAATATATGTAAATCCAAATCCTAATCCTAAAATTAATAACATCATAAAGTTAAATCTTAGAAAAATTATTAGGACTAATAAACAATCCTCAACCAATAACCCCATGTCACAAAATCCAAAAAAATCAATCCAAGATAACACGAGGCCTCGAACCGTCCTTTCTATACTCTCCGCTTATTCAGTTAGTCTCTGGCGTCGCCGGCGGTGGCGGAGATGGCGACGGCGATGGCGACGGCATTGACGACGGCGTCGTCTATCGAGCGCCGATTTCCCTCCAAAATTGGGGGAAAACGAGTTATTCCTCAATTCATCTCATCGTCGATGGGATGCCCTGATACCAAAAGAAGCAACTTTTCTCGTAAGCATCTCTTCAGAAAAATTTCCATTAGCTTGTAAAATCTATGGATTTTTTAGCTGGGATATTTCAATATAATGATTGGTTAATTCCTAATATTCACTCCTTTTAGTTCCTTGCTATCATATTTAATCACTCAGGTAGTTGAGATTTTAACTCCGGTTCATCTGCAGCCTAAACATCATGATTGGGGAGATTATAATTGCTTAATAGTAACCTACAGGACAAAGTCGTGAACATATCTCATATGTCGACAAGACAATGAGAGCACACATTAAATATTTCTGATAGGAAACCGAGACTACCTCACTGCAACATTGTCGATAACGTTACCCGTAGGTTTCGTGAAATAAAAGTCATCAGTGTTGGAGCTGTGGCATATGAACTCGAATTGTTTGAGGGCTCACACATTCATCCACTTATTTGTATCTCGAGAGCCACCATTCAACCTCACTCTTTGCTGCGACTTGAATTTGACTTCATTGAAACAAAATAAGATTTTTGATAAATGTGTAGGGTAAGAGATGAGTGCAATCATAGGATGGTAGAAGTTGTTCTATTGAGGATAAAATGAAAGAGAATCCATTGAGATGGTTTGGTCACGTGCATCAGAGACTACTAAATGAACAATTAAGGAGAAGTGATAAGATTATTGTTAATGCGGGCAAGGAGTACTAGAGGTAGGCCTAAGAGAACTTGGTTGGAAGCCACTAAGAAGAATTCATATAGCCTTTAAGAGAACTGAATGTAAAATAAGATTCGTATAGATAAACCCGAAAAGTTAGGATAATGGCTTTTTTGTTGTATTTTTGAGAAAAAACATAGTATAATGCAAAGCTCGTGCACATAAAACAAGGTTTTAAATATCGGATATCAAGGGAACATCAGACTGCCAAAATCCATATCGGGTTGCAGATATCGGGAAAATATTTGGATATGTAGTAATTACATAGTGCCATATCGAATGATGTGCATATATAATCCATGTCCCAAAATATAATCTAAACATACTTAATGAAAT